>JAVJIF010002239.1:0-124475 GCA_038442645.1 Agave tequilana
TTTTATGGGTCATTAGATAATGATATATATATGAGAATTCCTGAAAGATTCAAGGTTCATGAGGTACATAATTCAAAATCCCATAATCTATACTTAATTAAGCCGCAATGATCCTTGTATGGATTAAAACAATCATGACACATGTGTACATTGTATAGTGAATATTTATTAAAAAGTGATTGTAATAATCTCATCTGTATGTATATTCATAAGAAATCGAAGTTGATTTTTTCCTTGCTTGTATCACACACAAATTACAGGAGGCTACATTAAAAAGACATGATCAAACACGCATCATTGAAGTTCTTCTATACACATAAGCTCTAGGAAAAAGATAATGTCGATATTTAGCAAATACGGTCAAGTAACAATCTGGCAGATTATTCACAAAAGTTTTGCCAACATCGACATTCAAAAGTTATTACATAAATTAGAATGTGCCGTCTTAAGATTTACATGCTAAAAGTGGAGTTTATCTCATCAGGGGGAGTGTGTCATCAATATGTCTACACACTATACTCCTTTTTTCTTCATCCAAGTTTTTATCCCACTGAGTTTTTTCTTGGCAAAGTTTTAACGAGGCAGTGTCACACACTCACCAGGTGCATATGAATATGTAATCTTTATTTTTCTTCGTCTAGATTTTATCCCACTGGATTTTACTGACGATATTTTTAAACGAGACATATTCATGGATGGTGACATCCAAGGGAGTTTGTAAATGCATAAGTTAGTTGACGATCACCATACCTCTTCACCTTCTTCTTGTAAATGCTGTGAATGCATGAGTTAAAGGATGACCTCTTCACTTCTTTCTTGTAAATGCATATTTGTCAATGCATGAGATAGTGGGTGCCTCTTCATCTTCCTTCCTGTAACCTATGCTTTTATATACTTATAAATAGAGATACAAGAAAGAATGAAAACACACAACTTTGAAACAATTTCTCTTGACTTTCTCCTCTCATTTCTCAAAAATTTCTTAGTTTCATACAGTAAAAGACTAATATCAAGTGAACCTTATATTGTTGGGGATTATATCTAAATGTGATATTATTGGGGACTAATATATAAATAAAAAATTTATTAGGGACTTATTTCTTAAAAATCCTTTTTTAAATAAAAAAGTGAAATTCCCCGGTTTTGGGTAAAAAGACAACAACGAAACATAAAAAGTCCAAGTAATCTATTTTCCAATTAGTCTCTTTCAGACTCTAAATTTAGCATCAACAATCTTAAGTTAGGTTTCATTTCAGACCTCTCTATGATTTCATGTTTGCAGCCTAATTTACAATGAAAGGAGAGCATTCCATTAACCCAACCGATTATTTGATCGGCCCAAATCACAGTTAACAAATCTTTTTCCCCAGAAATTATCCAAAAATCTTTTATCTATAGTGCAAAAGGGTTACTTGCTGCAAAATATACAAGATATACTTGATTACGCTTGGGCTACACCATCCACAGCTATTCAAGAAAACAGAAAACACTAACAATGTATGACCTGTATCTCTTAAAGTTATAATCTACAAGTGTCTTTTGCTATTTTTCTACCATGTCTTGGATAGTTTTTCATGATTTTCATGCTTCACCCTACTAAAGTTAATTCATATATTCTGATTATAAGTACACATGCCAAAAAGCTAGCATTATTTACATGAGAGAGGGCAACTCAATTGTAGGTGTCAATATGAGATGAGTTACCTAAATCTTTATATATTCAAGATCATTCCATGTCTAGCCGTTAGACTATTTATTCGACCCAAATCCCAACAAAGTACTCTATTTTAAAATTAGATCAATTAGTAGAATTTTTTTTACTTTGACCAAGTTCACAATTTTTCAAGGAGTCCATACCCAGGCCCTTACATTCTACCAATTTTAAGTGTACAGATGAGGCAGTCTTAATTTGACCGTGAAGTTCACATGCACCTACATCACTGAAACAAGGTAGCACCATTCTTCTAGATAAACCATCAAACTCTAGTAAGAGTCTCCCATGGAATGTTTTATGTAACTCAGTTCTAGAAGCCATGTTCAAGTCAAAAAGATACTCTTCTTGCTCATCACATCTTGAACCAATATCGATTCTATATCCCTTGTCCTTGCACCAACCTTAATTTATCTCTGTCTTTGGTCTTTGTCGTAGACTTGAGAATGTGATCTCTCTCTCACCAGTCTGACACACTCTTAACTAATTTATACCCTTTTCAATGGTTTCCCCATTCTTTTATCATTTTTCTTCTTCCTTTTTTTCGCCCGCTGTTGATCTTTGAAATGTTAGCAGCCACGCACCATTTAGCAAACACCTACCACCACAAAACTGCTCTATAAAAAGCCCCCTCTTGTTTACTTCTCTTTGCACACCCCTGATCAGCTCACTCATATACAAGAAGATTATAGTCAAGACTTGCAAACAGGGGAAAACATGAGTTCCGGAAGCTGGAGCCACGAGGTCGCCGCCGCCGTCCCTGCAGGGCGGTTGTTCAAGGCCGCCATGCTCGATTGGCACAACCTCGGGCCTAAGATCGCGCCAGAGATCATTGTCAGCGCGTCTGTATCGTCTACAGATGGATCCGTTGGGAGCATCCGCGAGCTCAAATTCACCTCAGGTCAGAAATTCTTTAGATACTGTTTTGGAATTTTAGGCTCTCAAATCCACTTTTTACTTTATCTTCAACGTTGATTTCTTGCAAATTATCAAAAGAGTCAGTAGGAAAGATAGTAGAAAAATACATGGTACGTCGCATTTAAATGATGTCCTCTCTCTGATCAATATGGTCGAGGTTTTTCGTATCAAATCCTTATAACTGCATTTCTGCATTTCTGTGGGCAGCACTGCCTTTCAGCTACGTGAAGGAACGCCTGGATTTCGTGGACGTCGAGAAGTTGGAGATGAAGTGCACCCTTGTCGAGGGCGGCGCTCTGGAAAGCAGATCGAGTCAGGCTCCACTCACTTCAAGTTCGAGCCCACGAGCAACAGGGCGTGTGTCGTCAAGGTGGTGGCCACCTACAAGCTTCTCACGGGGGTCGAGGCCGCCGCCGGTGAGATCGCAAAGGCGAAGGAGGGGATCACCAGCCACATCAAGGGCACTGAAGCCTACCTCCTTGCCAACCCAACAGCTTATGCTTGAAATTCGCGTATGCTTTGCTTCTGCTAGTGATCTGTTTGAATAAGGAGTGGATTGATTGAAGAGAGCCTGCGAGGCTTCTGGCTTATGTTTGTGTGAGTCAGAGTGAGTGATTGTTTGTGTGAGGTGTATGTTGTGAAGCTATAAGCGTAGCAAAGTTGTTTACTCTCGTTTACAGTAAAATTAATAAGAAAATGAGATTTGAGAGAATAGTAATGATTGTTTCGAGAAATCACATTGCTCATGGGATTTTGGATATGACTCGGGTCCAGGATTGACATCACCTAATAGGACCTCAAGGTCCAGGAAGCATGCAGAAAGAATGTCATTACTATTATCTCTTCACTTTTCAAGTTTTTTCTTTTTTCTTTTTTTTTTTTTTTGGAGATAAGCCATGGGAAAACCCCCTCACATTTCATTAAAAAGTGTCTAACAAAACAAGTCCCAACTATAGACGAAAACAAACCAAAATATAAGATGAACAACAAAGGAACGTGACAACATATCTCTACAAGGACAAAAGTCCATATACAAGTAAACTCTGTATGGACAAACAAAAGTGTAGAGAAGAAAACAAAAGGTCATTCCCTGTTGTCCTGACCCCTGTTCTTCTCAATGGGATAAGGGCTGTTTGGCTCTCGAAAATGGGATTAGAAAATTCAAGTGGAGCCCAAGTTACCGGGTTTTCAAAAAAAAAAAGAGTCAAATGAGGCTCATAAACAGTAGCTTTTTGAGCCTTTTCCTAGTCCCAGTGCGCGAAAACCAGCAGAGAGGTCACATAGGATTTCTGCGGGCCTACTGCAATCATTATTTTTTACAGACAATCAAATATCACTTCATGAAAAACTGACGTGCCCCCGTTTGAGGTACATGAACAGTTGATTTTCGGGCTAATTTCCGGAAAAACAAACAGGCGCCAAGTGGAAGGTTGTCCTTAGAAGAAGCGTCGGAGTCTGCTAGATCCAGAACCAAATGCTCGCCAAGAGATCTAGCTGCTGTCTCCTTGATGCAACCTGGTAGAAGATTTGATCAGTATATATTGTTAGCTATAGTAAGGTGAATAAACTTGGGTCGTTTCTAGTAGAATTACAAAAAAGAAGATTGTTTCTGTCCCTTCAATGACACCACAAGATTGCCGTTGTTGCAACATTCCACAACGGTCGAACTTGAGTAGGAATAACATGCGTCTTCCTCCAAGATGTTCAAATGGTGTCCATGGACTTGGGAGGAGACGAAATATTGAACATGTGCAGGACATAGCTCTAGACCTCCATAGCAGAAGGGCAAAACAAAAACAGATGTTTCACTGACACATATTGAGAATTACAAAGAGTACAATGAAGAGGACCTTGCCATTTGTACTTAGCTAGGTTGCCTCTGGTCAAAATAGCGTTTTTATTCGTAAAGTAGAGAAAGGCCCGAACCTTTAGAGGTGCCTTGTGTTAGATCTAATAATTGTCCAAATAAGATCTCATATATGAAATAATCTCTTTATTAAGATCAGAGGAAAAGGGATTTTAGGCATATCTAATTTCATTACGAAAGGGATGCCAAGGTTGCATGATCTCGAAGACGCCGGAGTTGAGCGAGGGGACTCTTCTTTCCAGCCACAAGTTCTCTTCTTTATTCTAGAGGATATAAGAGGCCTCTAAAAGAGATTAGGTCACGATAAATTTGCGGTGGAGAGGGAATCCTACCCATGATATATATAGCATTAAAGAATTCTTGTTCAACTCATATAGAGCTAGACCCTTGATTGATAATACGAATTTCACACATATAGATGAGTCCCACATCTTAATTTAACTACACTCATGGACTAAGTGTAAATGAAATGTGTCTATACTCAAACCATTAGGCTTGATCAATTCTTTATTGGGCCTAACAATATAGGCTTATAGAAATGGGTGTATAAATCAAATTAGACTTGTGTAGGCCAAATTAATTTAGACTCTATCCAAATAAGTCTAACAATATTCCATTTGGGCCAAAAAAATCATACTGGAAGGATGTTATACATAACTTTATGGTAGCAAAACATTAACCGTTAATAAACCACGTTTCAAAATAATCTGGTCCATTAAATGTCCTGCCACCAAACATGGTGATCGTTACCTTTTGTATAATCGAGGTAGGACCTTCCACATTACAAGTTTTAGAACCCTTAATGACATAAATTAAATGTGACCTGTGACATGTAAATGTTCTCTGATCAAATAAGGTACAATTTCAACTGATTTTCACTTTATGATTCCAACGAGTCTAACCTTATGATTCTAATGAGTCAAACTTTATGACTTCAATGAGTCTAGCTGCTAATTCAACAAATTCAAATGTGCAAAAGTAGACTTTAGAAAGAGCAATTATAACTTTATTTATCAGAATCAACAAATATACATAAAGTGAATTTAGAAATAATGTCTGTTACATAAAATTATTTACTCCCACTAAACCATGATATCATTATGACTAGCCATCCCCATATGAGCAATATGCTCTAAGAAGACTTTAGGTGAAAGTCCTTTAACGAGTAGATCTGTAATGTTAAGAACAATACTAACACAATCAATGACACAATGTGATTTCAAACTTTATCATTGAAGATAAGAAACTTGATGTCGATATGCTTCGACTTTGCTTAACTCTTGTCACTATTGCAGTAGAGCTCTATAGCTCTTATTGTCATAGTGTAGCTGTAATGGCCTCTTGAGTAAATCCACCATCTTCTTACAATCAAGAAAATATAACCTGAAGTGGACTTCCTATTGTCGATACATCCAGCATAATCTGAATCTGTGTATCTGATCAGCTGCAACTGATCAAATTTCAAGTAGTCCTCTGTAGATATCGCATTATCTTCTTGGCAGTCTTCTAGTGATCAATCCCAGGATTGATCAAGTATCTGCCAAATTTCTCAACGATATATGCTATGTTTGGACGGGTACAAACATGAGCATATATTAGACTTCCAACTGCCGATTCATATAGAATGTCTTTCATTTACTCTTTTTGTAGATTGTTCTTGGGACAATGGAGTAGACTCAACTTTTCTCCCCTGGAGCAATTCTTCTTGCCACATCTATCTAGCACCTTATCGATATAGGCCTTTTGTGAAAACCTTATATTTCACGTGTCTTGTCACATTGAATCTGGATGCATATTATAAAAGAAACCACTCCAAGATCTTTCATCTCAAATTTTTTTGGGAGAAAACTTTTGGTCTCAAGTAAAAGAGTCATATCGTTACTTACTAGTAGAATGTCATCCACATATAGCACAAGAAATATAAGTCTACTCTTTTTAAATTTATGGTAAATGCTCTGATCAACCACATTCTCCTTAAAATCAAAAACTGATATTACTTGATCAAATTTCAAATACCATTGACATGATGTTTGCTTTAGACCATAAATGGATTTTTTTTAATTTGCAAATCAAATATTACAAACCTTTGGCTTCAAAAATGTTTGGTTGCACCATATAGATTTTTTCCTTAATGTCACTATTAAGGAAATCAGTCTTAATATCCATTTGGTGTAATTAACTCCAGGTCAAAGTGGGCCACTGGCGCCATGATAATTCTAAAAGAATCCTTCATGAAAAGGGGAGAAAGTTTCTTTATAGTCAATGCCCTCTGTTTGAGTGAATCCCTTTGCGACAAGACGTGCCTTATACCTTTTGACATTGCCTTTCGAATCCTGCTTGATTACCCATTTACAACCAATCAGTTTTTTCCTTTAGACAACTTTACTAAATCCTAAATATCATTGTCCTTCATGGATTTAACTCATCTTTCATGGCGTTTGACTACTTAGTGGAGTGAATACTAAGTTTGACCTCATTCAAGGATGTGAGGTCATTCTCTAACCTTATGTCAAACACATGCTCTTGGAGATAACAATTGCTGATCTCCTCTCTCTAGTTAATCTTTTAGGCACTTGTGGTTGAGAATTTTCAGATTCTACCTCATCAGTAGGATCTACTTTAGGATGAACTGTATTTGTACCTTATAAGGGTACAACTGTATTTTCATTCTGAAATGAAACAACTACTTCATCATTTGGAACAATTGTCATGGGTATAACAATATGTTCTTCCTCAAATGTGAAATTCTCATGTAGTTGGCTCCAACTTTTCTAAATATCCTTAAAAATTTGGTATTATCCATCTTTATGTCCTTCGTGAAGGGACAGTAAAAATCTAAAGAGAAATGAAGCATGATTTTTGAATAAGAAGATTGCATGAAATAAACAAGCAAAATAAAAAACAAAAAGCAAGTGAATAACAAAAGAGATATGGAAAGAACAAAAGCACCTTGTATTAATCTGTCACCTCGAATTACAATGGCTTCTCGTTCTTAGATATCTTCTTCAAAGTAAAAAAAACTTGAAAATTACAATGAAAATTCAAAAAGAAAATAGATTTAAAGAAAACCCTAAGCTTGAACTTCTGAGTGCCTCTGCACTGTTCTTCTTCAGGGGTATCTATAAGAGATTTGAGAAGTAGAGTCACACATGAACACTCCCACCCAACCGACACGCATAACTCCTTAGGAAAGCCGCATTTCCTCGCTTTTCAGGGGAAAATGCGACTTTATTAGGGGGCTGGGCACGTGCTTTGGCGCGTGATTAAAAATATACAATTTTGATGAACAATCACACCCCCACACCTATCTTTTACTCTTCCTTAAGTAAAACAAAAAGGAAAAATCTAAACTAAACTAATCTAACCTAATTCACTTTCGTAAGAATCACGGTTGCACCTAGCATGTGCAACAAGCCATTAAACCTCTAGGTTACCCCTAGGGGACGAAATTTATCTCATGAGGGTTTTCGGTGAATTACATCCACAAAATCCATAAAGAAAGAAAAGTTAGTATTTTCGAATACCATTTTGAAAAAGAAAATATTTAAAATAATTTTAAAAAAATTAAGTAATGTATAAGTCTTAGCATCACCAAATTATTCATTCCTATACTTAGTCTCGATGTAAATATTTATTATCAATTTAGGTTAGAATTAAAACTGAATTTCTCACTTACTTTATTATTTTACCTTAAGTCATATGTGTTTGGACACATATATTGCATAAATATTATTACATTCCTACATATATTCTGTAATGAATATTGCAAATAATTATCTTAATGTTCTAATTCATGTAGGGTTTGATAGGGAGAAAATAATCATGAAATTTATCCAATTAAATTAAAAAGTTCAAAAGAAAGGGGATCAATTCAAATCCAAAGGTTCTAGAAGCTATCTTATCTGAAAACTGGATATATAAGATAAGATAATATTATCTAATTTCAAGAGAAAAATGAATTGTTTGAAGACCTTATCTGTTTCGCTGAAGATAAGTGAATATCTTATAAATTCTAAAAGACAAATTGAAAATTCAAGAGGATAAATGGATAGAGAGAAGATCAATGGATGAGATGAAGCAATTTAGATTCAGACTCAGGCTGAATATTTTAGTATTTTAATCATAATTTTCGCTAATGAAATTCAAATCTAATAATTCAATATGCTACAGAAAGATGACATAAAGGGCTACAATTCTTCTGTTGATCACTCGTTCTAATTCTATCAGTTGAAAAGTGATATTCAGCAATCAACACGCCAACAGCCTGCAGATCAGAATTGAATTTCTAGATAAATCAAATCAAGTTTGTTGATAAGGGGAATTTAAATTCAGAAATATCGAGATCTTCCTATCTTCATACGCTTTCTATCCCTTTGGTTTTCTCCTATAAATACCCTCATACCTCGAAGGCAAAAAGGGCACCATTTCAGAGAGAGCATTAGTTTAGGTTTTCTTTTCTTCTTCAATGTAATTTTTATTTTTCTTTATAGTTTAGGTTAGAGAGAGTTATATGATTAAAAGAGAGGAAGAGTTATTGTAGAGTGACACTATTGTAATCCTTTCTTAAGAAACTGATATTGAAGGTGACAATCAATGGAGCTTTTCCACTTTTTCTCATTGTGCTCGATCTCGCTGAAGCCCTGCTTTCTTTATTCTTCTTTATTACTTTGCTTTACTCCATGCTAAGGTAAATTTCATTATGGTTCAATAGTAGAGGTAAATATTCTTCTTTTATTTCTTTTTATTTTTTATTTTTGCATCAACACTTTTCTTTATCTCTTTTTGTTTCTTTTTCTTTTATAATTAAAATAAAACAACACCATCATCTCTTCTTCTACCATCTTCTCTTAACTTAACTTAATATTTTTATTTTCTTTTTATAAACTGAGAAGATAAGTATTAATTAGTTTTTGTAAATTAAAAGAAGAAACTTGCATAATGCTTCCATCGCTGTCCCTCCCTGTGGATCACGACCCGTTAGCCCTAGGCTACACGGTAGAATTGAAGACCTAGCACTGTTCTAAATTTCTGTATTTTTTTTGTGCAGGTTTGGCTCGATCATAATTTTGGCGCCGTTGCCGGGGAGGGACGAAAGTTTTCTTTCTTTTTAATTTACTTTAACAAATTAATCCATTTTTCTTTTTTGTTTTGGTGTATAGGGGCTAATTATAGAAAACTAGGAGCTGTAGTGGACATATTGCTACTCTATGCCTCTGTCCAAGAAAGGCAGAGCATCAGAGCCCACAATTGTGGTGAACTGCTAACTATAGTCTCTTGCAGGTTGTTTTACAGAGATTAGCTCTCTGCAGTTATTAGTTTATCTGTTTAACTCACTCTGTATATAATTCTAATCAACAGTAACTTATTGCTTTGTAAATGCTAAAAAACTTTTAGACTCTTGCATCTTTGGGCATCTGTCTATTTTGTTTCTTTACATTACTGTTGAAGAGTGCTGGAGTAAAGGTATGTATGCATTGCATATAGTTTAGGAAACATATTTTGAGTGATTCATATTGCTTGAATGTTACCTTTTGCTTTATACTCGTACACTGCACTAAAAAGACTAAGGGCATATCCTTAAAAAAGATAAGGTGGGAAAGTCATTACCCTTCCTTAACTAAAAATTATCTCCTCACTCATTAACCTAGCCTAACATAAAATTGAGTAGACGTTGGCCCTAGGGACATCTCGGACTCAAATAGGGATTGACCTAAGGGAGAAGTTGTTAGAAGTTGACTCTTACCAAATCGGTATCTAAGGTTGGGAATTGAGAGACGAAACCCCGAAAGCTGGTGGTTTGGCATAATTAGGCACGTTCTTAGGCACGGATACCTCCCACCAATCTTGCCCCTACCTGCCTAATTAACTTGTGGTCAGGTTCTGCAATATACCTCCTGTGGATAATCAATAGTTAGCAGTCATCTAGGTCTAAGCTCTATCCTAACGTAGGCTAGATTTTTCTTTATTTTCTTGTTTGTTTATTTGTTTGTTTCTGTTTGTTCTTGTGAAAATGGACTATAATTACAATTATTCTAATTATAACTCAAATCCATATTTCACCCCAACCTCTTTCAATTCGGATATTACTAACCCGGCATTACATAACTCTAACCAACCAAGTATGCCAGATTGATCTTATCTGAATCAATATATGCCCCAATCTCAATACTATAAACAAGAATGGGACAATCATCACCATTCTTCACCGAGTTAGTAGGGATACAACTCCCCTGAGTCTTACTATTAACAACCTTACCAACAAATAGCTTCATATAATCCATACCAAGACCAACTATAGAAGAGAAATCATCTTTAGAAAAGACATTTGAAGCCTTCCTTGAGTCCACACGATAAGTACAAATCATAGCAGACTCAATTCTACCAAACAATTCCCAAATCCAAGATCCTTACTCTAATTTTCATGTCCAACCACAACAAGAAGAACCTGTTGACTTAGAAAAGAATATGGAATTCAGATTCAGTCCAAAAATGATTGTATTCAATCCCAAACGAATTGACTCAAATCTCTAAATAGGCGAGAAGCAAAAGTGAGTCATTTGGTCAACACAATTAATGATAGGAATGAGAAAACTCTTCCTAACACATTTTTGACCATTCCTGATTCTCCTAACCATATTGATGAAGAATCATGGTATCTTGGAGATTTTAACCAAGATTCAATTTCACCACCTAATTTTGAACTTGACTAATATCAACCTAATGACAAATTGGCAAGCTTTTATTTCAATGAGATTGAACTTGAAGATGAATGTGACACTGATTTTCAATATTGTGATTCAGTTTCACTTTTTGAATCTATGTTGACTCCGGTATCCTTACCAGATTTGGACCCAATTTCGAAGCCAACATTGATTCCTATCCCCGTAGAGATTGAACATGAACCAACTATATTGGATAGTCACATTCCATTGTTGGAAATGAATGTGATCTTGAATTTTATGATTTGGACCAAACCCATGAACGAACTTTGACTCTAGAACCTAAACTTGATTTGAGTTTTATTCCCGAGTCAATATCGGTTTTCATTGTTGAGCCCAAATCATCCATTCCCTAAAACCACATTCCACTGTTGGACCAAGGTTTAGATCAATATGACTCCGTGATGACATCCCAAGATTGGTCATATAACCGGAAAAAATTTCATGCTAGGATCTTACACGATCCTATTCATATTGGGGTAAAAATGCTAATAAGAGGTCCTAAAACGCGAGTTCCATGAAAATTCACAGTATCTAAATTGGGTAGAAACGCTTGGCTCAATGAGACCACCACCGGAATCACCACCTTGAGGTGATAATTTTCCTTCCCTTTCTCCTTTTTCATATATTACTGCATTTCATTCATACATTGAGGACAATGCATGAGTTAGGTATGGAGGAAGGTTCACTAACATGCTAACTTTACTAATCTAAAAATAAATCCTTTCTTTAAAACTTTTTGAAAAAGAAAATAATACTTTGAATTATTTTTGTAAGAAATTAAGTTCATTTTAAGAAATAAGAGGATCATAATTAGGATTTTTTATACTTGGTCAAAATAAAATTATTTGTTAATTTTGAGGTTAGAAAGAAAAATTAAAAAAGTAATTTAGTCTTAATTTTTACCTTGATAAAATATGCATACTTTATATACTTACACACTTAGGGTTCTAAAACAAAGATTCTTATGCCTTATATAAAAAATATATATATATACATATATCAAAAAAAATCCTCTGATTAAGCTGGGTATTTGTGCCTCATAAAGCATAAGTATTCACGCCTAAAAGTGGTTCATATAAATAAAAATCTTTGGTTTTGTGGCCTTGTTTGCTCAAGTCCTAAGTCCTTGGGGTGCTTTTTCACCCGGTGCCCTAAAACTGTCTGGTTTGAGAATCACCGACTAAGGCTCGTTACATGGGCAAATTAGAAAGCCGAATAGAGCTATTACCGCCATGAAAAAAAAGAAAAAAGAAAAAAAAAAAAATAATTAGAGTTGAAGAATCCTAAGCCAAATTTTCACGGTCACAAGATGCATATGACTTAGGGTAAAATAATAGACTAGATGAGAATACAATTTTAATCCATACCTTGACTGAAAATAAGTTTTTGAAAAAAGACTAAATTTAGGAATGACTAAGTTTTGATAATCATATAACTTATAGATTACTTAAATTTTACATTAATACTTCAAATATTTTTTCCTTTCAAAATGCGTTTTCAAAAAATACTAACAATTAATTTTTTTTTCTTCATGGATTTTGTGGGTGCAATCCACTGAAAACCCTCATGAGATAAACTCGTCCTCTAGGGATAACCTAGAGGTTTAACGGCTTGTTGCACGTGCTAAGTGCAACCGTGATTTCTATGAAAGTGAGTTAGGTTTGGTCAGTTTAGTTTTCTTCTTTCTCTTTATTTTGCTCGAGGACGAGCAAAAGATAAGTGTGGGGGTGTGTTTGGACACATATATTGCATTAATATTATTACATTCCTACATATATTCTGTAATGAATATTGTAAATAACTTGTCTAGTGTCCTAATTCATGCAGGGTATGATAGGGAAAAATAATCATAAAATTTATCTAATTAAATTCAAAAGTTCAAAAGAAAGGGGATCGATTCAAATCCAAAGGTTCTAGAAGCTATCTTATCTGAAAACTGGATATATCATATAAGATAATATTATCTAATTTTAAGAGAAATATAGATTGTTTGAAGACCTTATCTGTTTCGCTGAAGATAAGCGAATATCTTATCAATTCAAGAAGACAAATTAAAAATTTAAGAGGATAAATGGATAGAGAGAAGATCAATAGATGAGATGAAGCAATTTAGATTCGGATTTAGACTGGTTATAGTTTAGAATTTTAATCATAACTTTCGCTAATAAAATTCAAATCTAATAATTCAAGATGCTATAGAAAGAAGACTTAAAGGGCTACAATTCTTCTGTTAATCACTCGTTTCAATTCTATCAGTTGATAAGTGATATTCAGTAATCAACACGCCAAAAGACTGCAGATCAGAATTGAATTTCTAGATAAATCAAATCAAGTTTGGAGATAAGGGGAGAATTCAAATTCAGAAATATCCAGATCTTCCTATCTTCATACGCTTTTTATCCCTCTGGTTTTCTCCTATAAATAGCCTCATATCTCGAAGGCAAAAAGGGCACTATTTCGGAGAGAGAGCTTTAGTTTAGGTTTTCTTTTCTTCTTCAATGTAATTTTTATTTTTCTTTATAGGTTAGGTTAGAGAGAGTTACATGATTAAAGAGAGGAAGAGTTATCGCAGAGTGACATTATTGTAATCCTTTCTTAAGAAACTGATATTGAAGGTGACAATCAAAGGAGGTTTCCCACTATTCCTCATTGTGCTCGATCTCGTTGAACCCCTGCTTTCTTTATTCTTCTGTATTACTTTGCTTACTCCATGCTAAGGTAAATTTCATTATGGTTTAACAGTAGAGGTAAATATTCTTCTTTTTCTTTTTATTTTTGATTTTTGCATCAACACTTTTCTTTATCTATTTTTGTTTCTTTTTCTTTTATAATTAAAATAAAACAACACCACCATCTCTTCTTCTACCATCTTCTCCTAACTTTACTAAATATTTTTATTTCCTTTTGATAAACTGAAAAGATAAGTATTAATTAGTTTTTATAAATTAAAAGAAGAAACTTACGTAACGCTTCCATTGCTGTCCTTCCCTGTGGATCACGACCCGTTAGCCCTAAGCTACACGATAGAATTGAAGACCTAGCACTGTTCTAAATTCTATATTTTTTTTGTGCAGGTTTGGCTCGATCAATATGCACCTTTGTGACCGTGAATTTTTTGACTCGGGATTCTTTAACTTCAACTCTTATGCCTTATATATCAATATATATATATAACTTTTTTTCCTTTCTTTTTTTTTTTAAAGAAGTTTGAAGTATTACCATTTCGTTGCCCTTTAAGCACTTCTTTTTTTTAATATGTATAACTAGTCTAATTTTTTATGTAAGTATCAAGACTTCTTTAGGCTCTAATACCTAATTGATTACTAAATGTGTTAATACATATATTATATTTATGTACTTTTTCAAACTTACCTAATTACCTTTTGAGTAAATACCAAGCTGTTGGCCCAAAGGCTCATCACTCCGGTTTTGATGATGATTAACTCATGTAGTTATAGTACTAATGATCTTAATATAGTTTAAGTTATTGATCAAGTTCTTAGTAGGTGCTTAGTTTCAACAAAAGAGTTTTGGAGCTAACACATGTAAATTCAAGAGCCCGTGCTTCAAGATCGCATCTAGCACTCAGATGGAGTCAAGCTCATTGGATCGTGTTTGGATCGAGTCGGCTTAGAGAACGAGTTCTAAAAGAAGACTTCGGTTTGTTTAGTTTTAGTTTGTGTTTAGATCTTGTGTAAGATAGACTAGTATTGATAAGGTTAAGTTCACACACACGCGCACACACACACACAAGTTTAATACGTTTTGTTTTCGGTTTAAACGGTTTTAGATTTCAAGTACACATATATCGGGTTTTCTCGTTCAACCGGGCGGCCAACCGTTCTGTTGATTTGCTCGACACCCTTTAGATTTCTTATCATAATTTTTTATTCTTATATTCAATTAATATGATTGAACTTGCATTTCATAGATAACTTTCAGAGTTACATTTCTTATTCGATAATTATTTTCTGATTCAAATGTTCAAGATATCAAATATTGGGTTGAAGTCTGCTCTTGTTCTGAAAAAAGTTTACAGTTTTTGATTTGACACCTTTTAGTATTTTATTAAAACCTTCCTACTCCAAAATTATCTTGAGTTGATTTAAGTTTCATTAGAAAGAAGACTTAAAGGTTTAAAAATGATTCATATTTACTTATTTCTAAATTCAGATTTTTAGGCCTGATAACTGTGCTCAAAATTGACAAACAGACTGCTAGATTGGCAGTAGCGGCTAACTTCTTTAAAAACTATTTTAAAACATGTTTCTTTTAAAACAAAGAAAGTTGAATTTTTAAGGTCAATTTCTTCCTCTTTAGACCTGGTAAAACTATTCTAAAAGTATTTTTCTAAAACCTATATAAGGGTCATTGGGATTGAATATTTCACGACAACAAATTCTATTAAAAATCTAGTTTTTACTTTCAAAGAGAAAAAGTTTCAAGTTTGCTTTTGTGCTCTTATTTTTAAAGTTTTATTTGAGTTTTTTTGTTCTTAAAATCTCTCTTTCTGATTTTCACTCTCACTTACATCCTTGAGTTTTAAGTTTACATTTTACTCTATAAGATTTTTGTGAGAGAGTTGCAAAGAGAGTGTTTGTGATCTCTTGATCACCAAGAGTTTCAAGAGCTATTCTTCCCATCTTTTCAAGGGTTTTGCAGAAAGTTTAAAAGAAGTTTTTAAGTCTAAAATCATTATCTTTTATTTGTTTTCAAAGCGTTAGAAAAATCAAAGAAAATGAAGTCTTTGGGAAATTGGTTTTGAACTTTATTTTCATATCTATCTTGTATTTTTTTCAAGTATTTTTCTTTGTTATTCTCTTTTACAAACACTTTGGTTTTCTCACACTTGAGCTATCATCTCTAATCCTATCTATAGGATCTTATTTTTGTGAGAAAAATTGTTTGTGGCCTATTGTGATCACCAAGTGTTGTTTGTGATCATTGGATCACTAAGATTGTAATCTTTTCTTTGCTTTGGCTTTATGCCTATCTCTCTTGTGTAGAGGTGATTGTGGTTGAGATTTGACTTTGTGCCTATCCCTCTTGTGCAGAGGTGATTGTGGTTGAGATTTGGTTTTGTGCCTATCCCTCTTGTGTAGAGGTGATTGGGTTTGAGATAGGAGTAGCGTACTCCAAGTGTATATTTGTAATTCCTCAGTAGAGGTCCCTTTATGGAAGGTCCTGTGAGGACATAGTGAAAATCCTTCTGTGTGAAGGCGGGGACATAGAGTAGTGACTCGAACCTTGAAACAAATCTTGTTGTTTGCGTTGATCCACTATCTCTTAACTCTATCTATCTTATATCTTGTATTGCTTTATATTGTATATATTCATATGCTAGATATAGTTTGTATGTGCCCATACTTGTGTTGAACCAAGAGAGCTTTATATAGCACCTCAACTCTTAACTAGAGGAATCTCGAGGAGTAGCTCCAGAGCCCTTCATAGGAATTCGGGCTCACTCTTGGTTACACATAATGTGTTGCAATTGAGTTTTAAATTCTGAATCATTTGCATTAGATTAGCTTGTACACCTATTCACCCCCTAGGTGTATTTCAAAAGCACCTAGCTAATCAATAATTAGATTTTTTTAATTTTCATATATATATATATATATATATATATATATTATATATATATATATATTAAGACACAAGTCTTTGTTTTGAATCCTAAGTGTGTAAGTGTATAAAGTATGCATATTTCATCAAGATAAAAATAAGAACTAAATTACTTTTTCAGTTTTTCCTCCTAATCTTAGAAATCAAACAAATAATCTTATTTTAATCAAGTATTAAGAAATCCTAATTATGATATTCCTATTCCTTAAAATTAACTTAATTACTTTAAAAAATAAATCAAAGTATTGTTTTCTTTTCAAAAAATTTTTAAAAAAATTGTTTGTAAACCTACCTATGTTAGTATATGTTAGTATGTTAGTGAATCCTCTCTCACACCTATCTCATACATTGTGTTGGCCTAAAGGTTACAATCCCCGGTTTTCTGTTTTGATGATAACAAAATATATGTAGTTATTTAGTACTAATCAAGTTCAATTATTTTAAGTGTGTTTCAGGGTTTAAGAATCTAATAGATTTTTTCCTCTAAAAGAAGGTGTTGATGACTCAAGGGTAATCAAAAACGGGATTGGAGCTCAAAACACTCAACGTCGCTATCAGAGAAGTCCACTTGAAGATTCTTGTAGTCGCTTAGAATCTTGTAAGAACTTAGTTTGTAAAGAGTAGAATATAGATTTGATGCTCAAAGATATACATACACAAAAATACATGTTTTTAAAAGTACAGTTTATTTTATATTGATGTTTTGACATGTTTGGTTTTGATATATGATTCCACATTTTCTCAAAATTTATATCTCAAGTTTAGAACTTGTTTCTCCTTGCCCATACATGTTTTTCCCTTCAAAACACATACAAAATTATTTACAAAATTTTAATAGTTTCAAATTGACCTTGGTGCTGTTCTTGGCCTAGGTCGGTCGACCGGGGGGTCGACTGTGCCTATTTTAGGCCAAGATGTCGACCGCTTGGTCGACCGAACTTCTAGAAGATGAGTGTGCATGTTTGTCCACGTTCACGGTCGACCGACCGGTCGACCGCTCTCCCCTTCGGTCGACCAACTGTATTGGTTTTATCCTCGGTTAAAACTGGTCGACCGATCGGTCGACTGATAGCCAGCAGTCAAATTAATTAAATCGGCCGGTTGACCGGGTGGTCGATCGACAGACTGCCAAAAAGGCAGTAAGGAACAAATTTTAAATTTTTGTATTTTAACATATTTTAAAACATAGTGATTTAAATTTTGAGGGTCAAATTCTTTCCTTTGTGACTTGATAAACAATTCTTAATATATTTTTCTATACCTTATATAAAGGGTCATTGGGATTGGTTTAAACATAACAAATTCTCTTAAAAATCAAAGTTTGCTTTCAAAGTGAAAATTTTCAAAGTTTTTCTTTTGTGATTTAAATTTCAAAGTATTAAATTGAGTTTTTTGCTATTATTTTCGCTGTATTTCGATTTCTACTCTCACTACATTCTTGAGCTTCAAATCTATTTTTTACTCTATAACAATTTTAAGAGAGTTGTAAGAGAGTGTTTGTGATCTCTTGATCACCAAGAGCTTGTAATTTCAATTGGCTTTATACTACCTATTATGTAGAGGATTGAGTTGGGGAGTTGTATACTCCAAATGGATGTAATTCTTTGTTGTAAGGTCCCTTTGAGGAAGATCCATTAGTGGATAGTGAAATCCTTTACAGTGGTGAAGGTGGGAACGTAGAGTAGTGGCTCAAACATTGAAACAAATTTTTTTTATTTTGCGATTACCTTATTGTCTCTATTTCATTTACTTGATTATTTTCATCCTTTTTTGTCGATCTTTACTCATCTTAACAAGAAATCAATTGAGTACCTCAAATTTTATCTAGAGGAATCACGAGGAGAAGTTCAGAGCCCTTCACGGGGAATACGGATTCATTTCTTATTTTGAGTGATTGGTTTGCATCATTCATTATAAATTGTTAAAATATTTGCATTTGATTAGCATTACACCTATTTACCCCCTCTAAGTGTATTTTCAATTGGTATCAGAGCTTTGGTCTCTAGTTTTTGGCTTAACCACCTTAGAGAGATCCTATTTGCTAATCACTTTATTAGCATCTTCATTCTAATCTTTTCTCATCCTTTAAACCTGTCCATCAAATATCCTAATACGGATGTTGCCGATGCCAACAGTCTTACACACGGTGTCATTTCCTATCAGGACAAAATCTCTATCATAAGGCTTGTAAGTACTGAACCATACCCTTTTTGGGCACATGTGGCATGTTCACCCCGAGTCAAGTAACCAAGCATCTGATTATTTACCTTTTCTTGACTCAGCCATCAAGACATCACGTGCATCATCTGCTTCTTCGAGAACCACTGTTTGATCTGACTTTCTACTGGTACTTGCCCTATCAGAATCTTTACTACCTTTTCTCTTCCGCATCTCCTTGTATTTCATACAATTTATCTTGATGTGACCTGGTTTCTTGTAAAAGTAGTAAGAGAAATTGCTAGAAGTCTCTGGATCCCTTTTGGGTCCCCTACTCTTTGATTTTTCACTTTAGCCCTTGACAAACAATCCTGAGGCTTCCTCTATAGAATCTGTCTTCTTCATCAGCTCGTTGCTTTGGGGCATCTGCCTGACATCTTCCAACTCTAAAGTCTCCACACCGTACATGATGGTGGTTGTCAAGTGGTCATAACTTGATGGAAGTGAAGAGAGTAACAGAAGAGGTTTGTCTTCATTTTCTAGCTTAACCTCCAGAGCTAACAAGTCACTTAAAATTCTATTAAAAGTATTGAGATGTTGTAGAATAGGCGTACCTTCCTTCATCCGAAAGCTATATAACTGCTTCTTCATGAAGAGCTTGTTCGACACACTCTTCGCCATGTAAAGGCTCTTTAGCCTACACCAAAGACTTGCAGTTGTCTCCTCGTTCATCACGTTGTAGAGAACCTCATATGATAGGTACGGTATGATCGTCACCATTGCACAAAAGTTGATGTCGTTCCACTCATCATCTTCCATCTTCAATGGTTTCTTTTTAATACCAAGTAGGGCCTTGTGTGTGCCTTTCTTCACGAGCAACGATGTTACTCGCATCTTCCACAACAGGAATTTGGATTTTCTGTCAAATTTGTCTAACTCGAACTTGGTTGTCGTGGTCGTCTTGCTAGCTATCGCTTTGATACAATTGTTTGTGATTTATCACCGATCAAATAATAGAGAAACACTAAGTTGAAGACTCGGCTGCGAAAGTGAAAGTAGAAGCTTAGAAGATCTACCACTAGCAAACAATCATCTCACAACCAAGGAACATACGATTTAATATGCTTCGACAATGTGCCTACGTCCACGAGGAGGAGAAGAGAAATCTTTTATTGAAAATGGAGAAGAAAATACCAGAGTTACGAGAAGATCTCTCTCTTACAACTCTCAATGGTGGAATTCTAGAATTTCTCTTGAATTCTTGACACACCTTTGAAAGGCCACCCCAAGGGGTTTATATTGGCACCTATGATCATCCTAGTCCAACATGAACTCAAATCAACACCTCCTCTGAAAAATAGGAAATCCTTATTCAAATCAAAATATAAGATAGATCTGTATTAGGAAACTGCCAAAAGCAACATTCTTCTCTAATGAATATGAGGACAGATTCGTATTAGAAAACTGCTAGAACCTGAATGCTTCTCTAATGAATTGAGGCACTCCAATTACTAACACCAATGGTGTACGGATGCAGGAATGGTTCTGTTTCTAGCTTAAAGTAGTCCACAAGTTCTCTAGAAACAAGATTCTCGCAACTTCATTATCAATGAAATGGTTACATACCTTACTTTTGACCGAACACCTCGAGTAGAAGATTAGACGTCGTTGAGTAGTGTCGGGGCCTTTTGGTTGCACTGTAATCTTTGCACAACATAAGTGATATACACGTCATAGACTCGTGTATGGTTGCAAGGGTGTGTAGATGGTGGATATGGGGGTGATACTAGCGGGGTGGTTGAACTGGTGGTGATTGGTTTGGTGGTGGGGTTGTGAATGGGGATTACCTAATGGTGGTGGAGGTTGTAGAGCAAGATGTTCGATGAACGTACATACCCGCTTCGGTACTCACCATCAATAAGGTCTCAATCATCGAATTTGAGAGATAGCCTCTTGATTTCTTAGACCAGAGTGTTCATGGTTGACTTAAGAGCACTCAGTCTCCCTTCAACAGCGCTTACTCTCGTGAAGAGGTTGGACTGCTTGTCGTCGTATCCGGCCATCGTTAGAGAGTTTGCTGTTATTCTGATACCACTTAACACAGACAGAGAAGCGAGGAAGATAAACGACGTCGGCTAATCTTGTTCTAACGCTGATGAACCCTAAAGAACAATTCAGAAATCGTGCTCGAGTCTACGAACAGAGTACTCGATTCAACAAGCAACACGACCCAAATCCATGCCAAAGTTAAAATCTACATGTATCTTTTGCTATTTCTCTACCATGCTTTTCACTCTTTTCATGCTTCACACTACTAAAGTTAATTCATATATTCTGATTATAAGTATACATGCCAAATAACTAGCATCGTTTACATGAGAGAGTGCCACTCAATTGTAGGTTTCAATTTTACTAGCGAATTGTGTATTAGTCATCAAAACAAGCTCATCAAAAAGTAACTGTAGAATTACTTATCTGCTACAAATAATTTGTAAGTCATTAGATTAAATAGGACTTATTTACAACATTGGAGGCTACTAAGAGTCAGACTCATGAAAAGTTTATTGCAATTTATAGCTGTAGCGGAAGTTTTCTCTCTCCTAATAGTGAGAATTACATAAAATCCCCTTGTTCATTTCAGTGCGTGCTACATAAAATCGTTTGATGCGAAATTTGAATTTGGGGCACTATTTCAAAAGACTAGTCTTTTGGATGAAGTTGCCCAATTCTTATATACCTAAAATCATCCTCATGTCTAGCCGATGTGGGACTACTTGTTCGGCCCAAATCCCAACAAAGTACTCTATTTTAAAATTAGATCAATTAGCAGAATCTTGTTTATTTCGAGCAAGTTCACAAATTTTCAAGGAGTCCATACCCAGGCCCTTACAATCTACCAATTTTAAGTGTACAGATAAGGCAGTCTAAATTTGACCGTGAAGTTCACATGCATCTACATCACTGAAACAAGGTAGTTCCACTCTTCTAGATAAACCATCACATCTTGAACCAATATTGATTCTATATCGATTCTATATCCCTTGTCTTTGGTCTTTGTCGTAGACTTGAGAATGTGATCTTCTCTCTCATCAGTCTGACACACTCTTAACTAATTTATACCCTTTTCAATGGTTTCCCCATACTTTTTATCATTTTTCTTCTTCCTTTTTTCGCCCGCTGTTGATCTTTGAAATGTTAGCAGCCACGCACCACTTAGCAAACACCTACCACCACAAAACTGCTCTATAAAAAGCCCCCTCTTGTTTACTTCTCTTTGCACACCCCTGATCAGCTCACTCGTATACAAGAAGATTATAGTCAAGACTTGCAATAGGGAGGAAAACATGAGTTCCGGAAGCTGGAGCCACGAGGTCGCCGCCGCCGTCCCTGCAGGGCGGTTGTTCAAGGCCGCCATGCTCGATTGGCACAACCTCGGGCCTAAGATCGCGCCAGAGATCATTGTCAGCGCGTCTGTATCGTCTACAGATGGATCCGTTGGGAGCATCCGCGAGCTCAAATTCACCTCAGGTCAGAAATTCTTTAGATACTGTTCTGGAATTTTAGGCTCTCAAATCCACCTTTTACTTTATCTTCAACGTTGATTTCTTTGCACATTATCAAAAGAGTCAGTAGGAAAGCTAGTAAGAAAAAGACATGGTATGTCCCATTTAAATGTTGTCCCCTCTCTGATCAATATAGTCGAGGTTTTTCGTATCAACCCTTATAACTGCATTTCTGCATTTCTGTGGGCAGCACTGCCTTTCAGCTACGTGAAGGAACGCCTGGATTTCGTGGACGTCGAGAAGTTAGAGATGAAGTGCACCCTTGTCGAGGGCGGCGCTCTGGGAAAGCAGATCGAGTCAGGCTCCACTCACTTCAAGTTCGAGCCCACGAGCAATGGGGCGTGTGTCGTCAAGGTGGTGGCCACCTACAAGCTTCTCACGGGGGTCAACGCTGCTCCCGGTGAGATCGCAAAGGCGAAGGAGGGGATCACCAGCCACATCAAGGGCACTGAAGCCTACCTCATAGCCAACCCAACAGCTTATGCTTGAAATTCGCATATGCTTTGCTTCCGCTAGTGATCTGTTTGAATAAGGAGTGGACTGATTGAAGAGAGCCTGCGAGGCTTCTGGCTTATGTCTCTGAGTTAGAGTGAGTGATTGTTTGTGTGAGGTGTGTGTTGTGAAGCTATAAGCTTGGCAAAGTTGTTTACTTCTTGTATACAGTAAAATTAATAAGAAAACGAGATTTGAGAGAATAGTTTCGATTGTTTCGAGAAATCACATTGCTAATGGGATTTTGGATATGACTCGGGTCCAGGATTGACATCACCTAATAGGACCTCAAGATCCATGAAGCATGCAGAAAGGAATGTCATCACTGACTATTATCTCTTCACTTTTCAAGTATTTTGGAGATGAAGCAGGGATTTCATTAAAAAGTGTTTAACAAAACAAGTCCCTACTATAGACGAAGGCAAAACAAAAATACATACAAGACGAACAGCCAGGGAATGTTGAACATATCTCTACAAGGACAAAAGTCCATATACAAATAAACTTTGTATGGACAAACAAAAGTGTAGAAAAGAAAACAAAAGGTGATTCCCCGTCGTCCTGACACCTGCTCCTCCTCTCATTGGGATAAGGCCCTGTTTGGTTGCACCTAAAGAAGCTGGAAAAGCCTGCAATGGTGGGAGCTATCTAATTTTTTTTTTTTCAAATTGTGTTTGGATGTCAAAATGGTGTAGACGAAAAATATCTGTGTGGGGCCCGCGAACACTGATTGTCGTACACGCTGTAGCCTCTCACAAAATTTCTCTCCACATGGTTCGAAATAGACTGAAATTCTGACCAAATTACTGTTAACTGCAGCTTTTTTTTTTTTGAAAAAACTACGGTTGTAGGCCCCGTAGCCCATTCACAACATTCCTAGCGTCGAACAAATCATGCCCTAAGTTGAAGTTGTCCTCAGAGAAGTGTCAGAGTCTGCTAGATCCAGAACCAAATGCTCGCCAAGAGATCTAGCCGTTGCCTCCTTGATGTGACATGGTCGAAGATTTGATCAGCGTATATTGTTAGAAGGTGGAATAAACATTGGGGATTTCTAGTAGAACTACAAAAAAAAAAAAACGATTGTTTCTTTCCCTTCAATGACACCACAAAGTTGCCGTTGTTGCAACATTCCACAACGGTCGAACTTGAGTAGGAATAACATGTGTCTTCCTCCAAGATGTCCAAACAGTGTCCACGAACTTGGTAGGAGACGGAATATTGAACATGTGCAGGAATAGCTCTAGACCTCCATAGCAGAAGGGCAAAATAAAAACAGATGTTTCACTGACACAGATTGTGATTTACAAAGAGTACAATGAAGAGGACCTTGCCATTTGTACTTAGCTAGGTTGCCTCTGGTCAAAATAGCGTTTTTATTCGTAAAGTAGAGGAAGGCCGACCTTTGGAGGTGCCTTGTGTTAGATCTAATAATTATCCAAATAAGATCTCATATATATAATAACCTCTTTATCAAGATCAAAGAGAAAGAGGGTTTTAGACCCTGATTCCATCACGAAAGGAATGCCAAAGGTTGTATGATCTCGAGGACGCTGGAGTTGAGTAGGAGATTCTTCTCTTCAGCCACCAAGTTCTCTTCTTAATCCTTAAAGGAGATGAGAGGCCTTCCAGAGAGGGATTAGGTCATGATAAATTGGCGGTGGACAGGGAATCTTACCCATGATAAATATAGCATCAAAAAATTCTAGTTAAACTCATCATAAATCTAGACCCATGACTAATAACATGAGTTTCACACCTGTAGATGAGTCCCACATCTTAATTTAAATACACTTATGGCTAAGTGTAAATGAAATGTGTCAACACCTAAACCATTAGGCTTGATCAATTCTTTATTGGGTTTAACACATAGGCTTATAGAGAAGGGTGTATAAATCCAATTAATATTGTGTAGGCCCAAATTAATTTAGACTCTATCCAAATAAGTCTAACAATCTCCCATTTGGGCCAAACAAGTCTTACTGGAAGGATGTTATATATAACTTTATGGTACCAAAACTTTAACCGTCAATAAACCACGTTTCAAAATAATCTGATCCATTAAATTTCCTGCCACCGAACATGACAATCGTTACTTTCTGTATAACCGAAGTAGGACCTTCTACATCACAAGTTTCAGAACCTTAACGACATAAATCAAATGTGAAAGTGTGGCATGTATATGCCTAATACTGGGAGATTTCCCAGCCTATAACTCATATAGGGTTTTAGTTACTGTTTTGCTAGGTATTCTATTAAGGAGGTAGATAACCGTCTTTGAGGCTTCACTCCTGATTGCCAAAATAGAACACAGAGAATATGAAAAGTGTATGTGATTGATTTGGACTCTGAATCTTTGCAATTTAACCATTAGCCAGGGCTATACGGTTGAACCTCACGGAGAGATGCGATTGAAGCGTTTTAGTAATGTTGTTTTCTTACACCTTCTTTTGTATGGAGAGTTAAAGAAAGAGATTGATTGAAGAAGTTTGGTTTTAATATTAATGTAGAGAAAGGCCATAACCTGCTAATAATATACCACCATAAACAAATAATACCAATTAGATTTTACCTTCACACTAAACTCTAAACATGATAAATTACCCTAAGATTCAAGTGAAACTTAAAAGACAAATAACAAGGTTCTAATTGAAATAACAGTAATTAAAATTTAAAATAAAATATCAAGACAATGGTCAAGCATAGGTTAAAAAAATAGTTAAAGAGTACTAGCAAGTAGTTGACATAATTATCATCATTATGTGCCTTCAAGATAAATCTAGAGTTTAAGCATGTATGAAATTTAATTGGGTTCTCTATTCAATACTATAGATTCATGGCGGTGATATTAGAAAGTCATGAGAAGTGAATTTAGTTACTCATGGTGGAAGAGAAACGAAGCAAGATTTTTGAAAAAGAAGATTGCCTCAAATAAACAAGCAAAATAGAGAATAAAAGGCAAGTGAATAACAAAAGAGATACAAAAAAAAAAAAAAACACCTTGTATTAATCTGTCACCTTGAATTACAATGGCTTCTCGTTCTTACAAATCTTCTTCAAAAAAAATTGAAAATTACAATAAAAATTCAGAAAGAAAATAGATCTAAAGAAAACCCTAAGCTTGAGCTTCTGAGGTGCCTCTGCATTGTTGCTCTGCAGGGGTATTTATTGAAGATTTGAGAAGTAGAGTCACACATGCACTCCCACCCAACCGACGCGCATAACTCCTCAGGAAAGCCGTGTTTCCGTGGCTTTTCAGGGGAAAATGCGGCTTTATTAGGGGGTCTGGGCACGCGCTTTGGCGCGTGGTTTCATCTCGTTCATCCATCTGGAGATCTATCATTAGAATCCTTGTTTGCATTCTAGAATTTAAAATAACCTTATTTCCTAGATAACTTAGGAAAAAAGTTATCTATAAATCTGAGTTTTAACTTGAATTCTATCCTTTATCTTTTGACTTGGGGATCAAGCAACCTGATTTAATTGATTTTCTTCTTCATCTCTGATTTAGGATACAATAACCTCTAATTATATTGGGCTTGATGGCCTTTTGGGTTTCTCTTTAACTTGTGGGTTTCTTTTAGGTTCTTTTCTTTTCTCTTTTTAATTAAGGAGGCATACACATTACTAAATAATAAAATAATTAAATAGTAATACTTTATAAAGAATAAATATGAAAATATGATTAAAAATATGTACTTTTGATGAGCAATCACCCCCACACCTATCTTTTACTCGTCCTTAAGTACAACAAAAAGAAAAAAAATCTAAACTAAACTAATCTAACCTAATTCACTTTTGTAGAAATTACGGTTGCACTTAGTATGTGCAACAAGCTGCTAAACCTCTAGGTTACCCTTAGAGAATGAGTTTTGTCTCATGAGGGTTTTTGGTAAATTACACCCACAAAATCCATAAAGAAAGAAAAATAAAATGTTAGTATTTTTGAAATATCATTTTGAATGAGAAAATATTTAAATATTTTTGAGAAAATCATGTAATCTATAAGTCTTAAGATCATCAAATTATTCATTCCTATACTTAATCTCAATGCAAATATTTATTAGCAATCTAGGTTAGGAAGAAAACTGAATTTCTCACTTAGTCTATTATTTTACCTAAGTCATATGCATCTCTGTGACCGTGAATTTTTTGACTTGAGATTCTTTAACTTTAATTCTTATGCCTAATTTATGAATATATATAACTTTTTTTCTTCTTTTTTTTTTTTGAAAATGTTCGAAGTATTCCCACTTCGTTGCCCTTTAAGCACTTCTTCTTTTTAATATGTATAACTCATCTAATTTATTTTTATGTAAGTCTCAAGACTGCTTGAGACCCTTATACCTAATTAATTGATTATTAAATGTGTTAATACATATATTATATTTATGTACTTTTTTAAACTTACCTAATTACCTTTGGCGTAAACACCAAAGCTTTCTTAGGCCAAAGCACCTAGCTAATCAATAATAAGATTTGTTTATTTTTCATATATATATATATATATATATATATATATATATATTTTAAGACACAAGAGTCTTTGTTTTGAATCCTAATTGTTTAATGTATAAAGTATGCATATTTCATCAAGGTAAAAATCAGGACTAAATTACTTTTTCAGTTTTTCCTCCGAATCCTAGAAATCAAAGAAATAATCTTATTTTGATCAAGTATTAAGAAATTCTAATTATGATATTCCTATTCCTTAAAATTAACTCACTTACTTTCAAAATAAATCAAATTATTGTTTTCTTTTTCAAAAAGTTTTAAAAAAAATTGTTTGTAAACCTACCTATGTTAGTATATGTTAGTATATTAGTGAATTCTCCCCCACACCTATCTCATACATTGTGTTGGCCCAAGGTTACAATCACGATTTTGTGTTTTGATGATAATAAATATATGTAGTTATTTAGTACTAATCAAGTTCAAGTGTTTTAAGTGTGTTTCAAGATTTAAGAAGATCTAATAGATTTCTTCCTCTAAAGTAAGATATTGATGGACCAAGGGTATACAAAAACAGGATTGGAACTCAAAGCACTCAACGTCGCTACCAGAGAAGTCCGCTCGAAGATTCTTGTAGTCATTTAGAACCTTATAATAACTTAGTTTGTTAAAGAGTAGAATATAGATTTGATGCTCAAAGATATACACACACAAAAATACACATTTTTGAAATTACAGTTTATTTTGTATTAATGTTTTGACATGTTTGATTTTGATACATGATTCCACATTTTCTCAAAATTTATATCTCAGTTTTAGAACTTGTTTCTCCTTGCCCTTACATGTTTTTCCCTTCAAAACACATACAAAATTATTTACAAAATTTTAATAGTTTCAAATTAACCTTGGTGCTGTTCTTGGCCAAGGTCGGTCATCGAGCGGTCGACTGTGCCTATTTTTGGTCAGGACAATTGATCGCACGATCGACCGAACTTCTAGTAGAGGAGTGCGCATGTTTGTGCACGTTCACGGTCGACCGACCAGTCGACCGCTCTCCCCCTACGGTTGACTGGTCGACCGACTGTAATGGTTTTAGCCTTGGTAAAAATGGTCGACCGATCGGTTGACCGATAGCCAATAGTCAAATTTTTTAAATCAGCTGTCGACCGACAGACGACCAAAAAGGGAATAATGACCAGATTTTAAATTTTGTATTCTAACATGTTTTTAAAAAGTGGTGATTTAAATTCTAAGGGTTAAATTCTTCCCTTTGTGACCTGTTAAACAATTCTAATATGTTTTTCTATAGCCTATATAAACAGTTATTGGAATTGGATTTAAACACAGCAAATTCTCTTGAAAATCAAAGTTTGCTTTCAAAGTGAATATTTTCAAAGTTTTTCTTTTGCTTTAAATTTCAAAGTATTAAATTCAGTTTTCTACTCTTATTTTCCCTTTATTTTGATTTCTACTCTAACTACATCCTTGAGCATCAAATCTACTTTTTACTTTATATGGATTTGTAAGAGAGTTGTAAGAGAGAGTGTTGTAATCTCTTAATCACCAAGAGCTTGTAATCTCAAATGGGTTTATGCTACCGATTGTGTAGAGGATTGAGTTTGGGAGTTGTGTACTCCAAGTGGTTGTAATTCTTTATTGTAAGGTCCCTTTGAGGAAGATCCGTTAATGAATAGTGATATCCTTCACAGTGGTGAAGGCGGGGATTGATTAGTCTCTAAAACTGTATATTTCATACCACATCTTCACATTTATTTAATATTAAATTCTACTAATAATACCTCTATTGCATGTTTCTAGGTCTACGACATAAAATGAAGAAGAAGATTAAAGGCCTACAAAATAGTCATTGACTTTGGAGGTGATTCTGTCGAAATCCGGGGCCCCCTTGTGGAGCCGCATGTCAAGATTTGATGCGCGGCTCCGTACGTGTACCCAGATGCCCAGTTTTGCCTATAAAAGCCCCGGGATTTCCAGAGCACCATGGAGAGGAGTTTTTGAGTAGTTTTTAGGTTAGTTTTAGGATTTTTCTTTCCATGTTGTAGTTTAGTTTAGTTTAAGTTAGTTCTTCTTCTTCCTCCTCCATTGTATTTTTCATTTCTTTTAGATCTTGTAATAGGAGAGAGAGTGATACATGTTTGGAATGCAAGAGTGCTTGTGATAGAAGGTGACAAGTTATGAAAGGTGCTCTCTTTACCTCTCTTTATTTTCTACCTAACTTCCTTACATGTTTAGTTAATCTTTTCTCTCATGGCAACTAACTACTAACCCCTAACTAGTCTAACTTCTTAGTTGATAATCCACATGAATCTAATAGCCTCTACTTGCTCTTGCTCTTGCAAGAGCCATTGATGGCTCATGATGATGGATCTAACACTCTAACTTTCTAACTCTCTAACAAGCTAACATTACTTTACTCCATGCTTACTTTTAGTTTTGATGGTATAAGTGTACCTTGCTCTTGTTTTGTTGAGTTGGGATGTGATGAATTACATATAGGTCATGCTTTGAAATGCTCTTGAACCAAGGACTAGTGATGGTCCAATGATACATGTGAGGCAACTATCACTAAGAGGTTAGCATGTTAGTGGAGCCATTAGTAGTTAGAAGCCATGAGTTTTCTTTCTTTTTCACTTTGTTTTAGAAATATCAAAAATCACAAATATCTTCTTTTCTATGTTTACCACTTCTTCGTATTTCACCATACTTCTCTTTTCCATTCTTTGTTTTCCTTTCTTTTCATTCTTTTAAACATTGAAGAACTTTTAACACACACGTGAATCAACCGATAAAGCTTCTATCGCCTCCCGTCCTTGTGGATTCGACTCGTTTTAGCCTCTATGCTATAACGAAGTATCGAGGAAGCCAAAGCACACACACTTTAACTCTTGATTTCAAAACAACATATTTTGTGCACGATTTTCCCTCGATCAAATTTTGACGCCGTTGCCAGGGATGGGAACGGTTGATTTCATATTTTTGTTAACCTTTCTTCTTTATTTTTAGTGTGCAGGATAAATTTTTAGCGTTGCAGAAGTCCAAACTTGCTCTTGTGTGGTTGGGTAAATTCTTGTATATTCTTATACTCTGCTGCTGATTTTTGTTTATATTACCTGTACACTGTAAATAATTTTAAGAACTAAAATACAGAAATTTGATACTTTAAAATGGTTTAGACATTTACATCTAGGCACGTGTCAATTTTCATTCCAATATACTGTATTTTGTTCTTGTGTTGTTGTGATTTTGACGGAGGTATACATATTGCATTGCATATAGTTAGGACAAACACTTCAGTGATTTACTCACTTTTTTGTGTTCATTCTTATCTATATTGCACACTTTCACAAATTGAACTTAAGGGTAACACCCAATACAACATAAGATGGGAAAGTCATTACCCTCTCTTAGCCCAAAAATCACCTCCCCACTCACACAACCAAGCCTAAATAAAAATTGCTAGACGTTAGCCCCTAGGGACATCTCAGACTCATTTAAGAGATTGACCTAAGGGGAAAGTTGTTAGAAGTTGACTCTTGTCAAATCGGTGTCTAAGGTTGGGGATTGAGAGGCAAAACCTCCAAGAACAGTAGTTTGGCATAATTAGGCCCGTTGCTCCGGTACGGATACCTCCCACTGATCTTGGCCCTCCCTGGCCGATTAACTTGTGGTCCGCTTCTGACAATATATCCCCCGTGGACAGTCTAACCAGTTAGGAGTCGTCTAGGTCTAAGTCAACCCTAGCATAGGCTTGTTTTCTTTTTCTTTTTCTTTATTTGGTTGTTTGTTTGTTTGTTTTCTTTTTTGTAAATTGTGATATGGATTTCAACAACAACAATTTTTTCAATCTAAATATGAATCATATTTCACTCCGACCTCATTTGACTCGGGTAACTCCAACCAGGCTATGTACAACATGGACCAACCATATATGCCGAGTTGGGATTATCCGACTCAATATGACCCATATCCTCAATCATATGACTATAATTTTTAAAATAATTTCAACTCTTCATAGAGTCAATGGGGATTCACCTCCCCCGAGTAAAATTTTCAATCGCCTTATCCACAATTTTCATAAAGTTCATTCCCTGATTTTGGTTCATATACTCGTTTTCCTGTTCTACCGACCGAAGAAAAATCTAATTTGGAAAGGAGTATGAAAGAGTCCCTATAACAAGTCCAAAATTTGCTCAATTCACAATCCTTCCCACATCAAACTCCACATACTCCTTTTCTAGAGCATCCAATTGAAGAAGAATTTGAGCTAGAAAAGCGTTTGGAAGTCTTTTGTGAAAGAATGCAAAACATGTTGGACTCATCATCTCAACCAAATTTTCAAGAGTCCTACTCATCTTTTCCAGTCTCACCAATTCAAAATAAACAATCATCAATACTGGACTTGAGTATGGAACCCTTGCGTGAGTCCGAGCAGCAATCACAAAATCTGATGGACTCACAATTTCACCATCATTTCAAAATCAACTTCCATACTCACCTTTTCAAGAAGAACCAATTGCAAAAAGTATGGAAGACATGATTCCGACTCCAATTTCTGTTACCCAGTTTAACAGTAGGTTAGACTCACTAATGAGCGAATTGATCAATGAGAGTGAGGAAAGTCTTTCTTGTCGAACTTTGACCGATCCTTATATCCCTAACTCTACTGATTGGATCCGCGAATCATGTCATTTTGGAAATTCAGTTTCAATTTCATCATACCAACCTGAACTTGACCAACATCAACCTCTTGACATTTTGACAAGTTATCCTTTTCCTGAAATTGAACTTAAACTTGAAAGTGATCCTGAGGCTCATATTAGTGATTTCATTTCACTTTTTGATTCAATAATGACTCCGGTATTGTTACCGATTTTTCTCTATTCCGAAGTCAACATTAAATCCTGTACCAGTACACTGTGAAATTGAATCATCAATATCTTATGATCACACCTCATTAATGGGGAAAGTGTGTGAACATCAATTCTTTGCTTTGGACCCTATTTTTGAACCAATTTCGAGTCTCATTGTTGACTCTCGACTTGATCTAAGTCAAATTCCCGAGTCGGTATCGGTTTTTGCTCCTGATCCATTTGAGTCCAAATCCATCATCTCCCAAAATCACACTTCATTGTTGGACAAGGATGTTGAAAAAAATGACTCAGTAATTATTTTTAAAATTTGAAATTAGATGGGGATAAATTTTTAAATAAGACCATTCACTCAATCATTCTTTTACTAGGTCGTATTAGAGAAGTCATTGGTGGGTTCCTGCAAGATCCACGCTATTTTGATTGGGTAGCAACACTTGGCCCAATCAGACCACCACCGGAGCCACCACCATGAGGTAATCTTCCTTCTCTCTCTATTTGTTTCATGCATATACACATTCACGATGCATTGAGGACAATGCATGAGATAAGTGTGGGGGAGGGTTTACTAACATAGTTAGTTTTACATTTTCTTTTCTTTTACACTTCTTTTTAATTAAATTTTTTTTATAAAAACTCTTTTCTTTTCTTTTTTACAAAACTTTTTGAATTAAGAGAAATAGCTTTGATCCATTTTTAAGAAAATTAAGATTATCTTAGGAATTAGGAAGACCTAAAATTATGAAATTTTAAACCAAGTCAAAATAATAGATCTTGTTTAAATTTTAGGATAAGAAAGTAAGATTGAAAAGATAATTTGATCTTGAATTTTTTGCCTTAGATTTATACACTTCACACTTACACAATTTTTTGGGATTGAAACAAAGACTGAAAATGCCATAAAAAATATAATATATATATATATATATATTATGATAATAAAATCACTTATTGAAGTTGGGTAATTATGCCTCAGGAAGCATGATTATTCACATCTAAAACAGCGAACAAAAATAAAATAATCTCCTTTAGTTTTGTGGCCTTGTTTACTCGAGTCCTTAAGTCCGAGAAATGTTTTCTCATCTTGTGCCCTAAGATCATCTGGATTAGGAGTCATCGGCTAAAGGCTCACTACCCGGGTAAATAAGAAAGCATAAGAAAACTAAGGGAAGAAAAAGAAAAAGAAAAAAAAGAAAAAAAGAAAAAGGAAAAAATAAATAATATAAATAAATAGCATGAAAGTTAGAGTCGATATCCCAAAACCTTCACAATTTACAAAGTGCATATTTTTCTAAGAGTTTTATGAAAGATCAAAGAATCAATTCAATTTTAAATTCTTACATTTAATTTATAACAAGATTTTGCATTTCGACTTAATTTAAGGAAGAATAATTTCTGGTTAACCTCTGACCTTGGATCACTTGTATTTTCGTAAAAATACTTCAACACTTTTCTCTATTTTCAAAAATACGTTTTAAAAATAGTAACATTTGATTTCTTTTGTTATTGATTTTGTGGGTGTAATCCGCTGAAAACCCTGAGGAGACAAAACTCCTCCTCTAGGGGAAACCTAAAGATTTAACGGCTTGTTGCACATGCTCAGTGCAATCACGTCACATGCGAAAGTGGTGTAATAATTCTCTTAGTCCTTTTTTTGTTTTGCTCGGGACGAGCAAAAGATAAGTGTGATTCTCTTAGTCCTTTTTTTGTTTTGCTCGGACGAGCAAAAGATAAGTGTGGGGGTGTGATTAGTCTCTAAAACTGCATATTTCATACCACATCTTCACATTTATTTAATATTAAATTCTACTAATAATATCTCTCTTACATGTTTCTAGGTCCATGGCATGAAATGAAGAAGAAGAAGAGACCCAAAATCACCATTTAAATTGGTGATTAAAGGCCTACAAAGATAGCCATTGACTTTGGAGGTGATTCTCTCGAAATCAGGGACCCAAAAATCAAACCGGGACATCCAGCCGACAGGGGGGAGGAGAGGACAGCGCGGCGCGCGGCGCGTGGCCACCTATGTCCGCAGAAACGCGGCCATAGCCGCATTTCCGCGGCTCCCTTATGGAGCCCGTGCCGTGATTTGACGCGCGGCTCCGTACGTGTACCCAGATGACTAGTTTTGCCTATAAAAGCCTGGGGATTTCCAGAGCACCAGGGAGAGGAGTTTTTGAGTTGTTTTTAGGTTAGTTTTAGGATTTTTCTTTCCATGTTGTAGTTTAGTTTAGTTTAGGTTAGTTCTTCTTCTTCCTCCTCCATTGTATTTTTCATTTCTTTTAGATCTTGTAATAGGAGAGAGAGATACATGTTCGGAATGCAAGAGTGCTTGTAATAGAAGGTGACAAGTTATGAAAGGTGCTCTCTTTACCTCTCTTTGTTTTCTACCTAACTCCTTTTACATGTTTAGCTAATCTTTTCTCTCATGGCAACTAACTACTAACCACTAACTAGTCTAACTTCTTATTTAATAATCCACACGAATTAATAGCCTCTACTTGGCCTGGCTCTTGCAAGAGCCATTGATGGCTTATGATGATGGATCTAACATACTAACTTTCTAACTCTCTAACAAGCTAACATTACTTTACTCCATGCTTACTTTCAGTTTTGATGGTTTAAGTGTAACTTGCTCTTGTTTTGTTGAGTTGGGATGCGATAAGTTACATATAGGTCATGCTTTGAAACGCTCTTGAATCAAGGACTAATGATAGCCAATAATACATGTGAGGCAACTATCACTAGAGGTTAGTATGTTAGTGGAGCCATTAGTAGTTAGTAGCCATTTGTTTTCTTTTTTTTTTCACTTTGTTTTAGAAATATTAAAAATCACAAATATCTTCTTTTTTATGTTTCCTACTTCTTCGTATTTCACCGTACTTCTCTTTTCTATTCTTTGTTTTCCTTTTTTTCATTCTTTCAAACATTGAAGAACTTTTAACACACACGTGAATCAACCGGTAAAGGTTCTATCGCCTCTCGTCATTGTGGATTCGACTCGTTTTAGCCTCTATGCTATAATGAAGTATCGAGGAAGCCAAAGCATACACACTAATAACATATTTTGTGCGCGGTTTTCCCTCGATCAGGGACGTAGAGCAGTCACTCAAACTTCGAAACAAATCTTTCTTGTTTGTGATTGCCTTATTGTCTCTATTTCATTTACTTGATTATTTTCATTCATTTTTATCGATCTTTACTCATCTCAACAAGAAAGCAATTGAGCACCTCAACTCTTATCTAGAGGAAGCACGAGGAGAAGTTCAGAGCCCTTCACAGGGAATACGGCTTCATTTCTTGTTTTGAGTAATTGGTTTGCATCATTCATTATAAATTGTTAAAATATTTGTATTTGATTAGCATTACACATATTCACCCCCCTCTAGGTGTATTTTCAATTAGTATTAGAGCTTTGGTCTCTAGTTTTTGGTTTAACCACGTTAGAGAGATCCTATTAGCTAATTACTTCATTAACATCTTCATTCTCATCTACTATAGTAAAAGTGACTGAAGGTATTAAGAACCCTCCCAAGTTTGATGGTCTTAACTTTTCCATATGGAAGGTTAAGATGACTGTGCTTTTGCAACCCTAAGAAGCTAAGTTGCAAAAATATTGACTAAACCCTTTAGTGTACCCGTTAGTGATGAGGACACTTGGTCCGACATTGCCGTCAAGGAATTTAATGCCAATGCAAAGGCACACTATGCATTGCTTCAAGCCTTGAACGATGAACAAATCCGCTTACGACATTTAGTCACACTTAGTGGTCACTCAAGAGGGAATATCACAAGTCAATAGGGCTATAATTGATCTCTTGCATTTTCAATATGAGAATTTCACCATGCATGAAAATGACTCTATTGATGATATGGTAACCAAGTTTACTAAAATCACTAATGGTCTTTCTTCTCTAGGTGACACTATAGACACAACCAAAAGGTGAAGAAGGTCATTCGTGCTCTACCACCATCATGGGAGGTCAAGGCTACAACTCTAAAAGTGCTCAATGACAAGAAAGAAATGGAGCTCATAGGTCTTATCGGCAACATTAAGACTCATAAGATGGAGAGGAAGGCTAAAGAAGAAATAGCGCCCAAAAGAAAAGATGATTGCTTTCAAGTCTACTCCCTTCGATGATGATGATGAAGAAAAGATGATGAAAAGATTTTCCTCCTAGTGAAAATGTAAGGAGGATGTACAACAAGGCCAAGTTCAACAATAGTAGACGATGGCAACGAAAAAAGATAAGAAAATCATTTACTTCAATTGCTGTAAGCCGGAACATATTATTGCAGATTGTCCCGAGAATAAAGGCAAACCATCAACCTCAAAGAAGCCTTACAAGAAGAAAGCTCTGAAACCAACATGAGATTTGGAGAGTGAATCCGATGAAGAGGTAGACACGGCCAATGTGCATTTCATGGCAAATGATAACACACCTAAGGTAACTTCTGAACCATCCGTAGATGATTGTGAATTAACTATGAATGAATTAGGTGAGGCATTTGAAGAACTTTAAAATAATTATGATTTTCTAAAGAAGAAATACCTAAAAATGAAAAAAATTAAACTCTTTAAAATAAACTTATTACTCTTTCCAAAAAAAATAGATGTTTTATCTTTCACACTCATATCTACACAAAATGATTTAAATGCATATAAAATTTCATGCAAAAAATTTCTCATGATTGATGAAATTGAAATTTCTCTACTTTAAAACTAAATTAACACTTTGAGAAATGTTTTAAAGAAATGTGAGTTTGATAAGGAAAGATTGGAGGCAATATTTTCAAAGAAAAACACTTCAAAGAAACATGTTCATACTACACATGCTCACACCTCTAAATCACAACACATTCATACACATAAGCATGCTCATTCCCCACATACTCATCTGTTTTTATATATAGAGTTTATTCATGTACTTATGTGGTTGAAAGGGTCACTTAGCTAAATTTTGTTTTGATTGCATAAATACTTCTAATAATCATGTTTGGATCAAGAGACTAACATTATAGGACCCAAGAAAATATGGGTACCAAAATCAACGACACTACTTTTGATATAGGTACACACCAAGGCTCCAAGACGTAGGGAGCGGTGGTATCTTGATAGCGGTTGCTCAAGGCACATGACTTGGGATATCAACAATTTTGCAACCATATCAAAGAACTGTGAAGGTGGCACCGTCACCTTCGGAGATGACTCAAAAGAAAAGATTATCGGTATATGTAACATTAAAATTAGTTCATCTCCATTGATTGAAAATATTGTTTTAGTTGATGGTCTCAAGCATAACCTCTTGAGTATTAGTGAACTTTTGTGATAGAGTTTTAAAGTTGTTTTTGATGATTTATTTTGCAATGTTTTAGATAGTAAAACAAATACATACATTCTTTTCGATTTTCGTGAAAATAATATATACATAATTTATATGTCCAATTTACATTGCAATGCTACTTGTTTAAATGCTTTCAATCAGGATTCTTGGTTATGGCATAAAAGATTAGGCCAAGTCTCTTTTGACCATCTATCTAGAATTAACACTAAGGAAGTGGTGAAAGGTATTCCTTACTTGAAATTAGAAAAAGACCGCATTCGTAATAGGTGCCAACTTGGGAAACAAACTAAGTCCTCTTTCAAAACAATCAAGGATATCATGACATTGAGGCCATTAGGGTTAGTCCACATCGATTTGTTTGGTCCAACTAAAACCAAGAGTTTAAATGGAAACTGTTTTGTTTTTGTTTTTTTAATGATTTTTTTCTTATTTTTTATGAGTTTTCTTTTTGGAACATAAAGATCAAGCCTTTTCATATTTTCATGTTTTTAGAAAAAGGATTGAAAAAGAAAAAGATTTTTTTATTTTGCGCATAAGAAGTGATAGAGGTGGTGAATTCATTAACCATTTTTTTGTCACTTATTGTGAAGAAAATGGAATTGGCATGAACTATCTTGTCCTAAAACTCCACAACAAAATGGAGTAGTTGAAATTCTTCAAAAAATGGGTAGGACAATAATTAGTGAATACGGACCCTCAGTATTTGTCGGCTGAGGCCGTAAACACTTCATGTTACATCTCAAATAGGATTTATCTTTGTAAAAATTCTTTCAAAACTTCATTTGAAATTTACTATTTGAAAAAGCCTAATGTTTCTTACTTTAGAATTTTTGGATGTAAATGTTATGTTTTAAACACAAAAGATAACTTAGGAAAATTTGATACAAAAGCTTTTGAAGCTATTTTTGTTGGTTATTCCAATACTAGCAAGACTTATGGAATTTTCAATAAATTTACTTTGACTATTGAGGAATTTATGCATGTTAAATTTAAGAATCTAATACTTTTGTTAAAAATGTTCTAGAGATTGATTCTTTAAATGAAGACATGGAGAAAATAATCTCGAAAGACTCACCTATCCAAGAAAATAAGCCAAGCTTGATGAACAAGGTGAAGTTCAAGAGGTTGAAGTGGCACTAACACAATCACTTCGAAAGATTAGAGATATGCTACAAGTCATCCCAAGGAACTCATCATAGGTGATGTATCAAAAGGGTAATTATTCGCTCTAAACTCCATGATTTTTCTGAGCATATTGCTTTTATTTCTCATATAGAACCAACGAACATCCTCGAAGCTGAGGGCAACTCATATTGGTTGCTTGCTTCGCAAGAAGAGCTCAATAAATTTTAGTGTAATTAAGTTTGGCACCTTGTTCTTAGACCCCATGATAGACCAACCATTGGTATATAGATGAATTTTTAGGAACAAGTTGGTTGAGTCAGTAATGTTGATGGAATAAAACTAGGTTAGTGGCCCAAAATTATACCCAAATCGAAGGTATCGATTTTGAGGAAACCTTTACACCCGTAGTACGACTCCATACAGATTACACTTGATTTTTCTTTTTTTAAAGATTTCAAACTTTTCAAATGGATATCAAAAGCGCATTTTAAATGGTTTTATTGAAGAGGAAGTGTATGTTGAATAACCCCCCGGGTTTGTTGATCCTACACATCCGGATTTTATTTTCAAATTAGATAAAGCTTTATATGGTTTAAACAAGCTCCAAGAGCTTGGTATGAAAGACTTTCAACTTTTCTTATTTCAAATGGTTTGTAAAAGATAAAGTAGATACCACTTTGTTTACAAAGTATATAGTTAGTGATATCCTAATTGTTTCAAATTTATGTTGATGATATTATATTTGGATCTACTAATGAAAAGCTTTGTAAACATTTTGAATCATGCATGAAGAATGAGTTTGAGATGTCTATGATGGTCGAGCTAAACTACTTTATTAGACTCCAAATCAAGCAAAGGAGTGATGAGATTTTTATAAATCAAGCCAAATACACAAGGAAACTCATCAAGAAACTTGGGCTTTAAGATGCAAAGTCAAGCAAGACTCCCATGACTACCATAATAAAACTTGACAAGGATGAACAAAGTATAAATGTTGACACTAAATTCTATAGGAGCATGATTGGTAATTTACTTTATTTAACAACTAGTAGGTCGGATATTTTGTTTAGTGTGTGTCTATATGCTAGATTTTAATTTTGTCCTAAAGAGTCACACTTGTTTGTGGTAAACATATTATTAGATATCTTAAGGGCACTATTGAAATGAGCTTGTTGTATCCAAAGACCGGACAATTTTTCATGATGAGTTTTTTTGGATACTGACTATGCTGGTTGCAGAGTGGATAGGAAGAGCACAAGTGGAACTTGTCAATTTCAAGAAAATTATCTTATTTCATGGTATTCTAAGAAACAAAATTCTGTAGCTCTCTCAACCGTCGAGGCGGAGTATGTTGCGGCTGGGGCTTGTTGTGCACAAGTCTTTTGGATGAAACATACTCTCCTTGACTATGATTTGCATTATGAGCATTTTAAAATATTTGTGATAATATTAGTACTATTCATATGATTAAAAATGCAAATCAACATAGTAAGACAAAACACATAGAAATTCGATAACACTTTCTTAGAGATCACTATGAAAAAGGAGATAATGAATTTGATTATGTTTCAACTGATTTTCAACTAGCAATAATTTTTACTAAGCCACTTTATTTTAACAGATTTTCTTTTATTTGTGGTGAATTATATGTTTGTATTATAGATTCATGAGTTTTTCATTATTTTGAAATTTGTGTTTGTTTTAATTTTTTTTTTGCTTACCCTTTTTGATGCATGACAAAAAGGGGGAGAAGTATTAAGTATTTATTGATTGGTATTTATCGAGTATTATCAAGTATTTTTTAATTTTTAGTATTAGTTTGTTTATGCTCATATGCAATGCCATTTTATGCATATTATTACAAACTTTCATATATGCATTCATATGACATGTTTAAAATTGACTTTTAATCCTTTTAGTCATATTGATATCTTGTACTTGATATATAAGCATAACTTGAAGAGGAGCTTTTTCAAAGCTCTTTCCTTTCATTTCTTTAAATAGCTCATATGTTTTGTCATCATCAAAAAGGGGAGATTGTTGGCCCAACGGTTACAATCACCGATTTTGTGTTTTGATGATAACAAAATATATATAGTTATTTAGTACTAATCAAGTTCAAGTGTTATAAGTGTGTTTTAGGGTTCAAGAAGATCTAATAGAATTCTTCCTCCAAAGGAAGGTGTTGATGACTCAAGAGTACTCAAGTACGTGATTGAAGCTCAAAACACTCAACGTCGCTATCAGAGAAGCCCGCTTGAAAATTCTTGTAGTCGCTTTGAACCTTGTAAGAACTTAGTTTATTAAAGTGTAGAATATAGGTTTGATGTTCAAAGATGTACACAAAAATGCACGTTTTCGAAAGTACAGTTTATTTTGTATTGGTGTTTTGACATGTTTAGTCTTGATACATTTCCATATTTTCTTAAATATTTTTATTGTAGTTTAGAACTTGTATCTCCTTGCTATACATGTTTGTCCCCTTTAAAACCCATACAAATTCATTTACCAAATTTTCTTTATTTTCAAAACTGACCTTGGTACTGGTTTTGGCATAGGTCGGTCGACCGGGCAGTCGACCGTTCATATAACAGGTCATATCGGTCGACCTCTCGTTCGACCGAACCTCTGGCAGAGTGGTGTGCATGTTGGTGCACATTCATGGTCAACCGACTGGTCGATCGCTATCCCCTACGGTCGACCGACATGTCGACCGACTGTAATGACCTTGGTTTCGGTTAAATACAATCGACCGGAAGTGTAATATCCCCTAACTAATAATACTATATTTCTACTTTTATTAATTTTATTTAGATTACTTATTTTTATTGATTAATTTATTTTATACATGTGTATAAATACATGTACTTACATATTAAGTGTATATGTTTTTGATTTACATTTATGCCAGTATATGTATGTATTATAGTTTATACATTATTATTAGCATTACTATTATTATTATTATTATGTTATTGTTGGTATTATTCCTAATTGATTTTTTTTTTCTAACCCATAATCCAATTATCTAATAAACCATAACCCATTTAACTCAGAAAAAAATAAAGTAAAATAAAATAAATAAATAAATAAATTTTAAACAAAAAATAGTAATAATAATAATAATAATATTTGTGTGCTTAAATTATTCATGCCAAGTTTTGAACTCATATCCTTCTTACCAATCCTAAAACCTAAACCATAATGCCGCATTAGCGTGCGGTTAGGTAGGAGGCCTAAATTATTTAAACAAACCTAAAGCCAAATTTAAATTTCAAATTTCTAACTGAAAGATCTCATGAGATCATTAGGGATTCTTATCTTAACAATCTGAATTCTTATCTTAACAACTTGATTTCTTATCTTAACAATCCGATTGTTAAAAATCCTAACCTAAAAGATCTTATCCTATTATATTATCGTAACTCTCTTCTCCTGCTTCTATAAAAAAAAAAAGAACGACGGTCAGAAAGAAATCCAAACCCAACATTCATCCTCCTCCATCCACCTCTCCTTGGAGTTGATCGTGATGGAGGAAGGTGTCCGAGGCTTGGAGACTGAGGAGCAGGCGAAGGGGATCACGTAAGTAACAATTAAGTTTTATGAATTAAATTTGTTTTAAAGTGTAATGATTAGATTATCTTCCTAAGAAAAATTCTTATTTAAAGATCTAGAAAAAAATTAATTTTCAATGACAAAAATTTAATGATATAACATGATAAAGATATTCTTTTATGAAACTTAAATCTTCCCTAAGATCTAGATAAATTTATATGAATTATAAATTAATGATATGCCATGTTTAATTTCTTCTTATCATGAATTTTAGATCTCATCCAAGAATTATAAATAAAATAAATTGTAAGAAATAAAAAAAATTGCATATTAAAAATTTTCCTTCCAAAAGAAAATTATTAGAACCTAACCCGATGATCTAAATTATACATAGTGTAATTTATCAATACACTATTAATGAAGAATTAAAAAAAAGAGAAGTTCAAAGTTTAAAAAAAATAGAGAGAAATGCTCTCGGCCAAAGGCTGAGAGCAGTCTGTGCTGCGGGTGCGGACCCGCACCTGGGTGGCACAGGCTGGCCCAGTGGCCTAGGCCGCCACTGGGCCAAACCAAATCAAAAAAAAGAAAAAAGAAAAAGGAAAGGGTTGCCGGCCCGGGTGCAGACAGCACCCGGGCCTGGCTTATTTGGGCCAGGCCAGTAGCCGGGGGCTGCCACTGGCCCAGGCCACATCCAGAAAAAAAAATTTATATCTGGGCCTGGTCATGGGCCAAGCCAGAAAACAAAAAGACAAGAAAATACAAATTATTCTGAAGCCCAAATTTAAGGAAGCCCAGTTTCAGTCCAGCCCAAGTATTATAGGTTCTAATCTATTGTAACCCGACCCAAATACAAAACAGACCAGTCAACCTATTGAAAAACAATTTTATTGACTAAATAAAAATTTGAAAAAATAATTAAAAATAGAGATAAATATCTAGATAACCCCTAGAATCTACTAAAATTTTTTGGATTATTTGCAACTCATATGGGACCGAACCACTACTTTCTAAATTGAAACCCGCTATTCTAACATTCAGACCCGTTAAGAAATTTTCAAGTTTTTAACCATTTAAACCCAACAAAAATCAGTAAATAAAATCTAAATAATCATATAAACTCAATATATCATCATACAACCTTGTTCTAAGATCTGGACCATCCATATTTAATTTAAAATACTGAATAATATCAAATATGATATCTTATATAAAATTCGATGAACTCTAATTTGAATATATATTAATGTAGATTTCTCAAATTGGTGCTTGGACGTGTGATAAGCCCAGGTGATTTGGCTGTGGTTCCGGATATGTACGGAACCCACCTAAAGCATGGACAATGTCCAACCAATCAGTTTCAATAAATTTAGGACTTCGATTGACACGTGTGATAGGCGTAGTATGAGATGTGCCTATTACAGGTGGCAGTTTGTGTTCGCTGACATAATTAATAATGTTAAACTGTTATAATGTATTGTGACTGACCGTTATCACATGACTGTACAAATATATAATTATGATAGACATATAATCGTACACATGACCGGATTGTATACCAGACTAGTGACATATGCTAGGTTACCCATCTTGACATTAGTGGTTTCCTTATATCATGATGTCAGTTATATATCATTCAAGCTTTGTTCTTGATTTTGATTATTCTGTTATCTTTTATTTCAGTTATCATGTTGTTATTGCTTATGTTGTTATTGAGCACTAGCACCTTTCTCTTTACACACACACACACACACACACACACACACACACACACACACACACACTCATTAGGCCGCTTCTTATGACCCTGGATTCGCACGTCCAGGATTTTGGACACCTTCTTATATTGTTTAAGTGTTCGTTGAGCTAGTACGCTTCGCGAGGAGTTAGAGTTTCTCTCTCTTTTGGTTCTGGTATTCTTTTTTCTCTTATCTTTCTGTTATTCTTGATTCTCGATACATATCAGATTCAGTCTTTATTTCAGTTCTTTTTATATGATCTCATATGTGGATGCTTATATGTGATATTGCAGTGATCGTTGATTCATTATAGTTTAGATTTATAGCTTGCTCAGGTTACTTTAGACTTAGCGTGTATACGTGGGGTATTTTCCTCGTGTATATACGCCGCTGACTCTCGTTGCGACTCCGTTTCCACGTATTTTGGGAAGAGGGGCATGACAGGAAGGCAACTGTCATATTTTTAAAAAAAAGGCCGGTCGACCGGGTAGTCGACCGACAGACTATCAGAAAGGCAGTGATGACCAGATTTGAAATTCTGTTCTTTAACATGTTTTTTAAAACGTGGTGATTTGAATTCTGAGGGCCAAAATTTTCCCCTTATGACCTAGTAAACAATTCTAAATTGGGTTTTCTATAGCTTATATAAGGGTCATTGGGATTGAATTTAAAGATAATAATTCTCTTGAAAATCAAGTTTGCTTTCAAAGTGAAAATTTTCAAAGTTTTTCTTTTGTACTTTAAATTTCAAAATTTAAATTAAGTTTCTGCTCTTATAGACGTTCTATTTGATTTCTACTCTCACATACATCCTTGAGTTTAAAATTTACTTTTTACTATATAAGAATTTGTAAGAGAGTTGTAAGAGAGTGTTTGTGGTCTCTTGATCACCAAGAGCTTGTAATCTCAATTGGCTCTGTGCTATCTCTTGTGTAGAGGATTGAGTTGAGAGTTGTGTACTTCAAATGATTGTAAAACCTTATTGTAAGGTCCCTTTGAGGAAGATCCGTTAGTGGATAGTATTATCCTTCACAGTGGTGAAGGCGAGGACGTAGAGCAGTGGCTCGAACCTCGAAACAAATCTCTCTTGTTTGCGATTGTCTTATTGTCTCTTTGTTTCATTTACTTGCTTTCTTTTCATTCTTTTTATTGATCGTTACTCATCTCAATAAGAAAGCAATTGAGCACCTCAACTCTTATCTAGAGGAATCACGAGGAAAAGTTCAAAGCCTTTCATGGGAATTCAGCTTCATTTTCCTGTTTTGAGTGATTGGTTTGCATCATTCTTTGTAATTATTATGTATTTGCATTTGATTAGCATTACACACATTCACCCCCCTCTAGGTGTATTTTCATTATCTTATCTTGTAGATCCAATTTTTAGATAAGATAGCTTCTAGATCCTCTGAATTGACGATCTCCGTTTGATTTGAACTTTTGAATTTGTTTGGACAAGCTTCATGCTTATCTTCTATCATACCCTGCATGGAATAGGACATTAAGACAAGTGAGTTTGTAGGAATTATTACAGAATTAATGCAAGAATGCAATAATAATTATGCAATATATGTGTCCAAACACTTCTCCGAAATCCTTCATGTCAAATTCCTTCTTGTACTGAGCTTTACACTTCTAAACGTGTCATATTTTTCATAACAATCAACATTATTCATATATAATAGCAACTATGTCAGATCATCACTCTACTTAAAATAGACATAACTGTCATATTCACATCAGTAGTATCTGGCCTTGATCATGAAAGAGTCGATCCGTTTGTACCACTGCCTGGGAGACTCCTTAAGTTTATAGAGAGGGACTTCTTTAGAAGACACACTTTATTTTCTTTACTTTCCTAAATATAACCTTCAGGTTGTCTCATGTATATCTTCTCCTCCAGCTCACTGTTCAAAAATATTGTTTTGACGTACATCTGTTCCAACTTTAGATCAAACTGAGCATCTATAGCCAATAACATCCGAACAGATCCATGCTTGACTACAAGAAAAAAAAATCTCATTGTAGTCAATACCCTCCTTTTGAGCATATCTTTTGGCACCTAACATTGCCTTATACTGCTCATTGTCCTTCTTGCGAAAGACCCATCTGTAACCTATTGCCTTGGAGTCCTTTGGAAGATCGGCTAATGTCCATATTTGTTTTCTATCCAAAGACTCCATCTCTTGCTCCATAACTGTAATCCACTTGCTGTGATCATCTGCCTCGATCGATTCCTTGTAACTGTCAGGTCTCCTGTTTCTATTACTAATTCGAAAGAGATATGATCATCATCCCAGCCATATCTTTTTGGTGACACCATAACTTTGACGACTGCCTCTACAGTCTAGGTTGCTCTTGAATAACCTCTTGGTTGTCTCACTCTGAATCTCAGGAGTCCTCTTCTGACCCTTCAGGCCTTTTAGGGTTCTCTGAGAACTCAACTTCTTTTTCTTGAGTGTCTGCCGAACTGTCTGAAGCTCCATCTTGCGCTTTATCCTTCATCTCTAATTTTTCTTACAACACTGATTCTTCGTCAAAGACCACATCTCTGCTGGTAAAGGCGCTCTTTTTCTCCGGATCTCAAAGTCTGAAACCCTTGACTCCTTTAATGAACCCAATGAAGATACACTTCTTAGACACGGACTCCAGTTTATTCCTTTTCTGACTATCAACCAAACTATATACAAGTAACCAAAAATCCGTAAGGCTGAATAGTCCCATATACTCCTCACTATATCTCCTCTGGGATCTAAAGATCAATAGCTTATGATGGTGACATGTTTAACAGATAACTCGCATGATTCACCGCCTCTTCCTAAAATCCTTCTGACATGTCAGCATGTAATCCGATACTGCGGGCACGCTGTGTAAGTGTTCGATTCATGCGTTCTGCTACTCCATTTGTTCTGGTCGTCGAGGAATACTTAGCTGGTGTTTGATGCCCTTTCTTGCTAAGTAGTCTTTGAATTCTTTAGAGGTTTACTCGCCTCCATTATCGACCTTAAGACTTTCACCTTCCGCCCCGTCTGATTTTCCACCAATATTTTTCACTTCTTGAACTTCTAAAATACATTTGAATTCTTCTTCAAGAAGTATATCCAAACTTTTCGTAAAAAATCATCTATGAAAGTAATATAGTACCTAGCACCTCCAATGGATGCTGCTTGAGAAGGCCCCCACACATCCGTGTATATGAAATCTAGCAAGCCCTTTGTCTTGAGCTGAGATGTAAAGAAAGCTACTCTATGTTGCCTACCCATAATGGAAAATTTACAAAGATCAAGTTTACAATATTGATATTTGCTAGAACACTACTTTTGTGCAAGACTTGAAAACCTCACTCGCTCGTGTGTCCAAGGCGCATGTGCCAAAGTCTTGTAGTATCCTCCTTCTTTATTGCTGCTGAAGCGTCACCAATAATAATGCTTCTTATCAATTTATACAAGTTTTCGGTTCCTTCTCCTTTGAGAATCATTATGGAGCCTCTAGTAACTTTGATTTCTCCATCTGCACCAGAAAACTTGTACCCTCGAGCTTTCAAAGCTCGTAACGAGAGAAGATTCCTCTTTAAATCTTGAACATATCGAACGTTCGTGAGGATTCAAACATGTCCATCAAACATCCTCATATGAATGTTGCTGATGCCAACAGTCTTACACACAGTGTCGTTTCCCATCAGAACAAAGCCTCCATCATAAGGCTTGTAAGTACCGAATCACATCCTTTTTGGGCACATGTAGCATGCGCACCCTGAGTCAAGTAACCAAATATCTAAATATTTACCTTTTCCTGACTCTGACATCAAGACATCACATGCATCCTCATCTGCTTCTTCGAGAATCCTGGCTTGATCTGACTTTCTACTGGTACTCACGCCATCAGAGTCTTTACCGCCTTTCCTCTTCTGCATCTTTTTGTATTTCATATAATTTTCTTAGTGTGCTCTGGTTTCTTGTAAAAGTAGTAAGAGAAACTGCTAGAAGTCTCTGGATCCCTTTTGAGTCTCCTACTCTTTGATCTTCCCCTCTAGCCATTGATAAACAATTTTGAGGCTTCCTCCGTAGAATCTGTCTTCTTTATTAGCTCGTTGTCTTGGAGCATCTGCCTGGCATCTTCTAAATCTAAAGGCTCCATATTATACATGATGGTGGTTGTCATGTGGTCAGAACTTGATGGAAGAGAAGAGAGTAATAGAAGAGCTTTGTCTTCTTCTTCTAACTTAACATCTAGAGCTAACAAGTCGCTTAAATTCTATTAAAAGCGTTAAGATGTTGTAGAATAGGCATACCTTCCCTCAACCGAAAGTTATATAACTGCTTCTTCATGAAGAGCTTGTTCGACAAACTCTTCGTCATATAAAGGCTCTTCAGCCTACACCAAAGATAAGAATGTATCTCCTTGTTCATCACATTGTATAGGACCTCATCTGATAGGTACACTATGATCGTTGCCATTGCGTGAAAGTCGATGTCGTTTCACTCATCATCCTCCATCTTCGACGGTTTCTTCTTAATACCAAGTAGGGCCTTGTGCGTACCCTTCTTTATGAGCAACGATGTTACTTGCATCTTTCACAAAAGAAAGTTGGACTTTCCGTTGAATTTCTCTACCTCAAACTTGGTTGTCATGGTTGTCTTGCTAGCCACCGCTCTGATACCAATTGTTGATGATTTATCACCGATCAAATAATAGAGAAACACCAAATTGAAGACTCAGCAGTGGAAGCGAAAGCAGAAGCTTAGAAGATCTATCAATAGCAAGCAATCACCACAATTAAGAAACATAAGATTTAACGTGGTTCGGCAATGTGTCTACGTCCACGAAGAGAAGGGGAGAAATCTTTTATTGAAAATAGAGAAGAAAACACCAGAGTTACAAGAAGATTTCTCTCTTACAGCTCTCAATGGTGGAATTCTAGAATTTCTCTTAAATTCTTAACACAACTTTGAAAGGCCCAAGGGGTTTATATAGGCGCCTAGGATCATCCTAGTCCAACATGAACTCAAATCAACACCTTCTCAGAGAAATAGGAAACCGCTATCCAAATCAAAACATGAGACGGATCCGTATTAGGAAACTGCCAAAACATGAATTCTTCTCCAATGAATATGAGAACAGATTCGTATTAGAAAACTGCCAGAACCTGAATGCTTCTCTAATAAATATGAGGCACTCCAAATACTAACAACAATGGCATACGGACGCAAGAGTGCTTCTGTTTCTACCTTAAAGTAGTCCACAAGTGCTCTAAAAACAAGATTCTCGCAACTTTCATTATCAATGATAAGGTTACATACCTTGCATTTGACCAATCACCTCGAGTAGAAGATTATGCCATTGAGTAGTATCGTGGGCCTTTTGGTTGCACTATAATCTTTGAACAACATTGTTTGGTGGGAGAAAAATTCGTGTAAAGTTTCCTTGAATCAATTGAAAAATTACAACGGACTTATACTCTGACTACAAGGAGGGAGGATATTGAGTCTTGAATCCTCCCTTTGTTTAATGCTGGGTTCTTCAGGTGGCGGTAGAAAGTGAATCTTGTTTTCCGTTGACCGGGTGAACGTCAAGAACTTTTGGGATCTTCTCTTCGGATGGCGGATGGAGTAACACAGCTCTGTTGACAAGGAATCTCAAAGAGATTGTAGGCAAAGATTAATTTGTACGCAACAAGTTACTTGAAGAGTTGGACTCTCTTTCCTTCTCTGTGGAAGCTCTCAAGTCAAGCTCTTCTCCTGATTTCTCTGATCTGAATCCGCCGACCCTCCATAGCAATGGGGCTATTTATAGAGGTTTCAGGGGTGAACGTGGCCCCTAAAAACACTCCACAGTGGGGGTTAACTTCCTCATTATTTGGGTGGTGATTGACCCCATAACGAGGGAAGTTATAACTGAGATGCGGGTTTCGACCCACGCGCCTTGGTGCTGCAGTGCTGGCTGAGACGCGGGTTTTGACCCACGCGCCTTGGTGCTGCAGTGATGCTGAGACGCGGGTTTCGACCCATGCGCCTTGGTGCTGCAGTGCTGGCTGAGACGCGGGTTTCGACCCATGCGCCTTGGTGCTGTAGTGCTGCTGAGACGCAGATTTTGATCCTCGCGTCTTGGTGCTGCAGTGCTGGCAGAGACGCGGGTTTCGACCCTCGCGTCTTTGTGCTGCAGTGCTGGCTGAGACGCAGGTTTCGACCCTCGCGCCTTGGTGCTGCAGTGCTGGCTGAGACGCGGGTTTCGACCCTCGCGTCTTGGTGCTGCAATGCTGCTGAGACGCGCGTTTTGACCCTCGCGTCTTGGTGCTGCAATGCTACTGAGACGCGGTTTCGACCCTCGCGTCTTGGTGCTGCAATGCTACTGAGACGCGGGTTTCGACCCTCGCGTCTTGATGCTGTGATGATGGTCATGATTAGCCCTGCGTCTGGAGTTTGGAACTCTGTTTTTTAGTGACTTGTCTTCTAGTGAACTTTAGACAGCCTACAGAACCGTCCAAAGTTTTCGACATTCCGCAGTTAGCTAGGACGGATTTCAAAATACTTTGGACTCTAGCTGAGTTCACCCTTATGACTGGACTGACAATGCTCCGGGCTTAATCCTATTTGGAGTATGGTCTTCGTGAGTGTACTGCGAAACTCTTAGAAGCCACCAAAATTGATCATGTTGAGTGTCTAGATACACAGTCTAAACCTTCCCGATGCTTTGAGTTTGCCGTTGGTGTACTTTGAGCCAGGGTGGACAGTCGTCTGCTTGTGCTAGTGTACTTTTGAACTGAATTGCAAAAGCAAGGACTGAATGCCAGTTCTGTGGACGTAGGGGTAGTATTGCTTTAAAGACGCGCCTTCTATAGGGGTGCATCTTTGGGATGAAAACGCGACTGTTACTCCATGAGGTAGACGCGACTTTGGCCGGGTTGAAAAGATGCGATCTTCGGAGGGACGCGTCTTTTGGAATGTAGACGCGGCTTTCCGGACGCAACTCTGGCCGTGTTGAGAAGGTGCGTCCATCGAAGGGACGCGTCTTTAGAGATGAAGACGCGACTGTTGGATGCGAATCCGTGCCATGAGTATGTTGCCACGTGTCCTGTAGAATTGAGGGGACATCTTCTTTTTGGCGTGCGAACTTCACGCTGCACTTAATGTGCTTTCCACGCGTCAGGCAGAGATTAGGCGTCAAGCCAAGCGCCGCGTATCTCTGCGAATCGCTGTACCTATAAAAGGCAACAGTCTTTCCAGAGTCATCATTAGACTCTTCTTCTTCTTCGTTTGCATCTGTTAGGGTTTGAGAAAGAAGCTTTCTTTGTTCTCCTCGTTTCCTTCAACGAACATCGAATCCTTGATCACAATGGCACCAAAGGCTAAGCATACTGCTTCGTCTTCAAAGGCCATCATTCCTGAGACTCAAATGGGTGGGTTCCTCCATGCAGGAAACCCCTCTTTCAGGTATAAAAAGCCATCGGGCATGATTTCCACCATTAAAGGGGTTTACAGAGTTCTTTTAACTCTTAAATCCCTTTTGAATGTGAACCGCCAACGCGGGCTCAAGCCCGTGTTTAATCGTCAGGCGCAGTTTTTTGAGTCGATCAGCAGGGCGCAGGTCTGATGACCTCTGCTTCTTTTTTTTGCTCGAATCTGCGTCTGCTTTGCTGAACACAGGGCCCCAATGAGCCTTGCGTTTTGGGTTCAACACTTAGAATATTTCTAAGTGTGAAAGATTCAGACGCAGATTTCTTATGACTCTTGCGTCTTGTGAAATCAGATGCTGGTCCTCATGAATCTTGCGTCTGAGTCCAATACTTAGAATTTTTTCACAAGTCTTGGACTTTCAAAACGCGGGTTCAATGCTAGCCTCGCGATCTTTGGATCTGGACGCAGATTTTGATGATCTCCGCGTCTGGGTTCATTTCTGCGTTCGAGTTGTAAACGCTTAATCATTTTGTAACGCCCCGATCCTGCGGGTACGGAGACGTTACTGCAACGCATATACGTAGGTCAGAAATACCCTCACGTATATACGCTAAGCATCAGTACAGGCAAGAATCAGAGTGCGGAAGCAAGTGGTGCATTATACATTCCAACACATGAGTACAATTACAGAGTTATCACCAGAGGTGATCCAATATTACATGAATATTACATCACTGATATGCGCAATTGCGAGATTACAAGGAGATGTACAAGTATGAACAGTACACAGGCACTCACGAGTTTACAAAAGGAAAACTCGAAAGGCACACAGGGGGCCTGGAAGGATAGAGCTTCAGATGGCCAGCTGGGGATCCATGCTTCCGCTGCGCCACTCTGATCAGCAACTAGGAGAATCCACACGCTCCAAGCTCCATGACCTGGACATGAGGATCCAGGGGAGTCAGATGAAACTCCCCAGGCGAGTGGTAACACGGAAGCCAAATGGCGAGTAAGGGGTAAGCACAGATGAAACAGTAAATCTGGATTATAAGCATAAAAACCATGTTGTAGACATAAGCTTACAGGAAAAATAGGAATGCAGTAGGCGTCATCCATGGTATACCAAGATAAGAAGTAAAGTAGATAGGGCATACTAATATCTCCTAAATTAACATAAAACCGATAAAACCGATTACGAGTAAATCCAAATGTATAGGTTTAGGTCATGGCTCCATGAGATTAGTACCTCGAAGGAATAATCCAAACAAGGAAACCCTCATCTATATACCTTTACCTCATGTTACCGTAACCTGCACTTGTACAGCTCGAGTTACAAAACAATACGATAGTTTCATATTAATATATTATTATACTTAGGCCGTCTAAGTTATAGGTTTTAGTATGCGTCCCATTACACATACTTCTGCTTACAACTTATAGAGCAAGTTGTTTGGAAACTGATAAGTTCGATGAATCATGTTTCGGATGGGCCCCGTACATGCCCGGGACAACGGTTCAGGAGTATCCGGTGCTGAGCCGGAACGTACCGCTAGGTACCGGGACTTATGGTCGCCCGAACAGGAATAGAGTATCGCAGATCCCATAGAAATAGGCCTAGGGCGTGTGCATACCCGGCAGGAATAATCAGGAGTAGGGGTGCCAGCACACCCCACGGAATCCCTGGTGGCCGCCAGGTGATCCCCAAGTATTTGGCCACGCGCGGCTCGATAATGCCACCATAAACATGATTAATCAGGGCCCATCAGTTTCCCCCAAACCAGGTGCAAGTTGTATTAGTATAATTTATCAAGCAAGTATCAATTCACGGGAATAACAGGAGCAGGACATGATCAGGAGTTCAGGAGTACAGGTCACTGTATAGAATTCAGGATAACAGGTCAGGTACAGGCAGGAGATGGCCCTACAAATTCAAGAGGTGGCCCCCACAGATTCAAGAGGTGGCCCCCACCATATGTGTGATGTGGCACTTTGTTCCATGTGGCACTTTGTTCTGAGGGGAATGGATTCTAGAGGTGGCCCCCACGGATTCAAGAGGTGGCCCCACCACGTGTGTGATGTGGCACTTTGTTCCGTGTGGCACTTAGTTCCATTCAGGATTAACCGGGAACAGGTGGTATAACATGAGTCAGTGAACTGGTATCGGGTATCGCATATAGCATGGCAAGTGGTAAAGTAGTTGCGGAGCTAAGCAAGCTGGAAGCATGGACAACAATCAGTGTTTAACACTAAAGCGCTTAGCGAGGTTACCGGGACGACTCGGCTAAACTGCGAGTGGAAAGTCCGGCAGCATCTCGCCTAGACGAGTCTAGTGTTAAAGCGCTGAGCGCTAAGCGTGCCTACCAGGCGGAGCAAGAAGACCTGTTGGTCTAAGCGCACTACTCTTATGAGGAAGTGGGCGGAAGCCCGGAGGCTAAAGTACGCTCGGGGTTTAGGAGCACTCTTAGTAGCTACCACGAAACCAATAAGGTGCGGCTTTAAGCCATCGGGTAGCCAGCCTAGGAGTGAGCAAAACCCGGAGGCGGTACAAGAGTACCTGCAATGTTAGTACCACACAAACAAGAATAATACATGTCCAGACATTAGCACTCGGCCATATACAGATACAGGACTCAGCCCAATACATGATACATGAAACAGGGAATAAAATACATGTCGACCCGACGAAGCGGGGAAACCCAAATGGAGGCGAGAGCGAGAACACTCGCATAACCACTAAAATAGTAAGGCAAGAGGATAGCGAGATCACTCGCCTAAATCACCGGAAAGCCGAAAGTCTGGAATCCATGGAACTCGCGCACGCGCCATAAAATAATATATATTTAGGAGGAGAGAGAAAGTGAAGAGGAGAGAGAAAGAGTGAGAAACCTAGAGAGAGAAAGAGACACAGGGAGACGCGGGTTTAGAAAGTGAGACGCGGGGGTCGCAGACGCGGAAGTCGCGTCGCAGGAATAGCAGACGCGGCAATCACAGACGCGGGAGTCGCGTTGCGGGAATAGCAGACGCGGGAATCACAGACGCGGGAGTCGCGTCGCGAAGATACCACAAACGCGGGTTCGAGACCCGCGTTCAAATCAGGACGCGAGGAGAATGCAGACGCGGTCGTTGGGTCCGCGTCGCGTTAGCACGAGAGGATCACAGACGCGGTTATTAGCCCCGCGTCGTGACGAAACAGTAACGCGAAGGCCGCGTTAGAAGGAGGTCGCCCGCACGCGGGGGTGAGATCCGCGTCGGCAAATCACCGAGAGAGAGACATGGAGTTAAGGAGAGAGAGAGAGAGAGGACAGGAGAGAGAGAGATCCAAGGGAGAGAGAGAGACTCAGGAGAGAGAGAGTGAGAGAGTCCAAGAGAGAGAGAGAGATCCAGGGGAGTAAACAAGAGAAGGGGGCTGCTGCCCCCCTCTGGATCCCACGCACAGCGCCCCCTTGGGGGCGCCCGGCCTGGCCGCCGGCCAGGTGGCGGCACCGGGCGGCGCCGGCCACCGGCAGAAGAGGAGGGGCGGCTGCCCCCTCAACAGAGCACAGGAGGGGGCTGTTGCCCCCTCCAGCAAGGAAAGAGGGGGGGCTGTTGCCCCCCTCAACAGAGAGAAAAAGAGAAGGGGGTTTGCCCCCCTCTCCGGCCAAGCACAGGGCCCAGGTGGCGGCGCCTGGCTGCCCGCGGCCGCCGGCCTCCGCCGGCGGTGGCCAAAACCAGGGGTGGCTCCGGCCACCCCAAAGAGAAGAGGGGAAGGAGGAGATGGGTTTGATGATTTTGAGGAGGAGTGAGATGGAGGTGGTGGTTGTGATGGTGGTGAGGAGGCTCGGCCACCGGAGATGGGGTCCTCGCCGGCGGTGAGGGGGAATCGGCTGGGCTGGCCTCTCTTGGAGGAGGAGAAGAAGAAGAAGAAGAAGAGAATGAAGGAAAAGAAAGGAAAAAGAAAAGAAAAAGAGAAAGAAAGGAGAGAGAGTGTGATGGTGATGGGGATGTGATGGGGAGGTGACCGGGCCCACGTGGAGGGGAGTGGGCTGCGGTTGGTGGAGAAAAGAAAGGAAAGAAAAAGAAAGAAAAGAAAGATTGGGAAAAAAAAATAATATATTATAATATGGCCGTGAAAATCGACAATTCCAGAATCCTTCCGAAAAATCCTCAAAAATAGCAAATATTATTCTAAGATGTTTGGTGAAATCGGATTCGAAAAATATAAAGTAGTTTTCAAAATAAAAATCCTGGAATCTTCCGGCGATACCGGTCGATACCGACACCGGTGGAATTTTCATAAATTCATAAAATCCTCAGGAAAGAATTTAGATAGAAAATGTGATTTTAAGAAATAATGTCTAAAGGCCCTTCTAGTAATTCCAATCCGTTTGTAAATTAAAAATCCGGGAATCGGTCAACGGTACTGGCCAACACCGGTTTTGAAGATTTACAACTTAATTCAGGAAAATTCCAGAAAATCATATAAAATCCAGAATATTAGAAAATGATGTTTAAAACTGAAACCGGTCAAATCAGAATACCAGAATGTCCAAACCGAGCAATACTCTGGGATCGGGCCTTCGTTCAAACTAAGGTTGACTCCGAATCCACGAATCCAAATCCAATACAAAACTATCATATAAAGAATTCATAATACAAATAAATACAAGAAGTAAATCAAAAAATACGATCAAAAAATCTGAATACGCAACTAAGTACGTATTCCGGAGCGGGGTGTTACATTCCATCCACCTTACAAAAAATTGCGTCCTCGCAATTTCGATAAGGGGTAAAATGAACATAAGGGGACAAGGGTGGAATTATACCAATTAAGATACTAGTTTATCCATATCTTAAGTTGGTATAAAGGCTTCGAAAAACCAAAACAGGGGAAGGATGGAAAAGATTAGAATCAAAGGAAGAATGATCAAGAAAGAACAGATAACTCTGTACTTGTAGTTGGAATGTATAACCGGGACTCATGCATTCCAGTTGCAAATTTCTTTACCATTAATTTTCCATCTGGACGTACTGAGGATGTAGAGCCTAGGCTCTGATACCACCCTGTAACGCCCCGATCCTGCGGGTACGGAGACGTTACTGCAACGCATATACGTAGGTCAGAAATACCCTCACGTATATACGCTAAGCATCAGTACAGGCAAGAATCAGAGTGCGGAAGCAAGTGGTGCATTATACATTCCAACACATGAGTACAATTACAGAGTTATCACCAGAGGTGATCCAATATTACATGAATATTACATTACTGATATGCGCAATTGCGAGATTACAAGGAGATGTACAAGTATGAACAGTACACAGGCACTCACGAGTTTACAAAAGGAAAACTCGAGAGGCACACAGGGGGCCTGGAAGGATAGAGCTTCAGATGGCCAGCTGGGGATCCATGCTCCGCTGCGCCACTCTGATCAGCAACTAGGAGAATCCACACGCTCCAAGCTCCATGACCTGGACATGAGGATCCAGGGGAGTCAGATGAAACTCCCCAGGCGAGTGGTAACACGGAAGCCAAATGGCGAGTAAGGGGTAAGCACAGATGAAATAGTAAATCTGGATTATAATCATAAAAACCATGTTGTAGACATAAGCTTACAGGAAAAATAGGAATGCAGTAGGCGTCATCCATGGTATACCAAGATAAGAAGTAAAGTAGATAGGGCATACTAATTATCTCCTAAATTAACATAAAACCGATAAAACCGATTACGAGTAAATTCAAATGTACAGGTTTAGGTCATGGCTCCATGAGATTAGTACCTCGAAGGAATAATCCAAACAAGGAAACCCTCATCTATATACCTTTACCTCATGTTACCGTAACCTGCACTTGTACAGCTCGAGTTACAAAACAATACGACAGTTTCATATTATATTTATTATACTTAGGCCGTCTAAGTTGTAGGTTTTAGTATGCGTCCCATTACATATACTTCTGCTTACAACTTATAGAGCAAGTTGTTTGGAAACTGATAAAGTTCGATGAATCATGTTTCGGATGGGCCCCGTACATGCCCGGGACAACGGTTCAGGAGTATCCGGTGCTGAGCCGGAACGTACCGCTAGGTACCGGGACTTATGGTCGCCCGAACAGGAATAGAGTATCGCAGATCCCATAGAAATAGGCCTAGGGCGTGTGCATACCCGGCAGGAATAATCAGGAGTAGGGGTGCCAGCACACCCCACGGAATCCCTGGTGGCCGCCAGGTGATCCCCAAGTATTTGGCCACGCGCGGCTCGATAATGCCACCATAAACATGATTAATCAGGGCCCATCAGTTTCCCCCAAACCAGGTGCAAGTTGTATTAGTATAATTTATCAAGCAAGTATCAATTCACGGGAATAACAGGAGCAGGACATGATCAGGAGTTCAGGAGTACAGGTCACTGTATAGAATTCAGGATAACAGGTCAGGTACAGGCAGGAGATGGCCCTACAGATTCAAGAGGTGGCCCCCACAGATTCAAGAGGTGGCCCCCACCATATGTGTGATGTGGCACTTTGTTCCATGTGGCACTTTGTTCTGAGGGAATGGATTCTAGAGGTGGCCCCCACGGATTCAAGAGGTGGCCCCCACCACGTGTGTGATGTGGCACTTTGTTCCGTGTGGCACTTAGTTCCATTCAGGATTAACCGGGAACAGGTGGTATAACATGAGTCAGTGAACTGGTATCGGGTATCGCATATAGCATGGCAAGTGGTAAAGTAGTTGCGAAGCTAAGCAAGCTGGAAGCATGGACAACAATCAGTGTTTAACACTAAAGCGCTTAGCGAGGTTACCGGGACGACTCGGCTAAACTGCGAGTGGAAAGTCCGGCAGCATCTCGCCTAGACGAGTCTAGTGTTAAAGCGCTGAGCGCTAAGCGTGCCTACCAGGCGGAGCAAGAAGACCTGTTGGTCTAAGCGCACTACTCTTATGAGGAAGTGGGCGGAAGCCCGGAGGCTAAAGTACGCTCGGGGTTTAGGAGCACTCTTAGTAGCTACCACGAAACCAATAAGGGTGCGGCTTTAAGCCATCGGGTAGCCAGCCTAGGAGTGAGCATAACCCGGAGGCGGTACAAGAGTACCTGCAATGTTAGTACCACACAAACAAGAATAATACATGTCCAGACATTAGCACTCGGCCATATACAGATACAGGGACTCAGCCCAATACATGATACATGAAACAGGGAATAAAATACATGTCGACCCGACGAAGCGGGGAAACCCAAATGGAGGCGAGAGCGAGAACACTCGCATAACCACTAAAATAGTAAGGCAAGAGGATAGCGAGATCACTCGCCTAAATCACCGGAAAGCCGAAAGTCTGGAATCCATGGAACTCGCGCACGCGCCATAAAATAATATATATTTAGGAGGAGAGAGAAAGTGAAGAGGAGAGAGAAAGAGTGAGAAACCTAGAGAGAGAAAGAGACACAGGGAGACGCGGGTTTAGAAAGTGAGACGCGGGGGTCGCAGACGCGGAAGTCGCGTCGCAGGAATAGCAGACGCGGCAATCACAGACGCGGGAGTCGCGTTGCGGGAATAGCAGACGCGGGAATCACAGACGCGGGAGTCGCGTCGCGAAGATACCACAAACGCGGGGTTCGAGACCCGCGTTCAAATCAGGACGCGAGGAGAACGCAGACGCGGTCGTTGGGTCCGCGTCGCGTTTGCACGAGGGGATCACAGACGCGGTTATTAGCCCCGCGTCGTGACGAAACAGTAACGCGAAGGCCGCGTTAGAAGGAGGTCGCCCGCACGCGGGGGTGAGATCCGCGTCGGCAAATCACCGAGAGAGAGACATGGAGTTAAGGAGAGAGAGAGAGAGAGAGGACAGGAGAGAGAGAGATCCAAGGGAGAGAGAGAGACTCAGGAGAGAGAGAGTGAGAGAGTCCAAGAGAGAGAGAGAGAGAGAGATCCAGGGGAGTAAACAAGAGAAGGGGGCTGCTGCCCCCCTCTGGATCCCACGTACAGCGCCCCCCTTGGGGGCGCCCGGCCTGGCCGCCGGCCAGGTGGCGGCACCGGGCGGCGCCGGCCACCGGCAGAAGAGGAGGGGGCGGCTGCCCCCTCAACAGAGCACAGGAGGGGCTGTTGCCCCCTCCAGCAAGGAAAGAGGGGGGGCTGTTGCCCCCCTCAACAGAGAGAAAAAGAGAAGGGGGTTTGCCCCCTCTCCGGCCAAGCACAGGGGCCCAGGTGGCGGCGCCTGGCTGCCCGCGGCCGCCGGCCTCCGCCGGCGGCGGCCAAAACCAGGGGTGGCTCCGGCCACCCCAAAGAGAAGAGGGGAAGGAGGAGATGGGTTTGATGATTTTGAGGAGGAGTGAGATGGAGGTGGTGGTTGGTGATGGTGGTGAGGAGGCTCGGCCACCGGAGATGGGGTCCTCGCCGGCGACTTGGCCGGAGCGCCGACGGTGAGGGGGATCGGCTGGGCTGGCCTCTCTTGGAGGAGGAGAAGAAGAAGAAGAAGAAGAGAATGAAGGAAAAGAAAGGAAAAAGAAAAGAAAAAGAGAAAGAAAGGAGAGAGAGTGTGATGGTGATGGGGATGTGATGGGGAGGTGACCGGCCCACGTGGAGGGGAGTGGGCTGCGGTTGGTGGGAGAAAAGAAAGGAAAGAAAGAAAGAAAAGAAAGATTGGGAAAAAAAATAATAATATTATAATATGGCCGCGAAAATCGAAAATTCCAGAATCCTTCCGAAAAATCCTCAAAAATAGCAAATATTATTCTAAGATGTTTGGTGAAATCGGATTCGAAAAATATAAAGTAGTTTTCAAAATAAAAATCCTGGAATCTTCCGGCGATACCGGTCGATACCGACACCGGTGGAATTTTCATAAATTCATAAAATCCTCAGGAAAAGAATTTAGATAGAAAATGTGATTTTAAGAAATAATGTCTAAAGGCCCTTCTAGTATTCCAATCCGTTTGTAAATTAAAAATCCGGGAATCGGTCAACGGTACTGGCCAACACCGGTTTTGAAGATTTACAACTTAATTCAGGAAAATTCCAGAAAATCATATAAAATCCAGAATATTGGAAAATGATGTTTAAAACTGAAACCGGTCAAATCAGAATACCCGAATGTCCAAACCGAGCAATACTCTGGGATCGGGCCTTCGGTTCAAACTAAGGTTGACTCCGAATCCACGAATCCAAATCCAATACAAAACTATCATATAAAGAATTCATAATACAAAATAAATACAAGAAGTAAATCAAAAAATACGATCAAAAAATCTGAATACGCAACTAAGTACGTATTCCGGGAGCGGGGTGTTACATTCCATCCACCTTACAAAAAATTGCGTCCTCGCAATTTCGATAAGGGGTAAAATGAACATAAGGGGACAAGGGTGGAATTATACCAATCAAGATACTAGTTTATCCATATCTTAAGTTGGTATAAAGGCTTCGAAAAACCAAAACAGGGGAAGGATGGAAAAGATTAGGAATCAAAGGAAGAATGATCAAGAAAGAACAGATAACTCTGTACTTGTAGTTGGAATGTATAACCGGGACTCATGCATTCCAGTTGCAAATTTCTTTACCATTAATTTTCCGTCTGGACGTACTGAGGATGTAGAGCCTAGGCTCTGATACCACCCTGTAACGCCCCGATCCTGCGGGTACGGAGACGTTACTGCAACGCATATACGTAGGTCAGAAATACCCTCACGTATATACGCTAAGCATCAGTACAGGCAAGAATCAGAGTGCGGAAGCAAGTGGTGCATTATACATTCCAACACATGAGTACAATTACAGAGTTATCACCAGAGGTGATCCAATATTACATGAATATTACATTACTGATATGCGCAATTGCGAGATTACAAGGAGATGTACAAGTATGAACAGTACACAGGCACTCACGAGTTTACAAAAGGAAAACTCGAGAGGCACACAGGGGGGCCTGGAAGGATAGAGCTTCAGATGGCCAGCTGGGGATCCATGCTCCGCTGCGCCACTCTGATCAGCAACTAGGAGAATCCACACGCTCCAAGCTCCATGACCTGGACATGAGGATCCAGGGGAGTCAGATGAAACTCCCCAGGCGAGTGGTAACACGGAAGCCAAATGGCGAGTAAGGGGTAAGCACAGATGAAATAGTAAATCTGGATTATAATCATAAAAACCATGTTGTAGACATAAGCTTACAGGAAAAATAGGAATGCAGTAGGCGTCATCCATGGTATACCAAGATAAGAAGTAAAGTAGATAGGGCATACTAATTATCTCCTAAATTAACATAAAACCGATAAAACCGATTACGAGTAAATCCAAATGTACAGGTTTAGGTCATGGCTCCATGAGATTAGTACCTCGAAGGAATAATCCAAACAAGGAAACCCTCATCTATATACCTTTACCTCATGTTACCGTAACCTGCACTTGTACAGCTCGAGTTACAAAACAATACGACAGTTTCATATTAATATATTATTATACTTAGGCCGTCTAAGTTGTAGGTTTTAGTATGCGTCCCATTACATATACTTCTGCTTACAACTTATAGAGCAAGTTGTTTGGAAACTGATAAAGTTCGATGAATCATGTTTCGGATGGGCCCCGTACATGCCCGGGACAACGGTTCAGGAGTATCCGGTGCTGAGCCGGAACGTACCGCTAGGTACCGGGACTTATGGTCGCCCGAACAGGAATAGAGTATCGCAGATCCCATAGAAATAGGCCTAGGGCGTGTGCATACCCGGCAGGAATAATCAGGAGTAGGGGTGCCAGCACACCCCACGGAATCCCTGGTGGCCGCCAGGTGATCCCCAAGTATTTGGCCACGCGCGGCTCGATAATGCCACCATAAACATGATTAATCAGGGCCCATCAGTTTCCCCCAAACCAGGTGCAAGTTGTATTAGTATAATTTATCAAGCAAGTATCAATTCACGGGAATAACAGGAGCAGGACATGATCAGGAGTTCAGGAGTACAGGTCACTGTATAGAATTCAGGATAACAGGTCAGGTACAGGCAGGAGATGGCCCTACAGATTCAAGAGGTGGCCCCCACAGATTCAAGAGGTGGCCCCCACCATATGTGTGATGTGGCACTTTGTTCCATGTGGCACTTGTTCTGAGGGGAATGGATTCTAGAGGTGGCCCCCACGGATTCAAGAGGTGGCCCCCACCACGTGTGTGATGTGGCACTTTGTTCCGTGTGGCACTTAGTTCCATTCAGGATTAACCGGGAACATGTGGTATAACATGAGTCAGTGAACTGGTATCGGGTATCGCATATAGCATGGCAAGTGGTAAAGTAGTTGCGGAGCTAAGCAAGCTGGAAGCATGGATAGCAATCAGTGTTTAACACTAAAGCGCTTAGCGAGGTTACCGGGACGACTCGGCTAAACTGCGAGTGGAAAGTCCGGCAGCATCTCGCCTAGACGAGTCTAGTGTTAAAGCGCTGAGCGCTAAGCGTGCCTACCAGGCGGAGCAAGAAGACCTGTTGGTCTAAGCGCACTACTCTTATGAGGAAGTGGGCGGAAGCCCGGAGGCTAAAGTACGCTCGGGGTTTAGGAGCACTCTTAGTAGCTACCACGAAACCAATAAGGGTGCGGCTTTAAGCCATCAGGTAGCCAGCCTAGGAGTGAGCATAACCCGGAGGCGGTACAAGAGTACCTGCAATGTTAGTACCACACAAACAAGAATAATACATGTCCAGACATTAGCACTCGGCCATATACAGATACAGGGACTCAGCCTAATACATGATACATGAAACAGGGAATAAAATACATGTCGACCCGACGAAGCGGGGAAACCCAAATGGAGACGAGAGCGAGAACACTCGCATAACCACTAAAATAGTAAGGCAAGAGGATAGCGAGATCACTCGCCTAAATCACCGGAAAGCCGAAAGTCTGGAATCCATGGAACTCGCGCACGCGCCATAAAATAATATATATTTAGGAGGAGAGAGAAAGTGAAGAGGAGAGAGAAAGAGTGAGAAACCTAGAGAGAGAAAGAGACACAGGGAGACGCGGGTTTAGAAAGTGAGACGCGGGGTCGCAGACGCGGAAGTCGCGTCGCAGGAATAGCAGACGCGGCAATCACAGACGCGGGAGTCGCGTTGCGGGAATAGCAGACGCGGGAATCACAGACGCGGGAGTCGCGTCGCGAAGATACCACAAACGCGGGGTTCGAGACCCGCGTTCAAATCAGGACGCGAGGAGAACGCAGACGCGGTCGTTGGGTCCGCGTCGCGTTAGCACGAGGGGATCACAGACGCGGTTATTAGCCCCGCGTCGTGACGAAACAGTAACGCGAAGGCCGCGTTAGAAGGAGGTCGCCCGCACGCGGGGGTGAGATCCGCGTCGGCAAATCACCGAGAGAGAGACATGGAGTTAAGGAGAGAGAGAGAGAGAGGACAGGAGAGAGAGAGATCCAAGGGAGAGAGAGACTCAGGAGAGAGAGAGTGAGAGAGTCCAAGAGAGAGAGAGAGAGAGATCCAGGGGAGTAAACAAGAGAAGGGGGCTGCTGCCCCCCTCTAGATCCCACGCACAGCGCCCCCCTTGGGGGCGCCCGGCCTGGCCGCCGGCCAGGTGGCGGCACCGGGCGGCGCCGGCCACCGGCAGAAGAGGAGGGGGCAGCTGCCCCCTCAACAGAGCACAGGAGGGGGCTGTTGCCCCCTCCAGCAAGGAAAGAGGGGGGCTGTTGCCCCCCTCAACAGAGAGAAAAAGAGAAGGGGGTTTGCCCCCCTCTCCGGCCAAGCACAGGGGCCCAGGTGGCGGCGTCTGGCTGCCCGCGGCCGCCGGCCTCCGCCGGCGGCGGCCAAAACGAGGGTGGCTCCGGCCACCCCAAAGAGAAGAGGGGAAGGAGGAGATGGGTTTGATGATTTTGAGGAGGAGTGAGATGGAGGTGGTGGTTGGTGATGGTGGTGAGGAGGCTCGGCCACCGGAGATGGGGTCCTCGCCGGCGACTTGGCCGGAGCGCCGGCGGTGAGGGGGAATCGGCTGGGCTGGCCTCTCTTGGAGGAGGAGAAGAAGAAGAAGAAGAAGAGAATGAAGGAAAAGAAAGGAAAAAGAAAAGAAAAAGAGAAAGAAAGGAGAGAGAGTGTGATGGTGATGGGGATGTGATGGGGAGGTGACCGGGCCCACGTGGAGGGGAGTGGGCTGCGGTTGGTGGGAGAAAAGAAAGGAAAGAAAGAAAGAAAGAAAGATTGGGAAAAAAAAATAATAATATTATAATATGGCCGCGAAAATCGACAATTCCAGAATCCTTCCGAAAAATCCTCAAAAATAGCAAATATTATTCTAAGATGTTTGGTGAAATCGGATTTGAAAAATATAAAGTAGTTTTCAAAATAAAAATCCTGGAATCTTCCGGCGATACCGGTCGATACCGACACCGGTGGAATTTTCATAAATTCATAAAATCCTCAGGAAAAGAATTTAGATAGAAAATGTTATTTTAAGAAATAATGTCTAAAGGCCCTTCTAGTAATTCCAATCCGTTTGTAAATTAAAAATCCGGGAATCGGTCAACGGTACTGGCCAACACCGGTTTTGAAGATTTACAACTTAATTCAGGAAAATTTCAGAAAATCATATAAAATCCAGAATATTGGAAAACGATGTTTTAAAACTGAAACTGGTCAAATCAGAATACCAGAATGTCCAAACCGAGCAATACTCTGGGATCGGGCCTTCGGTTCAAACTAAGGTTGACTCCGAATCCACGAATCCAAATCCAATACAAAACTATCATATAAAGAATTTATAATACAAAATAAATACAAGAAGTAAATCAAAAAATACGATCAAAAAATCTGAATACGCAACTAAGTACGTATTCCGGGAGCGGGGTGTTACATTCCATCCACCTTACAAAAAATTGCGTCCTCGCAATTTCGATAAGGGGTAAAATGAACATAAGGGGACAAGGGTGGAATTATACCAATCAAGATACTAGTTTATCCATATCTTAAGTTGGTATAAAGGCTTCGAAAAACCAAAACAGGGGAAGGATGGAAAAGATTAGGAATCAAAGGAAGAATGATCAAGAAAGAACAGATAACTCTGTACTTGTAGTTGGAATGTATAACCGGGACTCATGCATTCCAGTTGCAAATTCTCTTTACCATTAATTTTCCGTCTGGACGTACTGAGGATGTAGAGCCTAGGCTCTGATACCACCCTGTAACGCCCCGATCCTGCGGGTACGGAGACGTTACTGCAACGCATATACGTAGGTCAGAAATACCCTCACGTATATACGCTAAGCATCAGTACAGGCAAGAATCAGAGTGCGGAAGCAAGTGGTGCATTATACATTCCAACACATGAGTACAATTACAGAGTTATCACCAGAGGTGATCCAATATTACATGAATATTACATTACTGATATGCGCAATTGCGAGATTACAAGGAGATGTACAAGTATGAACAGTACACAGGCACTCACGAGTTTACAAAAGGAAAACTCGAGAGGCACACAGGGGGGCCTGGAAGGATAGAGCTTCAGATGGCCAGCTGGGGATCCATGCTCCGCTGCGCCACTCTGATCAGCAACTAGGAGAATCCACACGCTCCAAGCTCCATGACCTGGACATGAGGATCCAGGGGAGTCAGATGAAACTCCCCAGGCGAGTGGTAACACGGAAGCCAAATGGCGAGTAAGGGGTAAGCACAGATGAAATAGTAAATCTGGATTATAATCATAAAAACCATGTTGTAGACATAAGCTTACAGGAAAAATAGGAATGCAGTAGGCGTCATCCATGGTATACCAAGATAAGAAGTAAAGTAGATAGGGCATACTAATTATCTCCTAAATTAACATAAAACCGATAAAACCGATTACGAGTAAATCCAAATGTACAGGTTTAGGTCATGGCTCCATGAGATTAGTACCTCGAAGGAATAATCCAAACAAGGAAACCCTCATCTATATACCTTTACCTCATGTTACCGTAACCTGCACTTGTACAGCTCGAGTTACAAAACAATACGACAGTTTCATATTAATATATTATTATACTTAGGCCGTCTAAGTTGTAGGTTTTAGTATGCGTCCCATTACATATACTTCTGCTTACAACTTATAGAGCAAGTTGTTTGGAAACTGATAAAGTTCGATGAATCATGTTTCGGATGGGCCCCGTACATGCCCGGGACAACGGTTCAGGAGTATCCGGTGCTGAGCCGGAACGTACCGCTAGGTACCGGACTTATGGTCGCCCGAACAGGAATAGAGTATCGCAGATCCCATAGAAATAGGCCTAGGGCGTGTGCATACCCGGCAGGAATAATCAGGAGTAGGGGTGCCAGCACACCCCACGGAATCCCTGGTGGCCGCCAGGTGATCCCCAAGTATTTGGCCACGCGCGGCTCGATAATGCCACCATAAACATGATTAATCAGGGCCCATCAGTTTCCCCCAAACCAGGTGCAAGTTGTATTAGTATAATTTATCAAGCAAGTATCAATTCACGGGAATAACAGGAGCAGGACATGATCAGGAGTTCAGGAGTACAGGTCACTGTATAGAATTCAGGATAACAGGTCAGGTACAGGCAGGAGATGGCCCTACAGATTCAAGAGGTGGCCCCCACAGATTCAAGAGGTGGCCCCCACCATATGTGTGATGTGGCACTTTGTTCCATGTGGCACTTTGTTCTGAGGGGAATGGATTCTAGAGGTGGCCCCCACGGATTCAAGAGGTGGCCCCCACCACGTGTGTGATGTGGCACTTTGTTCCGTGTGGCACTTAGTTCCATTCAGGATTAACCGGGAACATGTGGTATAACATGAGTCAGTGAACTGGTATCGGGTATCGCATATAGCATGGCAAGTGGTAAAGTAGTTGCGGAGCTAAGCAAGCTGGAAGCATGGATAGCAATCAGTGTTTAACACTAAAGCGCTTAGCGAGGTTACCGGGACGACTCGGCTAAACTGCGAGTGGAAAGTCCGGCAGCATCTCGCCTAGACGAGTCTAGTGTTAAAGCGCTGAGCGCTAAGCGTGCCTACCAGGCGGAGCAAGAAGACCTGTTGGTCTAAGCGCACTACTCTTATGAGGAAGTGGGCGGAAGCCCGGAGGCTAAAGTACGCTCGGGGTTTAGGAGCACTCTTAGTAGCTACTACGAAACCAATAAGGGTGCGGCTTTAAGCCATTGGGTAGCCAGCCTAGGAGTGAGCATAACCCGGAGGCGGTACAAGAGTACCTGCAATGTTAGTACCACACAAACAAGAATAATACATGTCCAGACATTGGCACTCGGTCATATACAGATACAGGGACTCAGCCCAATACATGATACATGAAACAGGGAATAAAATACATGTCGACCCGACGAAGCGGGAAACCCAAATAGAGGCGAGAGCGAGAACACTCGCATAACCACTAAAATAGTAAGGCAAGAGGATAGCGAGATCACTCGCCTAAATCACCAGAAAGCCGAAAGTCTGGAATCCATGGAACTCGCGCACGCGCCATAAAATAATATATATTTAGGAGGAGAGAGAAAGTGAAGAGGAGAGAGAAAGAGTGAGAAACCTAGAGAGAGAAAGAGACACAGGGAGACGCGGGTTTAGAAAGTGAGACGCGGGGGTCGCAGACGCGGAAGTCGCGTCGCAGGAATAGCAGACGCGGCAATCACAGACGCGGGAGTCGCGTTGCGGGAATAGCAGACGCGGGAATCACAGACGCGGGAGTCGCGTCGCGAAGATACCACAAACGCGGGGTTCGAGACCCGCGTTCAAATCAGGACGCGAGGAGAACGCAGACGCGGTCGTTGGGTCCGCGTCGCGTTAGCACGAGGGGATCACAGACGCGGTTATTAGCCCCGCGTCGTGACGAAACAGTAACGCGAAGGCCGCGTTAGAAGGAGGTCGCCCGCACGCGGGGGTGAGATCCGCGTCGGCAAATCACCGAGAGAGAGACATGGAGTTAAGGAGAGAGAGAGAGAGAGGACAGGAGAGAGAGAGATCCAAGGGAGAGAGAGAGACTCAGGAGAGAGAGAGTGAGAGAGTCCAAGAGAGAGAGAGAGAGGTCCAGGGGAGTAAACAAGAGAAGGGGGCTGCTGCCCCCCTCTGGATCCCACGCACAGCGCCCCCCTTGGGGGCGCCCGGCCTGGCCGCCGGCCAGGTGGCGGCGCCGAGCGGCGCCGGCCACCGGCAGAAGAGGAGGGGGCGGCTGCCCCCTCAACAGAGCACAGGAGGGGGCTGTTGCCCCCCTCTAGCAAGGAAAGAGGGGGGGCTGTTGCCCCCCTCAACAGAGAGAAAAGAGAAGGGGGTTTGCCCCCCTCTCCGGCCAAGCACAGGGGCCCAGGTGGCGGCGCCTGGCTACCCGCGGCCGCCGGCCTCCGCCGGCGGCGGCCAAAACCAGGGGTGGCTCCGGCCACCCCAAAGAGAAGAGGGGAAGGAGGAGATGGGTTTGATGATTTTGAGGAGGAGTGAGATGGAGGTGGTGGTTGGTGATGGTGGTGAGGAGGCTCGGCCACCGGAGATGGGGTCCTCGCCGGCGGTGAGGGGAATCGACTGGGCTGGCCTCTCTTGGAGGAGGAGAAGAAGAAGAAGAAGAAGAGAATGAAGGAAAAGAAAGGAAAAGAAAAGAAAAAGAGAAAGAAAGGAGAGAGAGTGTGATGGTGATGGGGATGTGATGGGGAGGTGACCGGGCCCACGTGGAGGGGAGTGGGCTGCGGTTGGTGGGAGAAAAGAAAGGAAAGAAAGAAAGAAAAGAAAGATTGGGAAAAAAAATAATAATATTATAATATGGCCGCGAAAATCGACAATTCCAGAATCCTTCCGAAAAATCCTCAAAAATAGCAAATATTATTCTAAGATGTTTGGTGAAATCGGATTCGAAAAATATAAAGTAGTTTTCAAAATAAAAATCCTGGAATCTTCCGGCGATACCGGTCGATACCGACACCGGTGGAATTTTCATAAATTCATAAAATCCTCAGGAAAAGTATTTAGATAGGAAATGTGATTTTAAGAAATAATGTCTAAAGGCCCTTCTAGTAATTCCAATCCGTTTGTAAATTAAAAATCCGGGAATCGGTCAACGGTACTGGCCAACACCGGTTTTGAAGATTTACAACTTAATTCAGGAAAATTCCAGAAAATCATATAAAATCCAGAATATTGGAAAACGATGTTTAAAATTGAAACCGGTCAAATCAGAATACCAGAATGTCCAAACCGAGCAATACTCTGGGATCGGGCCTTCGGTTCAAACTAAGGTTGACTCCGAATCCACGAATCCAAATCCAATACAAAACTATCATATAAAGAATTCATAATACAAAATAAATACAAGAAGTAAATCGAAAAATACGATCGAAAAATCTGAATACGCAACTAAGTACGTATTCCGGGAGCGGGGTGTTACACATTTTCTTTCTGATCAAGTATTATTCTCTTTTGCAGTGCGATATTCCTCCCACCCTCTCTCCAAAAAGTATCACTTCGGGCACGTAGGTGGTGCTGACCGCATTCTAACCTTCGTGTTGCAGAAGACTGCTCCTATGACTACCGACAAGTCGAAGGAGCGAAGGGAGAAGATCTCCAAGGTTGACATGAGGACCTTCCGGGAAATCATGACCGACGCAGATTTTGAGACGGATTCACGTATTCCGTTAAAGAAACCCATCTTCTTCTTTGGGGACAACATTGGCAAGGACGGTAGCATCTTGCATGACGGCGATTATAAGTGGCTTCGTCAAATAGGGGTAGGAAATTCTTTCTTCCAAATATGGAGAGAATGTATCTCTTATCCTATCTCCAGCACATGTCTGTCCACCGGGCAATGGAATGGGAGCTTACCCGATCTGTCCCCAGTGTCTTTCTCGGCATACTGGGCGCCAGGAAGGTACACCCTGGCGGACACGGGAAGGAAGTTTTTGGCTTGTTTCCTGGATTACTCAGGTCTGAGTAGCCAGTAGGGGAAACTCCTCAACTCAGCACTACCTTCATCAATCAATTCATGAAGGTAAGGGGTGATTTTCCAGGTGACTTCCGTCCGCTCGGGTGGGTCCATTCCTTCGACAAAGTCTGGTGGGGCAAGATGGTGGGCTTTGTCCTTGCTGAACTCGGAGGTCTGTTGGAACAAGTGGGATTGCGTCATGCGGTCAGGGCTGTGCAGTATGGCATCCCGCAAAGTTCCTACAATTTTTATGAGATCCTGGAGCACTACAACCCTTTGATGGGGACATTCTTCACCCCGGTCGGAGAAATGGGGCTCGCCCTGCATGAACTATATGAAGTTTCGGGGCTGGTCATGGGAGACGCCCCCTATGAAGAATATGTTCCCACTTCTGAGGAGCTTCATCTTTTGAGGAAAGAGTACGCTCAGATATATGAGACCTACTGGGAAGTGCTGTGTCACTTCCATATCTGTGGTCAAATAACCTCCTGGAGGACCAAGAGAGTTAAGCAGATGTCTTGGGCGAGCTACCTGTTCAACGGTGTAGCTGAGAAAGATCACTCGGTGACCATTCTGGCCCCTAGCACCGATGAAGAAATCGCCGAGAGGATTGATGCCTCTCTGAGTTCTTATACCATAGAGTCGAATGAAGACATTTTCAAACTTGACACGGTTTTTGAAAGTTTCCATCATCAAGCCCGGGTCCCCATTTCTGACCGGGCATTACTGGCGGGCTTTCTCATGCTGTGGTTGAAGCGCTGTGTAGTGCCAACACTGCCGCATGAAGTAATTGTTGTCGACGTGGTGTATCTGGCGGTCCTGTTGGCCTATGGTAGATCCATCGCTCTCCTTCCAGCAATGGTGGCTGGAATCCAAAGTGGATTACGGGTCCTGACTCAGAGCCTGTGCAAAGTGGAGGCCATCGTCGACTCCCAAGGTGGACCGGAGGTTGACTCGGAGGGGAGGCCGAGAGTAAAGACCCCTAACCCCCGGATCGAGCTTCCCTATACGTACCTAATGGCTTGGTACGTGATGCACTACCCTTCACTAATGATCCCGGTGTCTCAATCCGAAGGGTTTGTCCCTTTTGTGCAGAGGCTGGAGAGCTCGAGCTGGTCCCACTTCTATACGTTCTACGTTCGGAAATGTATTCTGAACGTTTCGAATTATCATCTCAACTGTTGCTTCCCCGATATTACTGGTGCATCTTATGGGGATAAATTTGCCGACCTTGAAGGTCTAGACGACTTCACGAGGTTGCCAGCGGGAGTCTTCTGGTGGCTTATTAACATTCGGCCCGGGTATCTGCTCTTCCGGCAAGGAAACTCATGCACAATTGAGCCTTATATGCCGAATCGTTTTTCCCGACAGTTCGGTTACGATCAACTGTATGTCGGCAACCCTAACGCCCAACTTGCCTTCAGTGGGAATTTGTTCGAAGGTGCTCGGGCCTGGTATTACAGCGTGGCTGGGGGGACAAAAGCTCTTTTTAGCTTGCCTCAGAAGACGCCAAACTGCTATGCAAGCCATGGTTTCTGCACTTGGTACTTCCAGGCTAGCAAGATACCTGGCTACTCAATGGATCGCTCTTGCATCAAGAGCATTAATGCGTCTTATGAGAGCAGGTTGGCCTCCAACAAACGCATGCGAGGCATCGATGAATACCAGGCAGCTAAGAAAGAGGCCAGAGGGGAGACAGGGGTGGAGCCGAGAGCAGCAACACCTAGGGAGCAGCCTGCTAGAAGGCGTCGACAGGCGGTGCCTAAACGTCCTCATGGAGCTACTCTCCAGGCTAAGCCTACCCCGAAGAAGGCCAGGAAAGACTCAGGGGCTGAAACTTCAATGCCTGAGGCCGTCCCTTCCGGTGTTGAGGAGCAGAGGGAGGAAGAGGAGGAGGAAGACGAAACCCCCCTTGTTCGCCCTCATGGATTACGCAGCAGGGGTCCCGCGATTTTAGAAGAAGGGGAGCTTGCTGATGATCCCACTGCAACTGATGAGGCTGAGCAACTTGAGGCTGACCTGGTGGGAAGGGATGATGTTGAGATTCCAGGGGTCTCAACTCAGCCAGGGTCTTCTTCAGCTCAAGAGAGGAGAGATGAGGCACCACAGCTTGGGTCTCCTGCTGTATTGATGCCCAGCTCGAGGGTAGTCGATCCCAGTCCCACTACCGGGGTACTTAGTGGTAAGGTCTCGATTGCCGAGGCCTCTTGTGTTGCGCTGTCATCTTCATCGTCCGAGGAGGATGAATATTATTCAGGCGATGAAGTCGATTTTGGCGATGAACCCGCTCTTCCAGATCCGAGTAAATTCTCACATATTTCGGAGGAAGAAATACATGGGTGTGATCCGGTGACGGCGTCGCCACTAGCGGCAATTGCTCCTGCTGAAGGTACTTTCTTTGCCTTTTTGACCCGGTTTCCCTTTTAACTAGGGAAAAGGTTCTGACGTTTTTCTCTTTAACTTTAAGCTGCAGGGCTGGCCGTGGACAGCGAGGCTGCGACTTCCTCCCATATCGAGAAAATGATACAAGAGCTGGCCCAGCAGGAGGACGTTGAGGCTCCTGCTACTGAAATGCCTCAAGAGAGGGCAATTATTGAAGTCGGGGGACCTCAACCCTACAAGATTCACCAAGGAATTCGCCGTCTTTGAATCCTCAGTTGGGTAAGAAAATATTGAGGCTTTGAATATCTTCCTTTTACTGTCATGGTTAACATTTTGATGATTGGCAGAGAGCGCTGAGGGAGCTCAGGCAGAGGATCTTGCGGCCAGCGTCGACCCAGAAGGCAGTACAATTCAATCCTCGACCGAGGGCTCCAAAGAGGTCAGGTTTGCGGCTACTTCAGTCGCCATGGAGGCTGCTACGACAGTAACTGCGCCAGAAGTGCCGGCGACCATCTCAGCTTCTGTCGCACCTGTCGTTGACCCTACTCCTGCACGGGCCGAATTGATTCCTATCCCTCGCCATGTGATGAAAGGGGATCTGGGAGTGCATTATCAGAATTCTCCCCAGCCGGTGATATCATGGAAGAACTGACACGTCAAATGGTGCAGCAGTTCTTTGCTTCCATGCGATCATGCATCGACCTCATCCTTTATGGGGGCAGTTCTTTCGAATTTGCCCGAGTGTTTCTCGAAAATCTGATCGAGAACATTGGTCATACTGGAGGTCCTTCGCAGGCTAGGGTATGCCTGATGCTGGTGGAGCAGTTGGGAAGTGATTTGAAAGAGCTTAAGTCTCTGGAAGACGCTGGTTCAGTACACGAGGCCCGGGCAATCCTGAATAGGCTTCTGGCTGCTCAAGAACAAGAGCGGAAGGAGATGGAGGAACAAATAGCTGAAGAGACCCGCCATCTCCAACATTTTCAGGCTGACCATCAAAGGCTAATTGGCGGTTCAAGGGAATCTGAACTCATCATGCAGAGCGCAGAGCAGGTTATTATCAGTGCTCGGGCCACCATAGCCAAGGCAGAGGCCTTGATTGCAATCAATGAGCAGAAGCTTGCCACTGCCAGGAAGAAGCTGGAAGAGCTGGAAGCTGCCAGGACGCAGGTTGAAGAAAACCTCACTCATTCCTTCAGATTGGAATCTCTACGAGCGCAGCTGGCTGCGAGGAAATTCTTATCTGAGGAGGAGTTACGGGTCCAAGCTCTCATGGAGGTTGAGAAAGCGCGTCAGCACGAGATATATCGCCTCCGAGAACAAATCCGTTCTTTGGCTAATCAAGATTATTAGCCTCCTCTTTTTTTTGTAAAGAAAAGAACACTCAATTCATCAAGAGTGTTCGTATTACTTTTATCAACTTTGGCTCAAATAATAAAAGTCTTTTGAAATTTTGCTCCATCTTCATTGTTCCACTGTAGATGAATCTAATTTCTTAGCTGCAGTCTTTGACTGTGATTCTTGACTGGCTGTGAATAATAAACTCAGGTAGGACTGAGTTCTTGGGCGGAATGTGGCCCTGATTTATAGGGGAGACGCGGTCCTGAGAAACACAACTCTGACCTGTTAATTGAGACGCCGTTCAAGCTTGCGTGAAAGACGTGGCTTTGGTTATGGAAGGACGCGGCTCCTTGGACGCAACCCTTAACTCTACCCAAATGCAGAATTTAGGATGTAGTGAGGACGGAGTTTTATGCTCCTCCAAAACTGACGCATAGATATGAGGACGCGACACTGTCTTAGTGGAGACGCGTCTCTAGATCCAGTGAAAACTCAAATTATATTGAGTTTATGATATGAACACAATTGTCGTCTTGCAAAGTAGACGCAGCTCTAGGATACCTGTGATACCTGTGAATGACATAGGCCTTCTCTGTTGTAGACACAAGTCTCGGGACGCAGCTTTTCAATTTTATATGATTTCAACATGCGACCCCCAGAATGGGTCCCTTTTTTGCTGAGGGGACGCAGCTCTGAACCGCTTCGAGAGACGCAGTCGCCGTTTTTCAAATTCGCAAAGGGACGCCAGTTCCTGGACGCGGCTCCCGGGCCTGTGTTTGGGTCAACTTCCTAGGCGTTACATGCAGCTTGTCATAAAGATTTCCTTAGATCTTTAAATGTCAAGTCGACGTTGTCGATTGGGGACTCGCATCATCCGATATTTTCTGAAGCGGCAGTCCACGCGTCAGCCCTTCATTGGGTTTAGGCAGTAATGCTTTCAAATGCCAAATCGACGCTGGCGGTTGGAGACTTGCGTCTTCGATGCTTCCCGAAGCGACAGTCCACGCGTCAGCCCTTTATTGGGCTTTGACATTCGTGCGGGAATTAAGGCTGACGGTTCTGATTAGCGAGCCATTAATTATGGGCTTTGTGGTTTGCCTATAAATAGGCTTCACCCCTTTCTTTCAACAGTCCATTGCTTAGACTGTTTTCTCTCGAGAGCGAGCGCTCTGAGAGATTCCACCTTCTTCCTTCAAGGACTTTATCTGGGGTTTGCCCCCATGGACGACGATGACCCAGAGCTTTCATGCTTCTGTTTAATCTCTCCGGAAAATTATCACTGTCAAGTGATTTCAAGATCAAAAAGCGTCTCTTTGAGCACCTTTCATATCCGCGCCTTGATGCAGAAAGTTTAACCCTCAACGGGTTATTCTGTGGGTATGACTTCCTGGTTTGCCATGAAATTTTCAGCCCACTGGGTTTCAGTTTTGCTATCTCTTAAGGAGATTGATCTTCTTAACCTTCTCCTGAAATCTGACTGGTGCGCCCATCATTTGGAAGTTGCGTCATTGAGACTTCAGATGAAGTGCACATTGATTGAGTGTAAACTCTGACTCAGAATCCTCTGGACGCGAGTATAATAGACTTTTGCATCTGGACCGCGAGCTTTTCATGCAGAGCTCGCGTCTGAGGCTATTGACTTAGAAGAATTTCAACTCAGATTGAAGGTTTCAGGCCTGAATTTAGCAACCCCTGTTTATCAAACAGGGAGATGGCAATTTTCGCGTCAGATTCTCTTCACGTCTCATACTTTAGACGCGGGTGCAAAACTAGACTGCTTTCAAATTCTGTGTGTATCACAACTTTGGTCGCGTCTGTTTCTGCCGCCGTAGAATTTTGGTTCGCTGCGCGGGTTATTCCTGCGTCTGAAGTTTTTAACAATAGCTGCGTCTGTCACTTAGTTCTTCTGGTGAAGTATACTAAGCTTCAGATCTTTTAATTTTTGTTTGCTTCTCGCAGGTAGGCTTAATCATCCTTTTTCATATTCGCTGGGTCCCTGGGAGAATATTTCGGCCAGTGAACTTGTTCGATGGTCGACCACTGGAGAAGAAGTCATGGCTCCTGTTCTCGGGAGACGAGGATCTGACACCCGCCAAGATCTCTTTGGATTCAATGCACCGGTCATGCTTCTTGGCATGGCATGGTCAGAGTGAGTATGGCGGTGGATATAGTGGTGGGTATGGTCTTGGATTCTCCCTTCACTTACCCCAGAAGTGGCATCGATAAAAGCTCCATGCTCATTGGATGACTTTCTGGTGGTGGAGGTGTTCATCAACGAAGGATCATAGCCCACTTCGGTTGGTCAGGTGGAATCAAAAGGTTCTGCTGCCTTTTGACCTCAAGAAACACCATTGTTCTTGATCAACAATGGACTCTTTCGATGTTCACACCATGCATGGTGACGTAATCAGCTTCCAAACGTCATCACAGTGCTCAGCCCATCTTTGGCGCCCTTCCGAACATCTTGTACTTGGAATGGTGAGAAGCTTCAAGGAGTGAGTGCAATCTTTGACAGAGAGGGACTTCTTTGTACTCCTTTATTGTAACACTCAATCTTATTGTATAAGAGAGCGTTTTGTATCACTTTCATATGTTGGATATAAATAAAAGTGACACTTTCTTTTTTCCTTCTATTGTCTTGAACTCTTTTTTTTTAAGTCAGACGAATAGAAGCAAAGAATCTTTGACTTGTCAAAATTATGATGATAATCTTAACGAGTCAAATTTTGTAGAGAGATCCTATTTCAGGAACTCAACAATGCTGTCAGAGGTGTGATATTAACTTGACAAGGGATAAGATAATTTTTGTGGACCTGCCACTCTATATAGGAAAGTGACAGGTGGAACTTGTACCCCCAGGGAAAATGAGCCTTTATCAGAGGTTAGGGATTAACTTGATTAAGATCAGCTGGGGATCTAATGAAAACACTGTTAACGGTGTAATGTTAACCTAACAATATTTTTAGGTAGACTTGTTGTTCTGTTGATGAGAATAACAAGTGAGACTAGATTCGCGGGGGATTTAGGAAAGTTTTTACCGTTAGAGGTGTGATATTAACTTAACGGGTTTAATGTAGTCTTGTCAGAAGTGTGATGTTAACTTGACAAGAATGTGAGTCAGAGGTGTGATATTAACTTGACTCAAAAATATTTCAGTTTTATTTGGGAAAACTGAAAGTATCACTGCCATAGGTGTGATGTTTTAACTTAGCAGCGAGGGTAATGCTAGAGGTGTAATTTTGAACTTGGCATTGGTCATCTCGACTTTAACAAGGAAGTCCGAGGGAAAGTCATGGCCTTAAGTGTATTGTTAAACTTAGCAATAACTTGGACGCTAGAGGTGTAGTATTAAACTTAGCATCGTTCATTTCAACTTCGATATAGAAGTCTGAGGAAAAAATGGCTGTCAGAAGTTTAACATTGAACTTAGCAGCAACTTGATTACCGTTAGAAGTGTAATGTTAACTTAACAGTAATTTGTCAGAGGTGTGATATTAACTTGACAAAAATTGATTTGCGATATGAGCAATTTGAGGGCCTGCCATTCTATTGATGAGAATTGACAAGTGGAATTTAAAAATGCCAGAGGTGTAGTTTTAACTTGACAGTAATGGACTTGCGATATGAGCAATCTTGAGGACATGTGTTGACTGAGATTTCCTGCACACAAAATATAATATTTTAGTTTTAAGAATATGATGTGCAAGTCTCAATTCTAATCCGCGGTAGCAGGGCTATGCGGGTCGTGATCCTCAGGGAGGGACTGCGATGGAAGCGTTAAGCAAGTTTCTCTAAAGTTTTTATTTTTATTAGTTAAGTTAGAAAGGAAGTGGTATTTACAATGAATGGTATTTACAATGAAGTGAAGAAAAGAATTGTGGAAGATGTGGATCTAAACTAAAGGAAGAAAAGAAAGAAAACACGTACGAACCTCTTCAGCCTGCTTACCTTTGATCCGTGCGATGATTTACCTTTTCTCGGAAGACTTGCAAGTATGGCGTATAGGATGTTCATCGCCATAAGCCATCAAGGGATCTTCGTTGGCTAGGCAGTCTCGAAGCAGTTGGGTCTCATTGTTCACAAGGCATTAGAGAACACATAGAAGAAAGAAAATAGGAACATAGAAACACAAGAATAAACAAGAGATGAAAAACATAAAATAATAACAAAAACGAACCTTAAATGGATTTCATTAACAATGGAAGATAAGCGGGCTTATACCGCTGTCACCTCAGTACAAGCGAAGACTCCATCCTCCATGAAAGTTTCCTCCACTCTCAGTTACAAAGTTTACAAAATAAAAACGAAAATAAAATCTAACCTAAAAACTAAACCCTAGCTTTTGGCCCTTTGCTCGCCTCTGGACGCTCTGTACGTTGCACTGCAGGGGGTATTTATAGGTGCAGAAGGAGTTAGAGTCCAGTTACAACTCTCCCACGAAAGCTGATCCCCAGACTCGTCAGAAATGCCGCGGAAATGGGAAATTTGCCGCGGAAACGCGGCACTTTTGTAGCCAAATGCCACGCGCTTTGGCGCGTGGCCTCTCCTGGTCCGTCTATCTGGGCGTTTCCTTTTAGAAATTACATCCTGGCTCTTAATCTTTGGATTTGGATATAACTTGGGAATCAAGTTACCTAGATCCCAAATCTTTTTCACGAATTTTCCTTCTCTTCTTTTAGCTTTTATCCTCATCCTGCAAGTGTTTAGGGTTGAATAGAAGTCTATCCTTCCCTCTTCTTTGTATTTGCAACTTTGGCCCTTGTGTATTTGCAATTTTGACAATTGATATTTGCACTTTTACACCTGGGCTTCAAACATGGGCTTGGATCTGGGCTTTTGGGCTCTTTAAGCTTTATTTATTGTTAAAATAATAATTTGAGGCCTGCACACAATAAATTACAAATTATTAATAAATGTGCAGAATTAAATGAATAAATATGAAAATGTGATGGTAAATATGATGATAAAAATGCACTTTTCACTACCAATCACACCCCCACACTTATCTTTTTGCTCGTCCTCGAGTAAAAACAAAGAAAAAGAAAAAGAAATGAAAAGTTAATCTAACCTAACTCACTTTCGTAGGAATCACGATTGCACTTAGCACGTGCAACAAGCCGTTAAACCTCTAGGTTACCCTAGAGGACGAGTGTTGTCTCGTGAGGCTTTTCAGCGGATTGCACCCACAAAATCCATAAAAAGGAAAATATTTGATTTATTATTGAAGAGACTAAGTAGTCTATAAGTTTTAGGATCCTCATTTTTATTCATTCTTTAAACTTAGTCTTAATAAAGTTAATTGTTTTCCATTTTAGGTAAGAATTAAAATTGAATTTCTAATATAGTCTTTTTCGTTACCAAAAATCATATGCATCCTTATGTTTTTACTAGGAATTCCTTAACTTGGACTCTCATGCCTCTTTATATATATATATATATATATATATATATATATATATATATATATATATATATTTTTTTTTTTTTAATATGTATAACGCATCTAATTTTCTTTCGTGTAAGCATCAAGGCTTCTTGAGGCCCTCATACCTAACTAATTGATTATTAGATGTGTTAATACATATATTATATTTCTTAGTCTTCTTAGGCTTTCTAATCCACCCATGTAACGAACTTAAAGTCGATGACTCCCAAACCGGTTGGCTTTAGGGCACCAGGTGAGAAAACACCCCGCGGACTCAAATTCGAGTGAATTAGGCCCCAAAACTAAGGACTTTATTTTATTTACTCACCTTTAGGCATGAATACTTATGCTTCTTGAGGCACATGTATCAGCTTAATTGGTGATTTTTTTTTCTTTTTTTTTTCTTTCTTTTTTTTTTATGAGGCACAAGGTCTTTGTCTTAGAATCCTAGATATGCATTTGGTATGCATACTTCATTAAGGTAAAAATCAAGACTAATTAATTATTCAATTTCTTCTCCTATACCTAAAAATTAAACAATTTATTTATTTTGACCAAGTTTTTAGAAATCCTAATCATGATTTTCCTAATCCTTAAAACTAACTTAGATTTCTTTCAAAAAAATAAGTCAAAATATTTCCTTTTTATAACATTTTTTTTTAAAATTTTTTTTTTCAGATTTTTTTTTTAGCAAATTTTTTTTCTTTTTCTTTTTTTTTTTTTGATTATCAAATTTTGTTAGTGTCTACTTATGTTAGTATGTTAGTAAAGCCCACCCCCACACTTATCTCATGCATTGTCCTCAATGTATGAATGAATGCATATATGCATGAAACAGAACAAGGGAAGGCGGAAGTTACCTTAGGGTGGTGGTTCCGGAGGTGGTCTAATTGGTCCACGAAATGCGGCCCAAACAAGATAACGTGGTAGTTCACGGGACCTACCTTTATTGACCTCTTTTTTATTTACATATTTACAGTCCCCAGAATGAATAGGATCATGGAAGATCCTCTCGTGAAACTTACTCCCTTTACATGACCAGTCCTGGAAAATCATCACAGAGTCATGGTCTATACCTATGTTCAACAAAAGAATGTGACTTGGTAAAATGGTTGACTTGGACTCAAGAATGATAGGTTCAGGATCTAATACCGACTCAGGAAAGAAACTCAAATCAAGTAAAGGTTCAGGAGTCGGGCTAGGATCAAGAAGTGGGTCCAAGTCAAGAAATTGAAACTCAAGTCTACAATCATTTTCCCACAATGGAATGTGACTCAATGTTGGTGATTCAAGTTCAGGAATGATAGGTGTGGGAATCAAAACTGACTCTAAAATATTACCTAAGTCGGGTAACAAAACAGGAGTCAATAATGATTCGGGAATTTGAACTTGATCATAGATTTGGGAATCTAGGTCACATATCTTATTAGTTTCAATCTCATAAAAATGGGAACTTGCCAATTTTTCCATGGGACTTTCAAAATTGCACAATTGGTCAAGTTCAATATGATCATCAAAAATGGGTGATTCAATTTCATGATCTATGGGTATGGGAATAAATGTTGGCTCAGAAAATTGGTCCAAATTGGGTAAGGATACTGGAGTCAACATAGATTCGAAGATGGAAACTGAATCGCAAAGTTGGGGATCGGGTTCACATTCATAATCTAATTCAATCTCATTGAAATTAAAACTAGCCAATTTATCCAAGGATTGAGATTGAGCAAGTTCATATTGATGTGATGAAATTGAATTTTGATCAAGGTCTTCTAAACAGAATGATTCTTGGTTCCTATCAAGATGCTCAAGAATGTTTGAAAGTCTAGAAATTTGATCATTCATTGTATCTTGCAACCGATCCACTTTTTCTTCTAACCCATCGAATAGATCAATGGAGGACTGAAACCTTGGTGATGTGGGAAAAGACGTATATGAAGATAATGGTTGAACAGGTGGTTGACCATATGGCTCAGGGGTGTTGAATCCCCATTGACTCTGTGAAGAGTAGTGATGATTATTCCAATCTTGTTCATAGTATTGGGACTGGGGCATGTAATGATTCGGATAAGACCAATCTGGCACACTAGGTTGGTTAGAGTTATGATATGCCGGGTTGGTAATATCTGAAAAAGAGGTTGGTGTATAATATGGATCCTCATTAAAATTGAAAAAATTATTGTTATAGGCCATATCACACAAAGCAAACAAAAGAAAAAAAACAAAAAAGAAAAATTTCTAACCTAAGTTAGGGTAGACCTAGACCTAGACGACTCCTAACTGGTTAGACTGTCCACGGGAGGTAGGGTGTAGACTTTGACCACAAGTTAATCAGCCAGGTCAGGGCAAGAGTGGTGGGAGGTTTTCCATCAATGACGTTCCTTAATTAAATAACCACCACACTTCGGGCTTTCGGCCCTCAATCCCCTTCCTAGACACTGATTTGGCAGGAGTCAACTTCCAACACCGTTCCCCCTTAGGATAATCTCCTAATTGAGTCCGAGTGTCCCTAGGGCCAACGTCTACTAATTTTTAAGTTAGGCTTGGGTTAGTGAGTGCTCGGGATATGATTTTTGAGCTAAGGAAGGGTGATGAAATCCCCACCTTATCTTGTTAATGGGTTATGCCCTTAAGATGAATTAGTGCAAGTGTACAAGATAAGTAGATAAGATTCACTCAAAGCAGAAAATCAACCAAGAGATGAGTCCTATTCTACATGCAATGCGTACGTACCTTGCTTCTCCAGCACTCTTCAACAGTAAAAATAAAGGAATTAAAAAGACACGTGCCTAATATGCAAACGTCTAATCAATTTTATCTTTAACAACAAATAATTTACTGTTGAATTAATTAGCAGTATACAGGTTTATCACAGAACAAACCCAACAGAGCAGAAAATAGTATTTGCAATTTGCAGAATCCTGCAAAAATTTCAGTGAGTAATCCTCTACTGTTGCCGCGTTTCCGCGGCTATGGCCGCGGATCCGCGGCAATACAGTAGTCTCTGATGCTCTGCCTTCGAGGGCAGAGGCACAGAGGAGCTATATGTCCACTGCTGCTGCTGTATTTCTATTTCCTGTTCTCCAAACCTGCAAACAGAAAAGAATAAAGAATTAGTTAAAAATTAAATTTTGTTTTAGAGATAAACTTACCGTCCCTCCCCGGCAATGGTGCCAATTTGTTGACTGAGATTTCCTGCACACAAAATATAATATTTTAGTTTTAAGAATATGATGTGCAAGTCTCAATTCTAATCCGCGGTAGCAGGGCTATGCGGGTCGTGATCCTCAGGGAGGGACTGCGATGGAAGCGTTAAGCAAGTTTCTCTAAAGTTTTTATTTTTATTAGTTAAGTTAGAAAGGAAGTGGTATTTACAATGAATGGTATTTACAATGAAGTGAAGAAAAGAATTGTGGAAGATGTGGATCTAAACTAAAGGAAGAAAAGAAAGAAAACACGTACGAACCTCTTTAGCCTGCTTACCTTTGATCCGTGCGATGATTTACCTTTTCTCGGAAGACTTGCAAGTATGGCGTATAGGATGTTCATCGCCATAAGCCATCAAGGGATCTTCGTTGGCTAGGCAGTCTCGAAGCAGTTGGGTCTCATTGTTCACAAGGCATTAGAGAACACATAGAAGAAAGAAAATAGGAATTAGAAACACAAGAATAAACAAGAGATGAAAAACATAAAATAATAACAAAAACGAACCTTAAATGGATTTCATTAATAATGGAAGATAAGCGGGCTTATACCGCTGTCACCTCAGTACAAGCGAAGACTCCATCCTCCATGAAAGTTTCCTCCACTCTCAGTTACAAAGTTTACAAAATAAAAACGAAAATAAAATCTAACCTAAAAACTAAACCCTAGCTTTTGGCCCTTTGCTCGCCTCTGGACGCTCTGTACGTTGCACTGCAGGGGGTATTTATAGGTGCAGAAGGAGTTAGAGTCCAGTTACAACTCTCCCACGAAAGCTGATCCCCAGACTCGTCAGAAATGCCGCGAAAATGGGAAATTTGCCGCGGAAACGCGGCACTTTTGTAGCCAAATGCCACGCGCTTTGGCGCGTGGCCTCTCCTGGTCCGTCTATCTGGGCGTTTCCTTCTAGAAATTGCATCCTGGCTCTTAATCTTTAGATTTGGATATAACTTGGGAATCAAGTTACCTAAATCCCAAATCTTTTCCACGAATTTTCCTTCTCTTCTTTTAGCTTTTATCCTCATCCTGCAAGTGTTTAGGGTTGAATAGAAGTCTATCCTTCCCTCTTCTTTATATTTGCAACTTTGGCCCTTGTGTATGTTTTCCATTAATTTTGCAAAAAAAAGGAAAACTTACAAATAAAAGTTTGAGGAGCTAAATTACAAGTATTCTCAAAAGATTACAAGTAGATCTCCTCAGAGATTCTGGAAAAATGTGCCGATAGGAGTCTGGTCAGCGCGCGACCACTTTGTCCCTTTGACGATGCGAGCGATGAGATTCCCTTCTCGCCTGGTTCCGGGAATCAGAGAATAGAGGGTTGATAGAACCCTCTTGCTGCTTCTCAAAATCGCCTTCAATTAGGAATTCCTTCTCGCCTGGTTCCGGAAATTCCTTGAGAAGAAGAACGATGATAGGGCATCAACACCCTAGATAGAGAAAGCAATTCTCTAAAAGGTCTCTGAATTCGAAAACGCACGGTGCGTTATGAAGAAGCCTCGGTTGAAGAAGTTGATTGATCGATTCTCGTGATCAGAAGGCGATTGATGGCTCCTTCCTCTGCGATCCCCTCCTCCCTTTTCTTTTTTTTTCCTTGTACCCATGGCGGGTTATTTATAGGGAGAGCAAGGGTATAATCGTCCCCTTGAAGATATGGAAACAGGTTGAACCGAATCTGTTTGAATCTGGAAAGTAGCCTTGCTGCGAGGCTAGAATAGCTTCCGCGGAGCTAGAAAATGGCAAGTCGGTTGATCTTTCCGATTTGTTATGATCCTTTCCATATCGTTGAAGGATTTTCCCTGATCCTCTTACTCGTTTCAAGAGAGTCAAGAGATTGCGGCAATCACCTGCCATATTTGAATCCTGATTGGATTTGATTAGCTTAGATCTAATCTCATCAGGAGATTTGATTGGTCAAAGGCTGACCATAGCAGGCTGATGGCGGAGCTGCCCGCTTTGAAGCTCATAGCGGAGCTAGAGGCAATTCCTGGCGAAGTCCGAAAAGAGGCTTTTCGGCGAAGCTGTCAGTTAGCTTCCTGGCGATGCTCTGGATGATGTTAGCCTCTCACACGAGGCTATCTCCTTGGGCTAATGTAATGCTAAATGCTAGCATTTTAGACCTGCTGAGGTCTGTTTAGAAACAATCCGGGTTCACTGTTCTGCTTGCTGGATCAGTGGAGTCCAAACCGCTTCCTTGTCCCTTGGAGGTGGGTAAAAACTGGTCTTCAGCTCGTCTGTCACTTGTCTTTTGTAAATGTCAACAAGTTTAGACATTGTTCGGACTAATGAGAATCTTGTCTTTTTTAAGTGTCAACAAGACCCCCTTCAAAGTTTTCGAGAGTCTGCAATAGCTCAGACTCCGAAACACTTTGAACTGCTGTGATGGTATGTGGAGTATGAACGTCGCCATGATGGTTGAGTTCAGCTTCGCCTTCAATCCTGCTTTGGGATGAATTCGCCGAAGAATTGCACTGGTTCGCGAGTTGCTTCGCGTCGGGGTAGCTCCGCATCTGGGATTTCAAGAAATAAGTTCGCTTTGGAACTCCTGTTGCCTTTTCAAGGCCAACTGCCATGGGGCGGTTACGAGGAGGATCATTCCTTCTTTTGCGCCAATCGAGAGAGATGTTCTCCGATTCGCCCGTTTCCAAGGGAGGATACTCCCTTTCTTCAAGGCGCCATAAATGCCTTTTTATGAGGGAGATGTTTTCTTCCCTTGTACGGTTCCAATGGGAACCGTCCCTGTTATCAAGGCGCAATCAATGCCTTAAGTGCGCTCGTGCTTCCATGCTTGAGGTGGTTGCGCTCAGGCCATGGGGCCTATAAATAGGACACTTGAGGCCCTCTGAAGAGAAGTGCCTTGCCTTTCTTCTTCCCTTCTCTTGGTTGAAAGAGATACTCAGATCTCTGAATTAGTGGGAAAACCCACTCTGGTTGTCTAACCGGCCAAGGACCAGTAAGTCTTGATCATTTAAAGACTTCACCGCTTTTAGGGAACTCATCTCCCTTGATTTAGCTTTGGCAGCTCGCTTCAGGGATTAGCTTCCCTTGTTCTTCATCTTGCAATTGGCTGCTGCAGAGAAGGATCTCATCATAGCTTTCTGTGAAGCTATCATCTTGGCTTGATCAGTGAAAGATCGTTGCTTGTTAAGTCCGCTGCGCAGGCAGGACTTGGGACTTGGCTTCTTCAATAGTTGAGCCAGTCTTGCCATATTGGTGAGGTTGAGATTGTTCTTCACAAGATCAGTCTGACTTTGCCGTATAGGCGAGGCTAGGACTTGGCGTTTGCTGAACCAGCCCATGGTTGCCGTGCAGGTGAGGCTTATCCTCTATCTGGTAACTTGATGGAAGAAACCATGAAATTGCCTTATGCTTCCCCGGTTGAAGCTTTACTTTTAAGCAGGAGGAACAATTCGGGGCGGCGAGTGCGCGTCCCAAGGGCTGTTGGCAGCCTCTTATCCGAGATGATTCGATCTGAGGTGAGGCTGGCCGCCGCCTTTATCGGAGAGGATCCGCTTCAAGATAATGGGCGTCGCCTGTGGGATTGTCGGCACCATTGCCGACTTTCAACTTTGGTGGCCTTTGATGGCGATCCACTTCGGGAAAGTGGGCATCGCGCCTGTTAGATCACTGGTATCACTGCCGATTCCCATTATACGTGATCTATCGTGTTGGCGGCGATAGGTTTTTATTGCCAGGCTTCAACAAAAATGGCCTGGTAAGATCTGCCATTTTGTGGAGAAAAATGACCGTGTCCTTGTGGCAGAACTGGTTACAGCCTTGTGCAGGAGGAAGACCTTTCTTGTCCAGTTGATCTGGTCTGGAAGCAGATAAAACCGCTTGTATGCCTTTTATGCAAATGGCCTTGCTAGGCAACTTGGTGTGTTGTATGAAACACAACTTTGATGTAATATCAAATGTACTCTTGCTTTTAAATCAATGAAAGTTCTTTGTCTGATCATTTGATTTTTTGTTTGCTTCACTGAGAGTTCGGCCATTGCTGGGCTAAACTGCGCACGGAGCTAAGGACATAGCCCTTCCTTTGAATGACCTTCGCGAGGCTGTCATGTCAGCGCCTCTTTAGAGGGCTAATTCAAACCTTTCGGTTAAGTCCTGGAAGGATTGCGCGAAGTCCGCACTTTGCTCTTGTGCGGAGTTAACCCTTTAGTGGGATTGAACCGTCGCTTTTGGGAAAGCGTCTCAGGCGCTTCGGGCACTGTTTCGAATTAATTCGAAACGGCGGCATGTGCCCTTTTTTGAGGCCTCGATTTAGGCGTTGATTGGCCTATAAAAGCCCGATCGGGCTGAGAGAAAATCATCATTTCTCTTTGAATTTTCCAGAGTACCTGACTCTTCTTCTTCCTTTTCTTCATCTTCAAGAGTTCAAAGACTCCTGTAATTCTTCAATGGCGCCCAAGAGACGAGCGGGAAAGGAAGCAGCGACTTCTGCAGCGGAGGGCCCTCCTCCTCCATTCATTGAGCGACCGATCGCTGGTAAGAGACTCTCCAATCTGATTAGAGAGTGGTCTTCATCCTTTGGAGTCGATACTCGGCTATTAGGACGATCGAATATGATCTGTCCTTATCAGGGAACTCGTTTCCCTTAACTTCCCTATTTTGCTTGCACCAGGGAAGTAAGAACTGAACAGTTCTTCTCTTGGGCTTCCATAGGAAGCCATTGCTTGGGCAATTTTCATCCTGTTGAGGAACAGGATATGGGTCGTGTGCGTTCAGTCGTGGCCACGAAGGGTGACTGTTAACCATAACGTCCTTTTGATGACGTCAGCCCTTAGGGCTATGCCACTTCCTGCAAAGATGCAGTCTTATCTGTGAAGCGAAGCTTTTTATCAAAGCTATTATCCCGCTGTTCCTGCTTACTGGGCGAGGCTATGCCTTAGCGAATTTTTATGTCTTCGCATCCATTTGATTGGTGAACTAATCATAGTTCATTTTTTTTTTTTGTTTTTGCAGTACATTACGCCTCCGGCCTCCAGAACAGTCTATTTGGCGTAACCAGTCGAGCAGGCGGGAGCATCAGCTTGCAGTTCATCGGGCAGGCTTCCTTGTTCAGTGAGCCGAGCTCCCTTGTACGGGATACGCTCATTCAGAGCGGTGGCCCGCAGGCCATGCGGAGCATTTTGACTACGGCTCCGTTTGAAGATATCGACCGTCAGGCTTACAAAAAGCCTGACTTCATGTTCGGGGATGCTGCACCTGATCCCGATCGCCAGCTGCAAGCCGGCGAAGGCCAGTGGATCTTCCAGTTGGATGGCGAGAGATTCTATCTCCCGTCTAGTAAGCGGCATTTCGCTTTGTCTTCTTTCGCGAGCGTGACTTGGGCTCGGAAGATGGCGTGGGGCGTGAGCCTAAATGCCAAGTCTATAAGTGTTGGGAGGTTGACTTTCCAGACCGGCTATTCGAGGGCGGGCCCTCCTCGTAGCATAATAGGGCTATACCCTGGGAAGGTGTCGCGGGACATTCCAGTAGGAGAGAATCCAGCTGCGGCGCCGACCTTCGGCACTCAGTTCTGCGAAGCTGACGGGAACTACCCCGCCACAGATTTCAGAGCTCCTGGTTGGGTCCACCCTCCTAGGTCATGGTGGGCGGAGTTGACCAATTATATCCTCAATCATTTCGAGGGGGAATTAGAGAGGTTGAACCTCTATGAGGCCGTCAGGGCGACCTGCTACGGCATTGAGATGAAGGTGGCGTGCTTCTACGCCATTCTTGAGTTGTACTGCCCAGCCTCGGGGACTTTCTTCACCCCGGTTGGTGAATTGGGCATGGCCCTGCATGAGATGCGAGAGATCTCTGCTTTGCCCTTCGGGTCTCTTCCATATGAAGAGTATTTTCCGTGTGAGGCGGAGCTGGCTCTCTTGGAGAAGCAAGAGCCTGCTTTGCTTGAGACATATCGGGAATTGATGTGCCACCTGCACATTTGTTCCAGCATCCACACTGGTGGTAAGGGTAGCTCGAAGAGCTTAAAGAGCTGGGGGAACTACTTGTTCCCGGATATGACTAGTGCGCCCGAGGCAGCTCATTGCGGAGTTGTCGAAGAAGACATCTTGGCGAGGATGGAGGTGCGTGCTGAAAAGGACATCGTCGTGACAGAAGATGATGGTCCTTTCGAGAAGGGTGATGTTCTTCGGAGCTTTCACCATCAGGCCCGTTGGCCTATGTCTCGCAAGGCGTTGCTGGCCGGATTCTTAACCATCTGGTTAAAGAAGTGTGTCGTGCCTTCTTCTTCGGGTGACATTGTCCACCCGAATGTGCTGCTGCCTGCTGTCCGCTTGGTCCATGGTCACCGCCTGGGTCTCCTTCCGGCCATGGTATGTTGTATTCAGAGGGGCCTTCGTGTACTGACGGAGGCTTTCTGCAGGCCGATGGCGTCAAGGCGAGGGAAGGGTGCCGTCCTGCCTTGTGACGGACCCAATCCTAGGGTAGGTTTACCGTACACCTACTTGATGGCGTGGTTCGCCTTGCACTGCCCCAGTTTGATTGGAGCTGGGGAAGACCCACCGCAGGGCGCTCAAACGGCGCTTCTCCGTCGTTTTGAAGGCTGTCTGTGGCAGAAAACTTATGTGGCCGAGGCCCGTAAGTTAGTGCGTCGTTATGACGCTTATAGCCTGTTCCGTTGTTTTCCTCGCCTGCGGGGTGCAGGATACAACGAGGAATTCCATGATGAGGAGTCAGGTCGATCTCCCATGAGTCGGGGTGTTTTCGAGTGGCTGGTCTGTATCCGGCCCTCGCATTTGCTGTACAGGAGTGGGGATACCTGCTACATGGAGCCCTACATCCCGAGCCGGTTCGCCCGCCAATTTGGGTATGACCAGTTGTATGTGGGCAACCCCAATCCGGACCTGGCTTTCCTGGGGAGCCTTATTGATGGGGCTCGTGCTTGGCGGTTCTTTACCGCGGATGACACTGGAGCGTGGCTACGCACGCCGTTGAGGGATCCCGGCCTATGGACGACCCTGTGTTTCTGCCAATGGTATGCAGCTTCGAATTCCACGCCTCCTGGATTCAATGCCAATAGTTCAGGTGTGAAGTTGATTTCTCATCGGATGAGGCAGAAGGCTTTGGATAAGAAGGAGGGCAAACGAGTCCGTGTTCCTGGCATAGAGGAGTTCATCGCTGTAGATGACAGCGAGGCTTCTGATGCGGGGAGCCCTCGCTTCGAGGCAGAGACAAAGGCTGATGCCCACGAAGCTGGTGTTCGTGAAGCCGGGTCTGGTGTAATGGGGACAGCTCCCCCACAGCATGTGGAAGAAGTGGAGGAAGAGGACTCTGAGGTCCACTTCAAAAGGAAGCGTGGGAGTGGATCCCGTAGGAAGTCGTCGGCGAAGAAGCCCCGTCGCCAAACTCCTACCATTGTGGTGGAGGGCGAACTCCCTACGGCGCCTCCTTCTGCTGCTCTATTAGTGGCTGAGCCGTCGGTTGCTGAACCGACTACTGGTAAGATTGGTCCCATTTAATATGTCTTCAGCGCGCTTTTCATAACTCATCATTTACTTTTTGTTGCAGGAGCTGAGGCAGTTGGAGAGCAAGGGGAGCACTACGATCCCCTGTTCACTTATGGAAGTGCAGCTGGTTCCTTTGCTCGCTCGGAGGAGTCTGGAGGTGATGCGGCCGATATTGGCCCTTCGGGCGCTGGGACTTCTAAAGGAAGTCCTATGGCATCCAGCTCTGCCGGGTGGTCTGCGGAGGAATCGGCGAGTGGGCCAGCTATCCGCGTTGAGTCTGGTAAGAACTTTCCGATGGGACCCTTGGATTCCGATGCGGCTGACGAGGTGACATCGGCCTTCGGTATGACTAAGATCTCCTGATCCTTGCCTATTTGTTGCGTCTCCTTTTTGACCTTGGTTTTGTTGCAGGCATTCGTCCCCAAGGTGCGTCAGCTTCAAAAGAAGCGGAGGGTTTTCCTGAAGGGTCAAAGGGCGATATGAGCGCTTCGACCGGGGCAGACGCTGCTGTGTTAGACGCGCTGTATGGCGACCTGCCTTTTTATCAGCCCAAATCAGCGGAGGGCCCTGAGGTTGAAGAGGCGGCAGTCCCGGAGGTACCCTCACTTCCAGTCACATCAACGAGTGAGGTGCAGACTGTTTTGCCGAATACGGCACTGAGGGTGATTGTCAGCCCTACCTCCCCGACGCTGGTAGTTGAGCCTGCTGCTCAGGAGGTGGTTGCCAGTCCTACCTCCGCGGTGGCTGGCGTGCTGGTGTCGCTGAGGACTCCGCCGAGGTCACCTTTGGCTTGCCCTGCTGCAGTCGATGTTCCCGCTTCTTCTTCCGCGGTGGTGTCGACTAGGTTGGTAGATTGCTCCGAGGTTGTCTCAAGGGTTGATGAAGCTGAGAATGACTTTATCGGTAATCTGGTCGACAGCTTCTATAATAGTTTGGAGCAGACTATCGGTCTAGTCTTGAAGGGTTCGCCTGTGCCATTTTCGAAGCTGAAGATGGTTCTCTCCCGTGGCATTGAATGTATTCGGGACTTTGAGGGGTACCATCAAGCTACTGCTCTGGAGCTCCTGGTAGATGACCTTGAGAAGGACGTGGAGGAATGGCGCCATTTCCATCGTTCCGACGCAGCGTCTTTGGCTGATGAACGGCTCGCACGTCTTGTCGCCCAGAAGCGCGAGGCTCAGCTCGCTGCTCAAGAGGCTGTTGAGGCTATCTCCTCTGACTTGAGGTCCTTGGAGGCAGAGGAAGCAGAGGTTGGGAGTGCAATTGATGCTTCCAACAGTGCTCTTCTTGACGCTGAAGATAAAATTAAGAGGGCTGAAGAGATGATCCGAAAGGCAAATCTCCTCTTGTCGAAGGCTACACAGATGCGTCATGAAGAGTCTGCGCGGCTTAAGCAACTCAGGGCTCGAAGTGAGGAACTGGCGGAGCGGAAGTCATCACAGAGGGCGACTTTGGTGGAGACCGAGGCTCGTCTGGCTCAGGCGGTGGACTTCGATGAGGCAAAGCTAAGATCACAGGCGCTGGCCCAGGCTGAAGATGACAGGAGGGTGCGGCTAGCTTCGCTCGGAGATCGGATCCGATCTTATCATGTACGCCTATAGGCTTCCTCCATGTATCCCATCCTTCTGGATTAATAGAAAATTTTTCTTTTGTCGTCTGTTGTTTAGATAATGAGACATGACTGTCTGTTGGTTCAGAGGTTGCAGTAACATAACCGAATGGGACGTTGCCAGTCTCGAGGTTAGCCCTTTGCGGGGCTTAAAAGGAAGGGAGATACTTGCCTTTTGTAAATGTCAGCAAGCATCGAGATTGAGACTTAGCTGTCAGCTGGTTCAGAGGTCGCAATGACATAACCAATTGAGACGCCACTAAGCTCAATGATAGATGAGGCTTGGCTATCTGCCAGTTCAGAGGTCGCAGTGACGTAACTGGTTGAGAAGCCACCAAGCTTCAATCAATAGGTGATACTCGTCTTTTGTAAATGTCAACGAGTATCGAGACCTGTCTTTTGTAAATGTCAACAGGGCTCGGGATTGAGACTTAGCTGTCTGCTGGTTCAGAGGTCGCAATGACATAACCGATTGAGACGCCACTAATGCTCAATGGTGGATGAAACTTGGCTATCTGCCAGTTCAGAGGTCGCAATGACGTAACTGGTTGAGAAGCCACCAAGCTTCAATCAATAGGTGATACTCGTCTTTTGTAAATGTCAACGAGTATCGAGACCTGTCTTTTGTAAATGTCAACAGGGCTCGGGATTGAGACTTAGCTGTCTGCTGGTTCAGAGGTCACAATGACATAACCGATTGAGACGCCACTAATGCTCAATGGTGGATGAAACTTGGCTATCTGCCAGTTCAGAGGTCGCAATGACGTAACTGGTTGAGAAGCCACCAAGCTTCAATCAATAGGTGATACTCGTCTTTTGTAAATGTCAACGAGTATCGAGACCTGTCTTTTGTAAATGTCAACAGGGCTCGGGATTGAGACTTAGCTGTCTGCTGGTTCAGAGGTCGCAATGACATAACCGATTGAGACGCCACTAAGCTCAATGGTAGATGAAACTTGGCTATCTGCCAGTTCAGAGGTCGCAATGACGTAACTGGTTGAGAAGCCACCAAGCTTCAATCAATAGGTGATGGGGTCTCGTTTTCACGAGGGAACCGTTGTCATAGGTTTAATGTTAACATAACAGCGGAATATATGTGGTCCTACCATTCTATGGATGAGAATTGGTAGGTGATTTTGGAGGTCTCATTTTCACGAGGAGAAATGAGGGGACTGCTGTCATAGGTTTAATGTTAACGTAACAGCGGAGTATATGTGGTCCTACCATTCTATGGGTGAGAATTGGTAGGTGATTTTGGAGAGGGAATCAAATGGGAGCAGGTCCCTTAGGATTTTTAGCAAACCCCCAGCTATCAACGGGTTTGATATGCCTTTACCAACTACCGTTTGGGTTGGGCTAGCCATGCTATTCCCCTCAGCATGATGAGTTGTTGAGGACTCATGTTGGGCTTAGAGGCCAACATTTTCCTCTATCCTTGGTCGTTAAGGATGTCGGATTATCAGGTTGATGTCTGCACAACCTCGATTGTCTTCTAGGGTGACTGGTGCATGGCCAGGTCCCAGTTGATCCATGGCCGTATAGTCTCGCTTGGAGGAAGAGAAAGGCTCTCTTTGTGCGCATTTCGGACGCGCGGATCTCGATCAGAGGTGTAATGTTAACTTGATCGAGAGCAAGATCCTTGATTAAGGATAGTACTTCTTTAAGAATTTGCCATTGATCGGCATCATGAGTAGGTCGCCACCTGCATTCATAAGGCGGTATGCTCCGTTTGAATAGACTGTCTCTATTACAAACGGTCCTTCCCATTTAGGCTGAAATTTGCCTTTGGTCTTGTGCGTCATAATCATCGGTCGTCTGACGGCTAAGACCAGGTCTCCTTTCTGGAAGATTCTCTGCTTGACCTTTTTATTGAAGGCTTTTGACATCCGAGCCTGATATAGCTCGATGTGTTGCTGAGCTTGTAGTCGCTTTTCGTCTAGGGCTTCGAGCTCTTGAAGACGCAGGCGATCATTGTCTTCTGATGTCATCTTAGTAGTCAAGGCTACCCGTAATGATGGCACCTGGATTTCCAATGGGATAACTGCTTCGCACCCATATACCAGGGAAAAAGGCGTATTGCCTGTCGGTGTCCGCACCGTAGTCCGGTAGGCCCAAAGGCATTCACCGAGCTTTTCGTCCCAATCTCGCTTATTCGAGGAGACGAACTTCTTGAGCAGCTTGATGATTGTCTTGTTGAATGCCTCTGCCAAGCCGTTGGCGGCAGGATTGTAGGCGGTTGAAGCCACATTCTGAATTCGGTATTTATCGCAGAACCGATAGAACCCTTGGCTTACGAACTGGGGACCATTGTCATGGATGATCCGTCTGGGTACACCAAATCGATGGATGACCTGGTGTTTGATGAAGCTAACCAGATGGGAGGTTTTGACTTCGGCCAATGGTATGGCCTCTGCCCATTTTGAGAAGTAATCGGTTATTGCCAGGATAAACCGGTGACCTCTTGCCGAAGAGGGACTGATTGGCCCTACGACATCAGTTCCCCATGCTTCAAATGGCCATGAAGCAACAGCAGGGTGGAGCAACTCCGAAGGTTGGTGTATGAAGTCTGCATGGACCTGGCACGCCTTACACCTTCGTGCATACTGGGTGGCATCGGCCATCATGGTCGGCCAGTAGTACCCAAGTCTGTGCAGCCTGTCTTTAAGCTTTGGACCCCGCTGGTGAGCTCCGCAAATGCCATCATGTGCTTCTTTAAGCACTTCTTGTGCCTCTGAATGAGAAAGGCAACGGAGAAGGATACCATCATAGGAACGACGGTAAAGTGTCTTCAAAGTGGGATCATAGTAGAAGCGGGGCGACCTTCGTCTGATGGACGCCGCTTCTTTGGGATCATCCGGGAGTAGATCGTGCAGAGCATAGTCAATGAGAGGGAAGCGCCAATCCCTCGGCTCAAGATCCACGGAGGTATTATGGACTTCTTGGATCTTTAGCATATACTTGGAGCATACGAGATGCCGGGTTGCGACTGTGAGGTGATACTCTGTGTCGGCCGGTAAGGCTAGCGTCGTCGCTAGTGCAGCGAGAGCATCCGCCTTGGTATTCTGAGATCGAGACACATGCCCGATGTAGAAGCCTTCAAATAAGCTAGCCAATTCGATGGCTGTATGATAGTAAGGCACCAAGTCCTCATGGCGGACTTCATATTCGCCTTTTACCTGGCTAATGATCAGCTTTGAATCGCCATAAGCTTCAAGATAGCGTACCCCCATTCCGTGGGCGAGCTGGAGGCCAATGAGCAGAGCATTGTATTCCGCCACATTATTAGAGCATGACTCTGTCAAGGAGAACGCCCTGGGAAGGATATGATCTTGTGGGGAGATGAACACAACCCCCACTCCGGCAATAATCTTTCCTTTGGGGCCCATCCGCGATGCTCCGTCAAAGAACATCTGCCATACTTCCTCTACTGATGTTGCATTAGATTCGAAGACCTCATCAGGGATGTCTTCGTGAAGCTTTGAATGTTCCGGGACCGGATGCGCAGCTAAGAACTCTGCAAGGGCTTGACCTTTAACCGCCTTTTGAGGGGTAAAGGTTATGTCATATTGGGATAATAGCAGTGCCCATTTAGCCAACCTTGAGTTCAACGACCCTGGCTTCGTCATGAGAAGACGTAAAGGGTTTACCCTGGAGATGACATGTATGGTTTGGCCAACCAAATAATGTCGTGTCTTCTGGACAGCGAAGACGAGAGCTAAACACTCTTTTTCAATAGGATTGTAGCGAGATTCCGCTCCTATGAGAGTTCTACTCAGATAGTAAATGGCCTGCTCATGGCCATTGTCGTCCTTCTGAGCGAGGAGGGCGCCGAGGGAATAATCCAGGGCTTTCACATAAAGCAAGAATGGTTTCCCTGATGTAGGGGCCACCAAGACTGGAGGTTTGTGAGATACCTCTTAATGTCTTCATAAGCTTCTTGACAAGCTTGATCCCATATGAAGGCAGTACCCTTCTTCATTAGTCGGGTAAATGGTTGGCAACGGCCCGATAGATTTGCTATGAATCTCCTGATATAGGCTAACCTGCCTTGTAAGCCTCTGAGCTCTTTGAGGTTCCTTGGTGGATGCATGTCCTGGATGGCTTTGACTTTGTCTGGGTCTAGATGGATTCCTTTTGATGTGATTATGAACCCAAGGAATTTGCCGCTGGATACTCCTAAAAAGGATTTTGTCGGGTTCATTTTCAACTGATGAGCCCGCATTATATTGAACATCGTCCTCAGATCGCGAAGATGTTCATCTTTGCGGCGACTTTTGACAGCAATGTCGTCAACATAGCACTCCACCGTCTTCCGGAGATGATCGCGGAAGATCATGCTCATTGCCCGCTGGTAGGTTGCCCCGGCGTTCTTCAATCCGAAGGGCATTACAGTGTAGCAGTATACCCCCAAAGGCGTTCGGAAAGAAGTATGCTTCTCGTCATCAGGATACATCTTGATCTGGTTGTACCCTGAGAAGCCGTCCATGAAAGACATCCTCTCGAACCCGCATGTGTTGTCAATCATGACATCAGTGATGGGCAGTGGAAATTCATCTTTGGGACAGGCCGCATTGAGATCACGGTAGTCGATGCAGATCCGTATTTTGCCGTTCTTCTTAAGGACGGGGACTATGTTAGCCACCCAATCTGGATGTTGTTCCTCCCGGATGAAGCCACAAGCAATGAGCTTATGAACTTCGGCTTCAATAGCCTCCATGATGTTTGGGCGGAACCGACGTTGTTGTTGCTTGACTGGCTTAACGTCGGGCTTGATGTTTAGACGGTGCATAGCGACCTGTGGATCGAGTCCAGGCATGTCTTCATAGCTCCAGGCGAAGACATCTATATACTCTTTTACGAGCATTATCAATTCTTCCTTTTCGATAAGTGATAAGCTTTCACTTATGAAAATAGGCTTGGGGTGATCTTGACTGCCCAAGTTGACTTGGATCACTTTGTCTTCGGTAGGTGGCTCGCGCAGCTCGAACCGCTTTTCCCATTGGAGGCTTAATTGCTGGGCCCAAGGTTCCTCATCAGCAGCTTCCGCAGGTTCCAATTGACTGCCCGAGGTCATATTCACAGTGAGACCGTTGAACATTCCTCCTATGCTGATGTCAGAGTTCCATTCAGCAGATGAGTCTGACTGTGATGGAATTGGCTCGTCGTCTTTGACTTGAACCGTTACTGATGATGTGGGTGTAACATAACCCAACCCTCTGCGTGTACTATCATAGTAATTTGCAGGTTTCCCTTTCGGGACAGCATTACGCATCAGACCGCGTCTTCCCTTTCCGAAGTTCAGGCTGCCTGCCTTCTTCAAGTCATATCCCATCTTCTCCATAATATGGCGTGCCGGTTGCGCATAATGGAAGAACTGTGGGGCTTCTGAGTCCGAGCTTGAATCTGTAGGTACAGGTCTCCGTGGCTGGGTTCTACCGAAGATTATCGGCAACTGACCTTGTTTGGATGGAGGGATCACCAGCGTGGCCCCTTCTATAACCTCCACAGACGTAGTAGCCGAACTTGGCTTATGTACGGGCATGTGAAGAGAGCCATCCATGATGGATTTAGTTGACTCGATGCTCGCAGTATAATCAAAAGAAATATTATCATTAATCACCCATTCGCCTTCCTCATCAGAAGGGATCTTACATCGGGGATTATTAAAGCATGCTACTATTGGCTCGCCAATCAAAATGGCTGGCGTGCCCATTTCGGATTCCGAATCCGCCTCATTGCCACTTCCATCACTGTCTGGCAATGGTTCTCCCGGCGTTCCACTAGCCTCTTGATATAGGAGAGCATCTGTGAAATAGTTTTCCACCCCTTGAAGGGCTGCTTCTCAGCGAAGACAGTTCGTACTGTCGCATCATCCTCAACATACTTGAAGCACTGATGAAGAGTGGAAGGAACGATCCAGTTGGCATGGATCCATGGTCGTCCCAGTAGCAGGTTGTATGATGTGTCCGCGTCAATGACATAGCATGTCACTTCTGACTTCAGGCTTCCGATTCTGCAGCGAAGCCGAATCTTTCCAAGCGGATGGCTGCTCCCGGCGTTAAAACCGTATATTGTAGTGGTGGTCGCAGACAACCTGTACAGTGGTATGCCGAGGAAGTAGAGGAGCCTTTTGGGGATGATGCTGAGCGCAGACCCCGGATCGACTTGTATCCTTTCAATGCAGGTTGAACCGATATATCCGGTATAGTACAGAGGTCGATCATGCTTGTTGTCTTTGAGAAGCATATCTTCCGCCGTGAAGGTAATGGCAGGTACCTTTGACTGTGCGTGATGGCACTCTGAGCAGGAAGGGCGCATCTCATCATTAGGAACCTCGGGCATGCATGTCAGAAAGGACTCCGAATTGGCTAGCGCATCTCTGAGTGCCTCTCTTGTCTCTTTAGAGAGACGAAGGAGCTCGTGTATTGTGATACGAGCCGGGATATTGGCTAAGTGGGCCAATATATCAAAGCGAAAGGGCGTGGCTAGCCCTTGGCTTGGTGGTTTCTTCAACACCTGGTCGAATCGCACCTCCTTAGGTTTTTCCCTCCCTTTGGTCAGGACTGGAGCGGATGTCGGCATTGGTACTGACGTTGTTTGCTGTGGTACCTCGTCAGTAGGTTTGTCATACTGCCTTAGGTATGACTTTCCAGACCGGGTGCCCGTCTGTTGAGGCGTATCTGCCTGCGCTGTACAGGCATGCTTTTCTTCTTCAGAATCGCTGAGGGAAGCCGAAGTAAGATTACCATCGTCTGGCAGAACAGAGACGACATTGCAAGACTTGCCATTTTTGCTGGAGTCCTTCGACGTCTGCTGTATGTCTTGGACGAGGTCGGGGTGTATCCATATAACTTCCCCTGTCTCCAATGTCAAAGGGGCGAGGCCCTTGTTGTTTTGAGTCATGGCTGGAGGATGCTTGACTTCCAACCGCGGCATCGGGGCTGGATAGGTCCCGTCAGGAACTGTGACCTTCTGGGCAGTGCCGAACTCAAGAGTCACCATATTGGCAGTGACTTTCTTCTGTTCCGTCTTTAGTGTGAGGACGCCGGCATCAATCAGGGCTTGTATCCTGTCCTTGAGGACATAGCACTTGTCAGTAGGATGATGGACCATCCTATGATAAAGACAGTATTTGGGGTCATTTGTGCGCCCTATCTCATTAGGACGCCGAGCATCTGGCAGCTTCATCTTATTCCCTTTATGGAGCAGATGGAATATCGTGACCACCTGATCATCTCTGAAGGAGTACTGTTTAGGAGGGAACTTGGGCTCCTGATTGTTGAAGCTGCTCTTCTTGGCCTTTGACTGCATGTCCCCGGTCAGCTCGACGGACATAATTTCCTTCCCCTTAGCTTGGGAAGACTGTGGGAGATCGCTACGCCCTTTGTTGTTCGCACCCCATTTGCTTCTAGGGACGGACGGCTCGAACTTCTTAGCCGACTTCTCGGCTATCTCAGCTTGTTCGACCAATTCTTTCTAAGTATGGGCTTTGACAGCCCCCATGCGAACTTCTACTTGATCCAAGAAGTTGTGTCTGCATGTCTGTAAGAGCATGGGTAAAGGCATCCCTGCTGGGCACATCAGAGATAGATTTCTGAACCGCTCAATGTATTCACGGACGGATTCGCCTTTCTTCTGCACGGTAGAAAGGAGCTTGTCCATGGTCACTTCGGTATCATCCTCATAGAAGCGAGAGAGGAACCGAGTTTCCAGGTCGATCCAGGAATTGATAGAGCCTGGGGGGAGACTGCGAAACCAGTCAAATGCCACCCCTTTCAAGGTGCCGATGAACAACCTAGCCATGATGGCGTCGTTTCTTAGAACATTACCGGTCTGGGACCGGAAATAGTAGATGTGCTGATTGGGCGAGCTCTTACCATCATATGCATGCAACGTTGGTGGTTTGAACTTTGGCGGATATGACACCGAATCCCATTCCAGTGGGTAAGGACGGACTACCCCCACTTTCTTCAATTCATCCTTCTGAGCCAGGGATGAAATTTGAGCTTGAAGGCCTTTAAGGACTTCGGCATCCAGGGAAGAGCCTCCCTTAGATCTCTCCGTTTTGGGCGGATCATTGCTGAGGTGTCCCTCCTCGTCATGATTGCTCCCGGTATCGTCATCCCGGTTGTTGAGGAGCTGAGCTAGCATCTGTTGGATATTGTCCAGGGCCTCTTGCTGAGTTCTAGAGGTCTGCTCCTGAGCTTCCAAACGCCGACGAAGGTCGTCATTGGCGTTCTCGGCCATATTGACCGATGCTTTGTCCGTCCGTATAGAACTGACTGTTGCTGAAGAGGCATACCCGCTGTCTCCATCTTCTCCATCAGATGATTGGGGTGATCGTCTGGGCTGTGGCGAGATCAGGGTCTTTGAGGAAGAAGGCTGCTCATAGTTATAGGGTATTGCCACCCTAGACCTGGTGTTTCGGAAAACACCTTCTTCACGCACCAAGACTTCACCTAAGCCTGGGCAGTAGTCTGGATCTGGGGAGCCGAAAGGGGTGTCGTCAGAGGCTTGACTTCTTCCGCGCGGCTCTCGCCCCCTTCCGGTCATGTTGACGGATGCAGAGGCTGGATCCGGTGGCCCGCTCCTTTTGGGATGCCTCATCGGGACGCGCGCAGACAGTCGATCAAAGACTGATCGCCGGTATGGAGAAGTGGCGAGGGTCGGTCGTAACCGACACTGCATAGAATGGACCATCACCAACTGGCAGTCACATCGTCGAAGACAGGAGGAAGTAGTCTGGAAATGCTTCAATCTCCGCTTGTCCGCCAAGAATTCTCGCAGGTCGGCCCTGTAGGGGCCTGAACAATCTGGTATATGCGACAACGCATCGTTCCCTTATTCCTGCGGAAAGGATCAGCACCGCATAAGGATCAGCACCGCATAGAGCCGTCACCTTCTTCTGCTCTGGACGGAGTTTTAATACCTCCGCATCAATCAGAGCCTGAAGGATGTCCTTGAAGACATAACAGCTCTTGGTGGGGTGTCCCAACATCCTGTGATACAAGCAGTAGTTGGGATTATCGGTTTTACCGACTTCTTCAGGGCGCCTAGCTTCAGGAAGCTTTAGTCTGTTGCTCTTGTTGAGTAATTTGAAGAGTGAGTCGACATGTTCATCCTTGAAGGAATACTGCTTGCTGGCGCGTGGTTGGCTTAAAGAGCCACTTCCCTTAACCGTTGAGGTTTGACGGGGGATTTGGTCTCTGTCGCTAAGTTATCCTTCCTTTTCTCTTGGAGGGATGTGTCTGGCGCACGCCTTGTTGACCTCTCAGGTCTGGGCTTGTTTTCTTCTGCCCTGACCCGGGCGACAATTTCTTCAGCCTGTTCACCTTGTTGGATCAACTGCTTCCAGGTGCGGCTTTCGGCAACTCCTATTTGGGCGAGGAGCGAGGTTTGTAGATTATGGCGGCATGTTTCCACCAGAGTGACCTGGGTCATACCGCTTGGACATCGGAGTGCTACATTCCGAAACCTTTCCACAAAAGATTTGACGGATTCTCCTTTTCGCTGTTTGGTGGCCAAAAGGGTTGGCATGGTGACCTCCGAGTCATCTTCAAAGAAGCGCGTTAGAAAGAGCTTCTCCAAATCGCCCTAATTCTTAATGGAGCCTTCTGGGAGCTTCATGAACCATTCAAAGGCGAGCCCTTTAAGGTGCCGATGAACAGACGTGCCAGGATGGCATCGTTATCGACCACATTCCCTGTTTGGGATTTAAAGTAGTAGATATGTTGGTTCGGTGAACCTTTCCCATCGAATGCTTGGAGGGTCAGAGCCTTGAACTTGGAGGGTATGGAACAAGGTCCCACTCGGTCGGATATGGTCGGACCACCCCTGCTTCTTGGAGGCCTTTTCGGTTGGTAAGGGCCTCCAAACGTTACTCCAATTGATTCATTCTTCTAGAATGAACCTTTCTCTGGTCTCGGTCGTCTTTTCCTTGCGACGAGGATTTGGACGAACTAGAAGTGGGGTGCTCTTTCTCCTCTATATGTACAGAAGATGAGCTTTCTCCCTCTTTTCGTTTGCCCTTAGACTTTCTAGAGGAGGCTTTGTCAGCTGACTTCCTCTTGTCCTCAAGTAACTGTGCGAGCATCTGCTTGAGGGAGTCGATAGATTCTTGCTGAGTACGAATCATCTCGAGTTGTTCCTTCTGGGCCTGGGCTTGCTGCTCCAAGTGCCTGGCTGTCTCCTCAGGAGTGCTAGTCATGTATATAAAGGCCTCTTTCTCTATAGAAGAGTTTGAAGCCTGCGACTCTGCAATAGCGGAATGCGAGTCATTCACCTCAATGCCCCAGGCTAGGGCATTGTAGTCAATCGGGGGAATTGTCCCGGTCCGGGTGCGAGTGTGTCGGTACACTCCTTCCGGTTCTGCGTCAGATTCATCATCGGAGCTGATCGCCGGTTGCTTTCCCCTGCTCCTGCTTGCCATGTTTGCAGTGAGCTCGGGATACTCAGTATCAGAGAAGACCCTCCTTCTATGGGAACGACTTCTTTTAGCTGATCGGGGAATCAGGGTCAGCTGTCTAGCTAGAGACTGTTGGTTTGCACCTGAATTGCAATGGCATTCAGAGAGCATTGTGATAAGCCATTCGCAGCAACATGATGAAGTGATTCGATTAGCACTTATCTTCCTTGTCAAATAATCCCTTAGATCCGTGGGAGGAGGATCAAAGAGATTAGCCTCGCGATGTCGAGGGTGGAAGGCATCCTTGCTCTGTACGGCTGGGACGCAGGGTTCAGAGACGCGGGGCGCATGAACGCAGCTCTTGCGTCGCGGCTTCTGAGCGTGAGCTTGGCGTCTCTGCTGATGAGAGACGCAGCTCTCGCGCTGCTGATTATTGCGTCTGGGTAGAGACGCTTGAGAAATACAGGGCTGCTGGGCCCCATGTTTAGAAGCGCATGCCTCTTGTACTTGACAAGGTACGCGAGCTTCGCATTGGCGTCTGGGGAATGGGGCTTCAGAAGAGCCAGCCTGGTGAACCGCACATTTGGGCTGCCAAACGCGGACTTCACGTGTCGGAAGTGGTGCAGAAGGGACGCTGGTCTGAACCTTGCGTTCTACCTCTGTTGGACAATCGGTCGCTCCAACTTGTAGTTGACGCGCATGCCTCCTCTGCCGCCGTTCAGCGTTCTGGTTGCGTTGTAGAGGTTGAGGGGAACCCCCGATTACCTGGTGCTGAAGAAGAGGGCGGATTGGCTGGACACCATAGAGGTTGACCACGCGGGTCTCCTGAGAGACGTTGGCGCGGGTGTTACGCCTGGCGCGATTAGCCACGACATCCTTCACAGCAGCCGCGTTTGAGGGAATCTCAGAGCAGATTTCGGGGCAAATCCCCGTAGAGACCCTGCGGTAGGCCCGGGCTTTTGGGCTCTTGGAGCCAGAAGAAAGGAACTCTTCATACTTTGCTTGGTCGAATTCCACGACAAGTGACTCGACCGTTTTCCCCTTATAGAGGACGTCACCTTGCGCCACCACTTGCTCGTCAGTAACGAAAGTAGTTCCCAGCGGAGTCGCCATCTCTTGTTTGGTGGGAGAAAAATTCGTGTAAAGTTTCCTTGAACCAATTGAAAAATTACAATGGACTTATACTCCGACTACAAGGGAGGGAGGATATTGAGTCTTGAATCCTCCCTTTGTTTAATGCTGGGTTCTTCAGGTGGCGGTGGAAAGTGAATCTTGTTTTTCGTTGACCGGGTGAACGTCAAGAACTTTTGGGGATCTTCTCTTTGGATGGCCGACGGAGTAACATAGCTCTGTCGACCAGGAATCTCAAAGAGATTGTAGGCAAAGATTAACTTGTACGCAGCAAGTTACTTGAAGAGTTGGACTCTCTTTCCTTCTTTGTGGAAGCTCTCAAGTCAAGCTCTTCTCTTTGATTTCTCTGATCTGAATCCGCCGACCCTCCATAGCAACGGGGCTATTTATAGAGGTTTCAGGGGTGAACGTGCCCCCTAAAAACACTCCACAATGGGGGTTAACTTCCTCATTATGTGGGTGGTGATTGACCCCATAACGAGGGAAGTTATAACTGAGACGCGGGTTTTGACCCACGTGCCTTGGTGCTGCAGTGCTGGCTGAGACGCGGGTTTCGACCCACGCGCCTTGGTGCTGCAGTGATGTTGAGACGCGGGTTTCGACCCACGCGCCTTGGTGCTGCAGTGCTGGCTGAGACGCGGGTTTCGACCCACGCGCCTTGGTGCTGCAGTGCTGGCTGAGACGCAGGTTTTGACCCTCGCGTCTTGGTGCTGCAGTGCTGGCTGAGACGCGGTTTCGACCCTCGCGTCTTGGTGCTGGCTGAGACGCGGGTTTCGACCCTCGCGTCTTGGTGCTGCAGTGCTGCTGAGACGCGGGTTTCGACCCTCGTGTCTTGGTGCTGCAATGTTGCTGAGACGCGGGTTTCGACCCTCGCGTCTTGATGCTGTGATGATGGTCATGATTAGCCTTGCGTCTGGAGTTTGGAACTCTCTTTTTAGTGACTTGTCTTCTAGTGAACTTTAGACAGCCTACAAACATAAGTCATAGACTCATGTATGGTTGCAAGGGTGTGTAGATGGTAGATATGGGGGTGATAGTAGCGGGAGTGGTTGAACTGGTGGTGGTTGAAATAGTGGTGATTGGTTTAGTGGTGGGGGTTGTGAATGGGGATTACCTAATGGTGGTGGAGTTGGTAGAGTAAGATTGTTCGATGAACGTACACGCCCGCTTTAGTACTCACCATCAACAAAGTCTCAATCATCGAATTTGAGAGATAGCCTCTTGATTTCTTACACCAGAGTCTCCATGGTTGACTTAAGAGCACTCAGTCTCCCTTTAACAGCGCCTACTTTCGTGGAGAGGTTGGACTGCTTGTCGTCATATCCGGCTATCCGCAGAGAGTTTGGTGTTATCTGATACTACTTAGCACAGACAGAGAAGCGAGAAAGATGAACCCTGAAGAACCATTCAGGTAGGGAAATTGTGCTCGAATTCACGAACAGAGTACTCGAATCCATGAGCAACACGACCCGAATCAATGAGCCAAAGATAAGAACTTGAATCCACGAGCAATTTTAGAAAGAAATCTCAATTTTGATTCATAAAAAGTTCATTAAAAGATTGTATTATAAAATAAGAATACAAGTGCCTTTATATAAGTTTACAAAAGAGTACTACTCCTATTTGAAAACTGTAACTTATTTCTAAAAGAAAATAAAAAGAATTAGAAGAGTCCTAATCTATTTAGGAAAACTAAATTCAAAATGTAGAAAGATGAAATCAATTGGAATCCAAATTCAGACTCAAAATCGAATTCTAAATAAAGTCTGAAATTTTGTCATGCAGCAGGCCTGTCGATAGCTGAATAGACCTGTCGACAGGACTGTGGTGACTCCAACTTTCAAGAAAACCCTATCGACAGCAAAAAGAAGGACCTATTGACCGCTGAAGTGGCATGTCAACAGTTGAAGTGGACTGTCGACAACTGGCAGTTCTGTTGCTATTCTGCTTCCTACATCAAATATACTTGAACAAAAGGATATTATGCATGCTACGATATTTATGAAGAGGGATTACTATGTTTCATGTTATTCCATGATGATTTATATTTGCTTATTATCTTGACATGGAATTTATTGCATCTCAATTTTGCAATATTATGATCATATTTGCAAAATTGGAGTAGGATCAAAACAGAGTATATGGAGTGTAAATTCAGTAAACAAAGAAAATCTGAGATTATAATATTGTGACACTAGATGGTCACGAAATACCGATGAGCAGTCATTTTAAGTACTTGGGTTTTGTTATCCAAAAAGATGGGGAGATCAATAGTGATATCAAGCATAGGATCCAAGCCGACTGGTTGAATGGAGGAGCGCAACAGGAGTTTTATGTGATCGTAATATCTCGTCATGGCTGAAGAAAAAGTTTTATCAGACTGCTATTAGGCCAGCTTTATTATATGGCAAAAAATGTTAGCTATAAAGAGATATCACGCCCAAAAGATGAGTGTAGTAGAGATGTGCATGCTTCATTGGATGTGTGGTAACACGAGAAGAGATAAAGTGAGAAATGAGGATTTTCGTACTAAGATAGGCGTCGCCTCTATAGAAAAGAAGATGAGAGAAAACTGCCTACGATGGTTTGATCATGTGCGACGTAGACCTACAGATGCGCCACTCCGGTGAGTAGAGCGTATCAAATTAGGGCAAGTTAAAAGAGTGCAGGGGAGATCAAAGAAAACATGGATGGAGATGATACGACAAGATATAGAGGCTAAAGGTCTTAGTGAAGGCATATTGCTCGATAGGAATGAGTGGGGAAAGCTGATCCATGTGCCTGATACGGTGTAATTCTCTTTTCGTTCATGTAGTCTACCCCAAATACTTGGGACAAATGGCTTAGTTGTTGTTGTTGTATCATCACATTTGCACATTTATCCTTCATTATTCTTCATTTAACATTGCTATTTAACTCTCTTTTTTATTATAGTGTGTAGTTACTTAAATGAGAAGATAAGGATACAAGATACTTCTATTTAATCCCTAATCCTATTAAATTTGGATTTCAATTAAATCAATTTGAAATCAAGAGGAGGAAAGGATATATCATCATCTTCACAATTCAAACTCAAAATCAGAAGATATACTTTTAGAAGATGGAAGGGAAAAAACTAACCCTAACAGGGATAAGGAGGATAATTCAAATTAAATGGGGTTAAAAAAACAATTCAGACTCAACAGCTCTTAGTATTCAGATCATAACATTTGCTACAAATATTCAAATCTGAAAATTCAAGATGCTATAAAAAGAGAACTTAAAGGGATACAATTCGTATGTTGACCACTGTTTCTAATTTAGCTATCTGATAAGTCATATTCAGCAATCAACACGCTGACTTGCTGCAGATTTAATCAGAATTGAATTCTCGCATTGAATTAGGATTGAGTTAAACCTCCTAATTTCTATCTTATTGTGATGCTCTGAGGCCTATTTAAAGAGCTAAAATCTCTCAAAAAAAACATCTTCACATCAGAGATTATAACTTAGGAGTTTTCTTTAGTTTCTCTTCCAAATTGTTTTTGTAATTTTAGGATTTAGTTCTACTTCAAACTTTGTAAAGAAGAAGAAGACACTTATGATTGAAGAAGACAGCATCAATAACAAAGTTTTCTTTCTAATTTATCTTTATTATTTGCTTTCTTTACTTGCTTTCTCTTTTACTATTCATTATTTTGATTCTCTCATGAGTAGCTAATCTTCTTCATGGCTTATTAATCTCTGCCCACCGCTACTTCTAATTCTATGTTAGAATAAGCCGATTGGATCTTATACATACTTAAACCTTAGAAATAGCTAATACTCTTGAAAGCATATGACGATGGTTAAATCTATTATTTGCTAATACTTCCTAATGGTTTTTCTTATTCTATACTTAGATAGCCTTAATAGTTTAATGTTGGTTATTTTTCTTATTCTATACTTGAAAAATTTTAATAGTTTAATATTGGTCTTGGTTAGTGATTATTTCAAATAAGATTTCAACATCTTATGTATCTTACTTGAATTGAGTGTAACTCTAAGGAATAGTTTTATGATTTAAAGTGAAGTTTAATCTAGCATAGGTTAGTAAGTTAGTGGAGGTAGATGATTAGTAAGCCATATTTCTTTAATTCTTTTCAAAACTCTAATCTTCAAAACCAAATCATATTTTCATCTTCTTTCTACCTCAAACACTTAACATAGACTTTATTTCTTTTTCGAAGAAGAACTATTAACCTAGTTAGTATTTTAAAAATACTAAAAAGCCTCTATCGCATTCCTTCCTGTAGATTTGACCCATATAGCCCTCGCTACTGTGGATATATTGTGAAAGACAGAGTCACGCCTTCATCAAGATAACATCCTTCTAACTCCTTCATCCACATCAGCGGTCGAGAGGACTGTGGTGGCTCCAATTTTCAGGAAAACCCTGTCGACAGCAAAAAGGACCTATCGACTGCTGAAGTGGCATATCGACAGTTGAAGTGGACTGTCGACAACTGACAGTTATGTTGTTTTTCTACTTCCTACATCAAGTATACTTGAACACAAGAATATTGGGCATGCTATGATATTTATGATGAGAGATTAATATATTTCATGTTATTCCATGATAATTTATATTTGCTTATTATCTTGACATGGAATTCTTTTTCATACTTTGATATTGATCATTTTAGAGCATGATTCTTATAAAAAGCTTAATTTATTAGATACTTTTATATGTACTGAGTTTTACTTGTACATAAATAATATGAAGTCCGGTTGATCATGAACATTATGCATATGTAGAAATACAAATATTAGAAACATATCTTTTTTGAAATATTTGATATACGTATTGATTAACTAAGATGCGTGTGTGTATATATATTACACATGATATATTTACACAGAGATGAAATTTTATATATATAATTCATTTATAATACAATTTTTGATTTTTGATAATGATTTATATTTATATCATGACTAAAAAGTATCATTGTTGATTTATCATTTTATTTATATATGATTGACCAGCATATGTCCCAATTATACTCATTCAACATACCAAAATGGATCTCCAATAAAGAATTGTGATTTCTTTTTCAGGCACTGCAAATTTAATTGAAAGTTCTGGAAGAGTTAACATCATGTTTCCAGGAAACATATAATTTCATATATTACATTATGTCCAGAAGAAATCTACTCAAAAATAATATATGTCTTAATGGGTTTCATATTGAAACTATAAATGAGAAGGAGATAGAATATTTTCGTATTATTTCTATTGCCTCATGCCATAAGCATGCAGTAAAAAAAACTTTTAGCTTTCTCATATGGACTATACTTTACAACAATAAGGACAATAAAATCAAATATTATAATGAACCAGAAGTTCAATGATTCAAAACTTATGCTTTAACATGACCTTGTAGTCACCCAAAATATTGTTAAAGATCCTCATTCTCTCTGCTGCATCCAGTAAATTATGATTATTAAATAATGAATTTACATTGGATTTGTTCTTTATGAACCCCTGATGAGTGATATGTTTAAGACAGACTTTGCAAATTGCCGTTTTAATAAGATAATTTTTCCGCTGTTAGGGGGAGAAAAGAGTCGCTTCTTGAAGAACAGTGTGAAATTACATGGACTGCATAATCATTATCTCATCTTGACCCACTTACAAATCAAAGTGTAATCAAAGTTAAAAAAAAATATATTTGCAAAGATTGCAAACTAGCTACCCAATGCATTTACTAACACAAAGAAAATAACAAAATCTCATATACTTACTGAAAATACTTCAATTCGGATTGATATCCTTGAAAAACTACTTGATAATACTTCAAAAGCATGCCTGAAGCGTGGTAATCATATTGATTTAAAAAATAAAAATCCCTGAAAGAAAAGAACGCGAAAAGGATAAATTTTCAAAAAGTAAAATTTAAGAGAAAATAACTGATCAGTTTATAATTAATTAATAAAGAAATAGCCCCTGAAGAGGTAGACATGAAGAAGTGCATACATCAAAAAAGATCTCCTTTAATTATATGAGTACAAAAGAAAGATGGGATAGAAAGAAAATTACTGTTCATAATGCGTTTGCATATACGATCACTCATATAACAAATAATGAGAAATCTGAACCAAAAATAGTCGGAGACACGGTCACCTCAAAGAGAAGGCTCCAAGAATTGAATAAGAAAATTGGCACTCTAAAAGAGTCCAAGAAACAAAAGAAGGCCAAAAAAAAGGGTACTCCAGAAAAGTATATATAATAAAAGCATGCAAGAGAATTATTAAATAAAGAACAAAAAAGTCCCTGAAAAGACAAAGATACTTGAAAATAAGGAGATATCAATAAATTATATATCAATTGGAGATATATGAAATAGAAATAATATATTGTTGATAACATATTTGCTTTCACAATAACACTTGAAATCATTAGAAGTGATAAGAATCCTGAACCACAAACCATCGAATAATGTCGATGTTGACTCTTTAACAATGCATAAACTATTTGGACCTGTAGTCCATGTTGGAACTTGATTCTGATGATACATTTGTGAAGCCATTTCATTGGAGCTCTATCTCACAAGCTTATACAAGAGTTCTACATGCTCAAGACATCTCAAGGACAATGGTTATGGATGTGTATTGTAATGTTTATTAGTATGTTAAAAGCCTTGAACACATGCACAAATCATAAGCCCTATGAATCGACTTACACTCTTGATTAGTCAACTTGTACATCTTATAGTCGACTTGTTATTTTATGTAGTCGACTAACCTTTGTCCTGAAAAGATACCAACTTACTGTTTCTGTTCTGCATACAAACTATAGTCGACTTATACTTTTCCTAGTCGACTAAGTTCAGTTGTAGTCGACTAATATCTTCGGATAGTCGACTAAATTCAGTTTTCAGAAACATGTCTTTTGTATCAGCCATTCTATAGTCGACTTGTCCCCTTTATAAGTCGACTAGTATAAGCAAAAATCAATACCCTAGTCGACTAACCCCCAACCCCTAGTCGACTAATAGCATTTTCTGACTGTTGGTCAGTTTCTGATTTCTGGTGTTTTATTCAACGTTTCAATAGTCAAATTTGTCCTGATAACTACCCTAACTGATTATAGATTTTAGCTATAAATAGGGATGTTGTCCTAGGCTAAATACATCAATTCATATCAATAGTTTTCTGCCTAAAAACTCTGTTCAAAAATCTGTTTTTTAGAAAACTGTTTCCACTTTTATTTCTTCACTCAAATTCTAATCCTTAAGTGAAGATTTCTGAGAGTCCACCTATAAAGTGTCCTTGTTCAGGATCACATACAGATTCAAGGCTTATAGGATTGTTTGTAATCACTCAAAGAGAAAGATTGTACAAGAGCGTCTTCGGGTTGAAGAGAGGTTGTACAAGGTGTTGTGGTCTTCTTGGTTTGTAAGAAGAGTTGTATACATTTGGCAAAGGGGATTTGTCAAGTGGTATACAAGGAGTTGATTTTGGGTGTACAAAATCAAAGGTTAAAGAAAATCTCAAGCGGGTGGCTTGGGGACTGGATGTAGGTCAAGAGGACCGAACCAGGATAAATCACTTGTGTTTGCGTTTGATTTACTTTCTGTGATTTATTTCCTTTTCTTGTAAGTTTATATTTTAATGCTAATCATCCTTTGTTTTAGTATTTGTGTTGACTTATTTTAGATCTTACAATTGGTATCATTTCGGGACCAACAATTGGTATCAGAGCCCGGCCCAACATACTCTATCAGAGCCCTGCATACCCAATCAACAACCTACAAGGATGGCAACGGAGTTTCCTTCATCGCAATTCAGAGAAGGACATTCTACACAACGTCCACCACTATTTGATGGACCGAACTACAACTACCAGAAGTGTAGAATGAAGATTTACTTGCAATCGCTCAACTACGAACTATGAAATATAGTAGAAGCAGCGTACACCAAACTGACTACCAATTATAGCGCTTGGAGTGATTATTAAAAGAAGAATGCGAACCTTGATGCCAAAGCAATGAATGCATTATTCTGTGCCTTAACCAAAGAAGAATTCAACATGTGTCAATAGCCACATCTGCAAATCAAATATGGCACACTCTACGCGTAACATATGAAGGCACAAATAAGGTTAAAGAATCTAAAATTTCTATTCTTATCCACTTGTTTGAACTATTCAAAATGAAGGAAAATGAAACCATCTCAGAAATGGTTATAAGGTTCACCGACATAACAAATTCCTTAGCATCTCTTGGAAAGGAATACACCAAAGTCGGAAAAGTTCACAAGATCCTTCGTGCACTCACATCAGATTGGAAGAAGAAGACAACTGTAATCGAAGAAGCAAATGATCTCTTCACTATATCATTAGAAAACCTCATTGGTAATTTAATGGCATATGAAGTACAACTAGAAGATAGAAAGAAGGATGAACAATAACCTTTCTCAAAGAAGAAAGAACTTGCCTTCCATGCATCCTCAGATACGGACAATTCGGATGAAGATGAAGAGGAGATGGCTATGCTCTCAAGAAAGTTCAGAAAGTTCTTGAAACAAGTTAAGTTTAAATGTTTTAATTGTAATAAAACAGGTCATCTGAAGAAGGATTGCCCATTACTCAAAAATAAAGGTAAATTCAAGAGCAAAAAGTTCAAAAAGAAGAAAGACTATCAAGCATCATGGAAAAATAGTGATTCCTCTTCCTCTGACGAAGAATAAGCCACTGAACATGCCAACATTTATTTCATGGCTCAAGAAGAAGATGAGGTACAATATACTGAACTCTTACATGCATTTCATGAATTATGCAATGATCATAAGAATGAAAAGATAAAGAATAAAGTTTTGTCAAAGGAAAATGAAAAACTTTCATAAAAATTCATATTATGTTTCTCAAATTTCTTCCATAAAATCTCAAAAAGATGATTTTGAAAAAGTGATATCATCATTGAAAAAGGATAGTGAGAATTTTATAAAAGAAAATGTTATGCTTAAAAAGGAAACTTTGTCTTTAAATAAAAGAATTACTGTTTTAAATAAAGACATATCAAGTTTCAAATGAAGTATGAAGAGATTTTGAAAAATGTGACTAAATTAATCAAGGAAAAGAAAAGTTAAATGATTTGTTATCATATCAAAAGATGTCACATAATCATTATGGTCTTGGATTCTCAAATCAAAGTGAAAAATCTATACATGTTTGTAAAAAGAATCATAATCCATATAATTCTTTTGTGAAAAGAAATACTGATATTATTTGAAAAAGAATTAAGAATAAGTTCATACGGATTCCTAAAAACTTAAGCATTGTTGATAAAAATACTTATATTGCATTATACATGCATTCTATATGTAATTCATGCAATTATATGTATACTAACAGATGGAAACCAAATTCAAATTGGGTTTGGATTCCTAAAAGTTAATGCTTTGATCTTATAAATGATTGGTACCATTTTAATGTTTATCTTTCAGGTACCATATAAAAAGTTTGATAAGAAATATATTTCAAACATTTATCATATGTATATATATGTTATGATATATTTTTTGCAGGGGGAGAACACATGTTTTTCTATATTTGTTATAACCTGTTCTACACAGGGGGAGAACATATAACATATTCTCTGCAGGGGGAGCTTTCATGCACACAAAGTGTTATCATCAAAAATGGGAAAAATGTTGGAACTTGATTCTGATGATACATTTGTGAAGCCATTTCATTGGAGCTCTATCTCACAAGCTTATACAAGAGTTCTACATGCTTCTACATGCTCAAGACATCTCAAGGACAATGGCTATGGATGTGTATTGTAACGTTTATTAGTATGTTAAATGGCTTGAACACATACACACATCATAAACCCTATGAGTCGACTTACACTCTTGATTAGTCAACTTGTATATCTTGTAGTCGACTTGTTATTTTATGTAGTCGACTAACCTTTGTCCTGAAAAGATACTAACTCTCTGTTTCTGTTCTGCATACAAACTATAGTCGACTTATACTTTTCCTAGTCGACTAAGTTCAGTTGTAGTCGACTAATATCTTCGGATGGTCGACTAATTTCAGTTTCCAGAAATATGTCTTTTGTATCAGCCATTCTATAGTCGACTTGCCCCCTTTATAAGTCAACTAGTATAGGTAAAAATTAATACCCTAGTCGACTAACCCCCAACCCTAGTCGACTAATAGCAGTTTCTGACTGTTGGTCAGTATCTGATTTCTGGTGTTTTATCCAACGTTTCAATATTCAAATTTATCCTGATAACTACCCTAACTGACTATAGATTTCAGCTATAAATAGGGATGTTGTCCTAGGCTAAATACACCAATTCATATCAATAGTTTTCTGCCTAAAAACTCTGTTCAAAAATCTGTTTTTTAGAAAACTGTTTCCACTTTCATTTCTTCACTCAAATTCTAATCTTTTAGTGGAGATTTCTAAGAGTCCACCTATAAAGAGTCCTTGTTCACGATCACATACAGATTCAAGGCTTATAGGATTGTTTGTTATCACTCAAAGAGAAAGATTGTACAAGAACGTCTTCGGGTTGAAGAGAGGTTATACAAGGTGTTGTGATCATCTTGGTTTGTAAGAAGAGTTGTATACATTTTGCAAAGGGGATTTGTCAAGTGATATACTAGGTGTTGATTTTGGGTGTACAAAATCAAAAGTTAAAGGAAAATCTCAATCGGGTGGCTTGGGGACTGGATGTATGTCAAGAGGACCGAACCAGGATAAATCACTTGTGTTTGCGTTTGATTTACTTTCTGTGATTTATTTCCTTTTCTTGCAAGTTTATATTTTAACGCTAATCATCCTTTGTTTTAGTATGTGTTGACTTATTTTAGATCTTACAATTGGTATCATTTCGGGACAAACAGTCCAAACGCTTGAGAATATAAAGCATGCAGGGTACAAGTGGGCATTTATTCAAAAATAAATGACAATAATGAGATTGTAAAATACAAAGCTCGATTTGTAGGAGACCTAAAATTGATTATGGAGAAACATACTCTCCTATAATGCATGCTACTACTATTTACTATTTGATCACTTTGGTAGTCTCAGAAGGACTAAGCATGCATCTTATGGATGTAGTTACAGCATATTTTTATGTGTCATTAGATACTGACATATATATGAAGATTCCTGGAAGATTCAAGGTTCCTGAGGTACAAAGTTCAAAATCCCATAATCTATACTCAATTAAGTCGCAACGATCCTTGCATGGATTAAAACAATCATGGCACATGTGGTATGTTGTCTTAGTGAATATTTATTAAAAGAGCGATATGTGAATAATCTCATGTGTGTATATTCATAAGGAAATCGAAAATTGATTTTTTTCCTTGCTTGTATCACACAAATTACAGAAGGCTACATTAAAAAAGACATGATTAAACACACATCATCGAAGTTCTTCTACACACATGAGCTCCAGATAAGAGATAATGTCGATATTTAGCAAATACAGTCAATTAACAATCTAGCAAATTCATTCACAAAAGTGTTGCCGACATTAACATTCTAAAAGTTAAAATTAGAATATACCGTCTCAGAGATGCTACATGTTGAAAGTGGAGTTTATCTCATCAGGGGAAGTGTGTCATCAATATGTCTACATACTATACTCTTTTTCCTTCATCCAAGTTTATATCCCACTGAGTTTATCTTGACAAGGTTTTAACGAGGCAGTGTCACACATTCACCAGGTGCATATGAATATGTAATCTTTATTTTTCTTAGTCCAGATTTTATCCCACTGGATTTTACTGATAAGATTTTTAACGAGATATATTCATGGATGGTGGACATCCAATGTTGGCCCAAAGGCCTTCCACCCTAGTTTTGATGATGATTAACTCATGTAGTTATGTTTACTAATAATCTTGTGTTGTTTAAGTTTCAGATCATTAACCAAGATTTTAGTTGGTGATTAGCTTCAACAAGGAGTTTAGAAGATTTTCATGGTGATTCCGATGCCAAAGCTTAAAGATCATACCTTTGCACTCGGTGGATCATGTTTGGAACCAAGCCGTCTTGAAGATGGAGATCATCAAGAAGACTTAGGTATCCATAGTTTAGATAGTGTGTTAGATCCATTTGTAAAGCTTAGTATAGTGGATATGCTCAAGTGCACAATACACACACGTTTTATGTTTGGATTTGGTTTTCATGAATAATTTGTTCAAAACAAGTTTACTTTATTCTTATGTATATTAGATATGTTCTAGATATACATACATGTTTTAAACTTGCTAGACAAACTTATTTTGACTATCCTATTCATGTTTTGGAAAAATCAAGTTTGACAAAATACCGGTTTTGCTTTTTGACAAAATTTGCAAGACTCAAAAATGAATTGATAAGTTGATATATGTCTTGAAATTTTTATCACTTGTTTATGTTTCAATATAAAATGTTAAAACAAGTTTTATGGGATTTTCAGAAAAGATAAAAGATTTTTATAAAATATTTTTTCCAGTTTTTCTGACCCAGGTTTGTGCTGACAGGCCGGTCGGTCGACCCAGACGGTCGACCGCACCATGGGCCGGTCGACCCATAGGGTCGACCGACGTGCACAGACGTGCATGTCTGGCAGACACAAACTTGGTCGACCGTACGGGTCGACCGGGTCTGAGAGCTCTGCTCTCTGTTTGTTTGGGTCGACCGTGCCGGTCGACCGTGGTTGCCCAACGGTCACATTTAGACCGTTGGCGGTCGGCCGGGCCGACCGACCGGCAGCCTGTCAGGCTGCCAGCTCAGCCTAACGGCTAGTTTTCTGATGGGCCTATAAAAACCCCATTTGTTTGGGATTTTGGCCAAGGTTTTTAGAGACAAAATTTCCAGACTTTCTACTTTTTTTAAAGAGTTTTAAAAGAGTTTTTGTGCCAAAAGGATTTATCTTTGTACTGTTTGGGTTTTTGAAAAATCAAAGAAAACTAGGTTTTTGGGATATTGATTTGGTCTTTTATTTCTATCATCTACAAGAGATTCCCAAGTAGTTTTTCTTTGTGCTTGTTTCCAAAAACACCTTGATTCCACACTTGAGCTATCACCTATCCTATTCTATTAGGATCATTTGTTTTGTGAAAAAGAGAAAAGAAAGAGAGATTGTTTGTGGTCTTTGGAACCACTTGTTGTAAACACCCTTATTCTCTTTGTATCCCTCTTTGGTAGAGGTGATCGGGTGATTGGTTTACTCCCTCTAGTGAGAGGTGGAGTTGTGATTTGTAAACCTCTTCGGTAGAGGTGTTGTTGGTTGTTGTATTGGCTACGGGCCTACCCCTCGGTTGTGAGGTGGTTGTTTGAGAGAGGAGTTTGGTACTCCTAGAGTTGTAACAAATCCTCTTCGGTAGAGGTTCCCTCGGTGGGAGATAGTGGATTGGAAATCCTACACGGTGGTGTAGGCGGGGATGTAGAGCTAGGGGCTCGAACCTCGAAACATATCTTTGTGTTTGCGTTTGATCCATATCTCTCAACTCTCTCTCTCTCATTTATATTTGTGCAAAGCATCATTCATTATTCATATCATTCATTGCTTGCATTGTGCCTTGCATATTTCATATTGCTATATCTTGTATATGCTTGGTTGTTTGTGTGTGCCTCACTTGTACCTAATCAACAAGAGCTTCACATAGCACCTCTACCCATTCAAGGGGAATCAAGAGGAGTTAGTCCAGAGCCCTTCACGAGGAATTCGGCTACACTTGTTGATTGCATTAAGTGTGTTTCAAGATTTACATTAGCTTCCGCATTTAGCGCACTTAGTTTTGCATTTAGTTCTAGATTAGCACTTACACCTATTCACCCTCCCTCTAGGTGTTTTTCAATTGGTATCAGAGCTAGTGCTCCTGATATTAGGCTTAACATCCTAGGAGTGAGATGCATTTGGTTGCTAGTCTATTGTTTGCATTTGCTTATTTGCACACTCATATAGTTTACCATGGACTTCATGACCCCACCTAGTTTTGACCCTTCCAACATTGTTGTTTGGAAGTATAGGATGTCCATGTACCTAAGACCCTAGGTTTGCATGTCTTTCTTGCGGCCACCAAGAAATGCTATCTTGGAGATCGCAATCTTATAGGGGCCAATGCACAAGCCCTTAGGCCATTAGAAGCACTTATCAAAAGAATATCTATTATTTGCTTCTAACTTTGATTCCGCATTTACAGTGTGGAACAAGTTGACAACAACCACCACCTCCGAGCTTCAATTACAAATCCAACTGGAGGAATCTAGTGGAGAATCCGACTCACAATGTTTCATGATCCAAGAGAATGACTCCCTTGAGGTACATTCGGAACCCCACTTAGATTGCGATGATAGTGCTAGTTCTTCAAATGATTATTTTGATCCCCATGCTTTAAATGAAGAACTATCTATTGTTTGTGAAAAATAATTGAAAAATATAATTTGTTGAAAAAGAAAAGTGTAGGAATTGAAAAAGAAAATAAAGATTTGCATTCTAGACTTAACAATATTTTGGAAGAGAAGGTTGAGGTCTATAATGAAAGGGATTCATTGAGATCTCAATTAGAACTTGCACTTAAAGAAAATGAATTTTTAAAATCTAAAAAATGATTGTGATAATGTTTTAAAAAATAATGAGGTTTATCTTAAAAGTAGATTCTATTTTAAGAGATAATAATATTTTGAAAAATGAATTGATTTATCTCAAAAGAATTAGAAATTTGTTTAGAGAAAAATATTGTTTTGCAAAATAAGATTGATGCACATGTTTGCCATGCTAGGGTAGTATCACACACTTCACCTATTGCATGCTCCACTTCTTCTATTAACAATGATATATTCATGCTTAAGAAGAAGGTTGATTATTTGGGCTCCACTATGAGCCAATGTGCCACGAACCACTCACGTTTGGAAACCTTGGTTCGAAAGAAACAAGTTCCATCCTTTATGCATGCACACCCTTCACGGCATACACATGCTCCTCACAGACAACATCACAACATGTATGCTCATGTGTACACTTGTACACATGTGAACGTAAGGGCTAATTTGCTAAATTTTGCTTTGATAGATTACATAATGTAAATTTAGCAAAGAATTTTGTTTGGGTTAGAGAAGGTACTAACCCCCATGGACCCAAAAGAGTATGGGTACCAAAGACCACCCTCCTTTATTTGATGTAGGTGTGGGCTCTCACATGACGTGAGAGTTGCCGTACCTTGGAGTGGATGCGTTCCGTGCTTAAAGGAAATCAATTGGATGCATCACTTTTAAGGAAAGTTTGGTGGAGATGACCACCTTGGTTTGGAGAGTGGATGCGTTCCGTGCTTAAAGGAAATCAATTGGATGCATCACTTTCAAGGAAAGTTTGGTGGAATGACCTCCTTAGTTTGGTATCGAATCTCTAACTCCTATTTATTGTTTACATGCTTTCCATGTTTATCTTCATAGCATATTTGATGATGTTTGTTGATTACTATGAAAATGCCATGCTTATTAGATTAGTGATATACATGTTTAGTTATTTGAGAACACCATGTTTAACATGGATAAATTCTTATGTGTTCTCACTATATGGTTGGTATTGCGTATATCATATTTCTAATAACATGTGGATATTCATAATAATCATGTTTTTGCTTATCATGTTGATTCATATCTTGTTTTGATGCTTCTTGATTTGAATATATGTTTAAATGTAGTTTTCATTAAGACTAGGATTTATACTTGTACATATAGTGGGCCACAAATAAATCTATATATGTTTGGGCTTGATTGCTTATTTGAACCCATAGATGTGCTAGTATATTCTAGTTTTGATGATTATACATTTCAAACTTGTATTCCATTTTGGATGTGTTTTATGAGTTTTCACTTCATGTATATGTGTATTATTACCAAACTTTAAGATATACATGTATACCCTTGAGTTATTTGCCTTTCATGCAAATCCATATATGGACTCAATTGTGTTTAGGGATATGTATGTATACTTATGGTGTGACAATTCATACATATACCTTGAAATGAAATTTGTTTTAATGAAAATTTACCTTTCATGTTCATGTTTTTGGTGTATTATTTACCTTCATGTATATGTCTATCTTGTCCAAACTATTAGATATACATGTTTATCCTTTTGAGCCACGTGCCTTCATGCATATATCTTGTGGACTCCTTGTGTTTGGATATGTATGTATACTTTAATATATAAGACATACATATACCTTGAAGATTAAATAAGTTTGATGATTTTCATGTTTCAAGGAATTTTGAGCTTAATTGAAAATTTCATAATGCCATGTCACACATTACTTGTACACTCACAATTTTTAAAATATTTCTCATGGAGCATGTTTTCATGAGCATGTATGGACTGTAAGTTCACCTAGAGGGGGGGTGAATAGGTGATGGCTAATCTAATGGTCACTAATGGTAAATGATGCGGAAGCTAAAAACAATTATGACCTAATTAAATCTATTACTCTAAACACCACGTATAACACAAGAGTGTTGCCGAATTCCCCGTGAAGGCTCTAGACAAACTCCTCTAGATTCCCCTTGAATGGGTTGAGGTGCCGCGTTGGCTCTCTTGGTGAAATACAAGTGTTAGCAACAATCCATGCAAGTATATCAATTAAGCACAATGTATATCAAGCATGTAAATGATAAAGACAATAATTGAATGCAAGATATAACAAGAGACAAAGAGAGAGAGAGAGAGAGAGAGAGAGAGAGAGGAGAGAAGGCAATCGCAAACACAAAGGGTTTGTTTCGAGGTTCGAGCACACTTGCTCTACATCCCCGCCTTCGACACACGAAGGATTTCCACTATGCAAGATCCCAATGGATCTCTCCTCGGTGCCGCAACACCTACAAGCCCTCGGACTCCCTAGTCCGTACACACGCAAGCTCACTAGCTCCGCCGAGGCCGCACCTCAAAACAACCGAGTCCGCACCCGAACTCAAAACAACGCGGACACACACGTCCGCCTCCTCAAAGTACAAGAAATGATCTCTGGTGATCTAAACACTTTGATCACCAATAAAAGCTCTCACTACAACACTCCTATAAGATGAATAGCAATGGATAGCTCAGTGTTTGTGTGAGAAAAACTAGGATGAGAATGGTGGAGGAAAACTCAAAGAAATCACTTTACACTCTTGATAAAAAACATTCCCTTTAGATAGGAAATATTTGCTCTCTATTTTGTGGAGAAAAACTTCTGAAAAGAGTGAAAAAATTGGGCTCTAAAACTATCTCCAAATATTATAGAAAACAGCCCACAAACCCCCAAATATATAGGCTGTCAAAAACTAGCCGTTGGGGCTTTGTCAGAACTGTCGGTCGACCCGGGCGGTCGACCGCCAACGGTCAGAAATCCGACCGTTGGAGCCACGGTCGACCGCCTGGGTCGACCGACCCACTGGAGCTGAGAGTCAAACTCTCTGTCGGTCGACCCGTACGGTCGGCCGAGATTTCAGAGAGCAGAGCTCTCTGGAGCGGTCGACCGGCCAGTCGGCCGTTCTCCAGTGCACAAAGGCGTGCACGTTTATGCACGTCGGTCGACCGGTCCGGTCGGCCGACTTCAATATTAGTCGACTATATAGTCGACTTATCCGAAGCCTGAAACAGTTTTCTGGGATTAAAAAGTTTGTCTTTTTGGCTCAAATAAAATCCCATAAATACTTAAAAAATCTACAAAAATAGTTTTACCAATATATTTGATATACAAACATGCTTGCACAAAATCAAGGCATGTTTTAAAAGATTGGACTAATTTTGTAACTTGGAAATATTTGGCTCATGATAAAAACTGTTTTCCAAAACATATTTTTTCAAAACATATTTTCCAAATCTTCATCAAATACAAAAACAAGATATACTTTAAAGCATAGTGTGTATGGATATGATCCACTACACAATCAAGATGAAATATCAATGTTTTGACAATAAGCATAAACTTGGTTTTGGTTGAAAGATATGTATATATGAAAATACAAAAACCAAACATGATATTTTTCTAAAATGAAAGTCTTTTCTAAACTGAAAATTCTTTTATGAAAAAAATAACAAATTCAAGAGTGTGTGTGTGATATCTACTTGAGCAATCCACGAACTACTCTATCCTTTACATTTTTAACTAAACACAAAAACAAAATCTTATACCTAGACACAAGTCTTCATCTTCTGAAGTCTTCACTTGAAGCTTCTCATCTTCTTGACTTGGTTCAAGCTTGATCCAAAAGCTCCTTGAATCATACCGTGCTAGCTCCAAATCTTGACATTTTATCCTTTGTTGAGCTATGCACCTACTAAGATCTTGATAATGAATCTGTCACTAATTAAACACAAGATCATTAGTAAACATAACTTCATGAGTTGATCATCATCAAAACTAGGGTGATAGGCCTTTGGGCCAACAATCTCCCCCTTTTGATGATGACAAAACTCATGAAGTTATATATGCATGGATTAAAGTAAAGCTTCAAAGAAGCTCCCCCTTAACTCATGCATAGACATAAATAATAATATATGACAATGAGCTCATGAATATGTATGCAAGTATGGAGATAAAACATGCAACAAGCATAAATCAAAATTTTTTCTCCTATTTGCAATACAAAAATAATATGCATAAACATAAATCTTACTCAACATGCATATAAACTCTCAAATTCTTCTCCCCTTTTTGTCAATCATCAACAAAGGGGTTCAAAGTAAAATCAAATCAAAAAAATTTTCTCCCCCTTTTTGTCATGAACAAAGAGATCAAGAAGGGTAATACAAATCAATAAGGATTATATGCGATATACATTCATGAAGAGAAAGACATTAAGTTAGCTTCCTACACATATGCATTACATGAAAGAGGGATGACAAGCCCTAATTAACATAACGCATATTATGTAATGCATAAGAAGAGATGTGAAGCTCCCCCTACACACGTATATCATATAAGAAGAGTTGTCAAGCTCTCAATTTATAATATACTCAACATGAATCTATATGTAAGAGAGATGTAAGCTCTCCTTGCATTAAGAAATACAAATCAAAATATTTTTTTTTAATTTTTCTAAACAAAATTTTTAAAGGTATCAGAGCTTTTGTAAAACAAACAATTTTTAAGATACCAAATTGAAAGTAATATTTTTGTAAAACATATTGATACCAATTGACATTTAACAAATATGAAGTTGAAAACATATTGATACCAATAGTAAACATAATGATCAAAAATTTTTTTTTCATTATAAACTTTGTGCTTTTAAAAATGTGAACCAATTGTAAGTTAAGCACATAAAAATCATATATATGTATGAAAAAAGAGTATACCAAGTGAAATTGATACATACATATATAAGAAACAAAATATGAGTATATACAAATAAGTTCATATTGATACCAATTGAAACGATTCAAAGATACCAATTGACATAACAATAAGATCAAATGTATAACTCATAACTACCACCCTTATATGCTCAAGATAGAAGATTTTCAATGAAGCATACAAGCATAATCGCCCATCCTCCCATCGATGGTAGGGGTTTACAAAAATAGATTTGAAAAATAAGCTTTGTTTGAAAAACTCTACAAATGAAGAAACAATTAACTAGTTAAAAATAATTTTTGAAAAAATAGTTAAAAATCCTCAAAACAAGAAATCAAAGCATTATGTATTCATGAATCATACTAAATACATAAAAGTTCAAGCACTCATAGTCCATAAGCTCAAAAATCTTGAAAAGTAAAAGATGAGTGTTCAAAGGTTATGTAAATAGCATTTCATGAAAATAGACATTGAAGCTCAAAAAGATCATAAGTCACATTTTTAACAAAACAAAAACATGAAAAATTATTTTCATTAAAAACTAATCTTCATGGTATATGTATGATTTATCCAATTCTAACAATACACATACATATCCCAAATCTAAAAGAGTCTATTAATGATGTTTGCAAGAAGGCAAGAGACTCACGGATATACATGTATATTTATTAGATTTGAATTAAAAATACATATACATGAAGTAAAGTAAAAAATAAGGCAAAACATGTATAAAAGAGAATCATCAAAACTAGTCTATACATATGCATATAGTGGATACAAATGAGCATGAAGTTCAATTATATATGAATCAATTGTAATTCACTATTTGTATATGTATACATGCAAGTTGACACATTCTACATCTAAGCATGTAAATACCACATGAAGCACACAAAAATATGAACATGCTATGAATATGATAAATGAACTAGCATGAACATAAAAAGTAGGAGTTTAGAGATTGTTACCAAATCCAAAGCTCCTAACATGGTGGTTGTCCCACCAAAACTACTTGATAGTGATGCATCCCAAAAGTATGTCCATCATGTCCAAGTGCATCACTACAAGGCACCGATCCTCTCACGTTTTGTGAGAGCCCTCACCTACATCAAAAGCAAATGGTGGGGTTTTGGTACCCCATATTTTTTGGGTCCTTTGGGGTTAGTCTTGTAAGGAACCCAAAATCTTTATTAGCAAAATTTATAGAATTAATCTTATCATAACAAAACTTGCTAAATGGCCTTTGCGGCCACAATGTGTACATGTGTACACCTTAGTATGCTTATGAGTGTGATTGTGATTGTGGTGTGCAACATAAGCATATGCATGATGGGTATGATGTGCATGAACATGTGAGTTTGTTTCTTTGAAAACATTGACTCCAATCTAGTATGGTTGAATGCACAAGAGTTCAAGTTGAACTCAAACCATCCATTTTATCTTTCAAATCTTTAATCTCATTAGTGGTGGCATGAAAAGAAAGATGAGATAAAGAATCATTTTTCTTTTTCTTTGTGAAACAAAATCTTTTTTTCACAAATTTTCTTTTCAAAGATTTATTTTCTTGAAAAACAAACTTCTTTTTGTTTTTCCACTAAATCAACTTTATTTTCAAAATAGTGTTTTTCCTTCACATAAATCATTCAATTTTGCAAGTAAGGAAACATTCTCATTTTTCAAATCTTTAATTTCTTTTTCTAAGCATGCCATTTTATTTTCTAATGAATCTTTTTCATTAAGCATGGCATCAAAATTCTTTTTCCATTTTTTGTTATCTTTTCTAAACATGCAATGTTAGATTTAAATGA
>JAVJIF010002240.1:0-197884 GCA_038442645.1 Agave tequilana
TGAATTTAAAGTAACTATTGCTGGGGAAGATTTTCCCAGTTTTTCTTTAAATATAACTCAACAGATGCTTGAACTCCAAAAAGATAGAGCTTCTGAAGAAAAAAATTCAAGAACAGACTCCGGCTCAGAAGCAATCCTTAAAAAGAAAAGTTTTGGATTACTCTAAAGGAACGATAGAAAGGGAGTGAAAGAACGCAAGCGCGCTGAAAGAGATCGCGATGACTCCGACTTCGTTTATCCAAAACAGAGAAAGAAAATTAATGAACATCCTCTTCCACAGCCTGCGGCTCAGACTTCTGCCACTGGTTTCGGCAACGAACAGATTTTCGACACTCAGCCAAAAATTAAGGAATTGACTGAAACCACAGCATACAGAATTCTACAGCCACATCAACAAGCTCTCATAAAAAATTTCTTGGACAAGGCCTTCTCTGAGTAAATTAATTTTATTTTAAATCATATAAAAACTATTAGATATTTATATTAGAACAATATAATTCTTAACTTTGTTTTGAATATCTTGCAGTTCTACTGCATATCAGGATACCGACTACGGAATCATTGTTGCGAAAAATGACATTGAGGACCTGATGTTCAGTAGAGATTTAGATGCCAATATAATTCATTTCTACATGAAGCATCTAGAGAAAAGAGGAGGATTAAAAAGTATATTCTTTCGGAGCGAAGCTTGGGTAAACATCTATTTCTCCTTTACGGTTAATTGAAATATCAATTTCCTAATTAATTTAGTGAATTAAATTTTTGAACGTTAAATATTCTACTAGTAGTCTTTACTGCTGATAAGACATAACGAATGTATTGCGACCTAGGTCGCAGTCGATGATTTTAAATCCCCACGAATATCAGTTTAGTAATGAAAGTTGCGACCTTGGTCGCAGTTGTTGGCGACAGTCTTAATCAATAACAAACAATGCGACCTTGGTCGCAATGCATGTAATATAAAAGACGGGGTTGCTAAGAAATGCTTAAAAATTAAACATGGATACCGGTTGATGGCGATCAAGGTCGCAGCGTAAAGTGTATTAACCAAAAAAACACTGCGACCAAGATTAGAGTCTGTTATCTTGTCATAATAACATCTAATTTTCATAATGTTTTTATACTTTGAATTCATTTTGAATTTTTTTGTTGTTCACAACACGGTGTTGTATCTAAAAGTAGAGATCTTGAAGATTATTTCATCAAGCAGTTGTTGAAAAACTGGACAATTGATGTGCAGTACATGTTCTTCCCGATCAATCACAAACACAGTGCCAACGATCCCGTATTTCACTGGACCTTGTTGGTATTTGATTGCCATACACAAGAGTGGATTTTTTACAACTCTTTGGTCCCAGCTGAAAAATCAAGTAGTACATTAAAGATTTATCAAACAGATGCAAGAATAATGGTGAGTTGAATTTTAATATTTCGATTACTGAATACTTGCATTTAATTTGATTAATATTGATATTTTTCTATTGACATTGCAGAAAGAAAGGTTATTACAGATTTTTGAAATTGATTTCAATAAATTAATGAAAAAAACATATATAAAATACGCAAGATGCCCCCAACAAGCAACGAGGTATTTTTTTTTTGTGACGCTTACCTATCATATTTTTCTACTTTTTTTGAGTACAGAAATCTAATTTCATTTAATGATTACTCAGTACAATTTTCAGTGTTGATTGCTCTGTATATGTATGCAAGTACATGAAAAGTATAGCATTTGGTAGTCCATCAGCTATTGATACTGTGACGGCTGCCAATGTACAGAGACGAAGAAGCGAGCTTGCATACATGATACTCGCAGATAGACAGAAAAGTTGGGATGAAGAAACAGAAATTATAAGAAGGATGGTATTTGAAGACTGACAGTTGACAATCATTGATGTACCTCAATTTTTATTTATAAATGTAAAAATAAATGTAAAATTGATCTGTTTGTTTTATTAATTTAATTTATAAATATTTTTATACATTTATTTATTATAAAATCCATTGAGATTTCTTTATTCCAATCTACTGCTGTTACACAGTGCAATTTACTAATTCGTATTGATATTAGAAACAAACATGAGTTCAGAAGTTGTACTGCGACTAAAGTCGCAGTCATGACCTGTTTGAGTTACATTGTTTCCTTATATTGCGATACTGTAATCGAGACAGCGATCGCGGTCGCAGTTACTGAATCATTTATCAGATCCCAATGCGACTGTGGTCGCATTGTCATAATCGGGAGACCAAAGTTTTTGTAACATAGCCCTTTATATATGTTTTAATCTAATTAACTTCATTAATTTATGTTATCGTAAACATAATCCTCCATGCATTTTTCTACCATAAGATATTAAAAACAATAATAATCTTCACGTGTTCAAAGTACAAAGTAACTTGATGTAAGACTGTATTAACTTTTTAACTGTTCTCGAGAACTGAATAGTCACCTGGAAAGTATACAATTTATGGGAAAAGGCAGAAAATAAATTTGGGACATGTTCACGTTGTTTGAGAGCTTAAAACTTTTGGAATTCCGGGATTAAAAATATATAAAGGGTCATCATTACAGGATTACAAACATACTAAATAGGTTTACTCAAATTGTTTCTTTCAATATTCGGAGACAGATACAAAAATGTCTTCTCCACCATCTTCACCGGAAAGAAGCCTATCATCTAATAATAATTGGATGTATAGTTCCGAATCGATCCCTCGCTACGGGTCAGAGGATGAGCTTGATACAGACGACCCGTTCTGGGGGTTCATTGATGAACCAAAATACTGCCATGAAGAGGAAGAAAGCGAAGAGATTGTTGGTAAAGAGGTGGAAGAGACGGAAAGCGATACGGAAGACGAACACAGTCATATTATTGAGGACGAATCTGATTATGATGGTGATGACGAGCACGAGTAGATTAGAACTTTTAAATTTGTATTTCGATTTTTATAAAATATAAAGCCTGTTTTCTAATGTTAATTGTGTGAATCTTTGTTACTAATTTCGATTTATAAATATAGTTCGATTTTTACTACTTAATCTCGGTTGAACTGCTGTATCTTTGTCACTAATTTTATTCATGTGGTAGACGCAACATGTAACTACGGTGTCAAGTTCTGAACCAGAAAGTGTCGAAGTTCTAAGTTCATTGACAGATATGAACTGCGACCGTGGTCGCAGTGTTACTTTATGTTCAGTGGACTAAAGCACAACATAGGGCAAAAAATGTCGAAATGGATGTTAAAATTTAAAAAAAAGGGATACGCTGCGACTATTGTCGCAGTAATATATATATATTATATCGTCAGCCAACTGCGACTCTGGTCGCAGTCATGAAACTGCTGTAGACATCCAGACAGAACATTCAAATGGGCAATATGAACATGCGATCATGGTCGCAGTGTTACTTTATGTTCAGTGGACTAAAGCACAACATAGGGCAAAATTGTCGAAATGGATGTTAAAATTAAATGAAAAAAGAAACGCTGCGGACTATTGTCGAAGACAGAAAAAAATAACGTCAGCCAACTGCGACTCTGGTCGCAGTCATGGAAAGTTGTAGACAACGAGAAAGTCAATATTCAAATGGGCAAATATGAATGCGACCACGGTCGCAGTGTTACTTTATGTTCAGTGGAATAAAGAAGAACATAGGGCAAAATTGTCGAAATTATATTTGAGCGGGAAAATTTCAACTATATTCAAATGTTATAATAAGATACCAAGAGACGGAGGCAATTTTAAAAGCAACAAACCAATTTCCCCTGCATAGAAGCACTGCGACCACGGTCGCGATTATCCCCATACACTGCTTATATTTGCGACCAAAGTCACTGTCTACGTTAAAGTAACTAAAAGGTAAACTATATAGGTCAAGTTTGTAACAGTGAAACTCTAAAGTACAACTACTTACAAAAAAGTACCGTAGATGTGAAAAATAATATTAAAATCTGCTTATAATGACACACCAGTGGCAGCATGCGACATGAATCTCTCTGCGCTGTGCGACCCTGGGCGCACTTCATGACTGAAGCTGTCAAAATGAACACTTTATTCCTTCTAGGTAGACGCAACATGAACCTACTTCTTCTGCCATTAAAAAGGAAAAGTAAGAATTTTAAACATAAATCATTAGAAAGAACTGTATAACAGGTTTAATTTAATACCAGTAATGGACAACCAGTCCTGTAATGGCCCAGCTCTTGACAGTTTCCACATCTTCGATGCTTCACTTCCTTCTGATATAGAGAATCTTCAAAATCAGACTTAAGTCTGGATGCAGCTCTAGGCATCCCCTTGGTTGGTACAGGACCAATTGGATCGTGTATATTCAATTCTTCACTATCTCGCAGAACGACAACGGATCCACTGGAACCAATAGTAGTTTTAGACTGTGATAACTGATAATTTACTGACATGGCTTTGTATTCACTAGTGGTTTCTTTAGCAAATCTTTCCAAAACTGTGTCCAACTTTGAAAGATGGATATCAGAATCGGCGACCATCTCAAGAATTGCATTAAATTTGGAACGAAGTGTCCACAATCTAGCCATCCGTGGAGTGCCTTGACTGGGAAAAGGCCTAATCCCTTTTTCAATTGCAACATTTTTGTAACGAGCATCCAACCTCCATCTCTGAAGTATATATGATTCTGGTATACGTGTAACGTGATTGCGCCACAAAATACACAGAATATGTCTACAAAGGATACCTTCTGTTTCAAATAATGAGTAACTATAAGACACATGAAGTTCCTCAGGTTTCTCATAACTGACCTTTTCCCAGCTGTCTTTTGATTCTGAAAAAATCACCAACCAGATATTTTGATCTAGGTCCGTCGTGTTCCAACTCTTCTGAAAACAGTGTCGTTACAACTGCCTATTCCTTTTGGAACAACTGAAAAATCTTCGGGGTATACAACTTCGAAACCTGTATCTCATATGGATTCGATGTACAGTGGGCACAGAATTCAAACCCCGAAAGTCTTGTTGAGATTCAGAGCTACGACGGGCAGCAACAGCTTTATCATATTGGTGAACAAATTCCACTAGTTTCGTGTTTGCATTAACAAAACCATCAAAGAAAGAATTAATACTCTCAGACCTCTGGCTGGTTGTCATTCCAGCACAGAAAACATCTTTGAGATATGCATTAACCCAGTGTCCACGCAGTCTGTGCATCTTCAACAACCAAGTGTCTTCTTCTTCTTCTAAATGATATTTTTTATTTATCAGTCGCCATCGCTCCTCGCATGTGCTTATATCACGGGAGGTGTACCAATGATGGAATTCAAAGACCATATCTTCTCCATACTTTGTCATCAGGATTTGTTGCTCGGCAATATGTTTCCGTACATGCCAGAAACAGTACCGGTGCCGAGTCGTTAGAAAAAATCATCTTGATGGCATCACCAATCTGGGCATCCTGATCAGTAATAATCAACTTCGGTGCAACTCCATGCATGCACTTGAGCCATTTTTGGAATAGCCACACAAACGTATCCCTCTGCTCATCAGCAAGCAATGCACAGCCAAACAAAATTGACTGCCGATGATTTACTCCAGTGAATGGAGAAATGACAAGCTCAAGTGATTAGTCCTGTATGTTGTGTCAAAAACGATCACATCACAGAACCTCAAATACGAGAAAATAGCTCTTCCATCAGCCCAAAAAATGCTTCTAAGTGTGCCCGCATTATCAACTTCACTTGCAAAGAAAAATTCTGGATCGGTCTCGGCTTTCTCTTGGCAGTATTTGATGATCGCAATAAACTCATGGCCAATGTTATTTCTACGTTGACGAGTAAAATCAATAACTTATTGCGGGCTTACTTCTTCACAACCTTCTCCCTGGCTCATTGCATTCACAACACGGGAAATATTTGAAGGGCGCATTCTCACATCAACCAAATTGCTCATAATGCTTCTGCTAATCTTCGATCCATGAGTCTGATGAGAGTAATGGTGATGTATCTTATCCGGCTTGACAATTCATGTCAATGAGAATCAACAAATTTGGTGACAACCCAATACTTTTGTCAAATAAAAAACGAAGACGAACATGCATCTCAGCATGACACGCTACTCTAGTGTCAATTCGACGGTGCACTGTAAGCTCCTCTTGTCTTTTGTCACACAACTTCTTCACACCTTCCTTGTTGCAGCAAAATTTTCTGCAAATAACTTGATGAGGAGGCCTTCGTGACTTATCTATTCCTTTTCTTCTCACGCTAAAACCTCTGTTCCTTACATAAGAATTGTAGAAATCACTGTTCTAAAAATCGGATTAATCGGCCGATTAATCGGCCGATTAATCCTATTCGGTGACAGCCCGCTTAATATTACATTAATCGCTCTGATTATGCGCTCGGGCGATTAATCGGGTCCAAAACGATTAATCCCCGATTAATGCCCGATTAATCTGATTAATCCCCGATTAATTATTTAGGTATTCATATGTTTTTTATTTGAAAAACTTCACTTTGCGTGTGTTGGATCGCTAAGTAGTTTATGTTGTAATATTGATATTTGATTATGATCTTTTATTAAATAGTAGATGAATTGTTATTTATTAAATAGTAGATGAATTATGATATTCTATTATTGTATATTTTGCATAAAGTAATAATTATATTTTATTATTTTTGATTATTTTTCAAATTAACTTATTTAGCAATCGTTCTCCATCATTCTTTAGAGTTCATTATTTTGATTGATAAATTGACTAATTTTTTTATTTATCTTATTTTAAAGTAAGTTCTTTGATTTATATTTATGTTGCAAATTTGAAATCTTGAATTACTAATGTGAGGAGATAAGTTCTTTTACTTCTTTTTTTACTATTTATTCATATTGTCTTGTTCATCATATCATGGTTTATAACTTCACATCTAGATATTGTCTTGTATAATATTTAGGTATTTTCAATAATTAACTGTATATATTCATATGTAGTTGTGTATAAATATAATTAAATATATTAAAATTTTCAAAAACGATTAATCCTAATTAATCTCCGATTAATCCGATTAATCATTATTCAGTGTTGGACCGCACGAATAATGAAACGATTTTTAGAACACTGGTAGAAATTGTATGCTTCCACATCCGTGAAAAACTGTTTCCCTAAAAAAATATTTGAGCTTCCAGACATTTCTCCATGTGCATTCAGATCCTACAAAACAAATTGACGAACTATATAAATATAAATATTTTTTTAAATATCACACGTCTGAACTTTAATTACTAAAACTGCGATCAAGGTCGCAGATGTAATGAAATCTATATAACTTCTTACTAAAAGACTGCGATCATAGTCGCAGTTTTCCGTATGAGCAGATTTTTTAAAAAACTAAATAATAACTGTGCAACTCTCTAATGAATATATACTGCGACCTTAAGTCGCATTCTTAAGATTTAGTGTATAAACTGGATATAATTGACATAGAAACGTGTAAGAATTATAACAATAAGGAATGCGACTTAGGTCGCAGTTACAAAAATAGCTTTCACAGTCGGAGATTATTTTAAAATCAAACTGCGACCGTGGTCGTAGTTCTTAAACTTTAGAACAAGTGATTATTCTGTTATGTAAAACGAAATATAGGTCGCAGTACCATATACGCTACAGAGAAAGCTTCTACATTTAAGAAATTGCAGAAAAAAATTGACACAATAAAAATCTGTTGATCAGCATGCAAAGATGTCAACCCTTTAATACTTTCAATATTCTGAGAGCAAGTTGAACCAGATGATATATCCTCCATATTTAGATCGGGAGATAAAGATCGCTTACGACTGCGACCAGAATTGGCAGGGGAAGTAGACTGCTCCGACGTCGACATTAAATAAAAAGGAGAAAAATCTGCTCTGAAAATCGATATTTCAGAGAAAACTTTATCGCAGGCTAGAAAATGAGAACTTAAATCTGACAAAGAGCGGTAAAGAAATAGGGGGGAAAATAATAATAAATAATAACCTAAATCTTATAAAGAGCGGTAAAAAAAGGGGAAAATAATAATAAATAATAACCTAAATCTGACAACGAGCGATAAAAATTGGGGGGGCAAATAATAATAAACAATAACGGCGCAAGTACATTTTACCAAGGGGTATTTAGTAATTTAACTTGTTCCTATAAGCGGGGCGCAACTTAGTGGGGTGGCAAATATTGAGCCACGTCACCGCAGGTTGAGAGAGTCTCTCAGCCGTCGGCTGATATACATTTCTCTCTCTCTCTCTCTATATATATATAATATATATATATATATATATAATATATATATAAAGAGAGAGAGAGAGACTTGTGTCCTTCCAAAAGGATTTGAGGCCGAATCCTTCCCACTCAATTACCAACATCCGACATTCGAATACAGGATCCATTCGTTGAAGTTGATCTATATTATTTCAAATATCTATAAACAAAAAAATCAAGTGTTTTAAATATTTTTTGATCATGCATCAAGTAGGAAAAAAACGGATAGCCTAAATAGTGAGTTGGCTAGTTTAACGGTGTAGAACATTTGAAACCTAACAAAAATTAGTTTATAGGATTTTTTAAATGTTTAGATATCGAGAATTTGTATGTCTAAAGATATAGATCTAACTAACTCACTACTTTCGGCAGTCCATTTTTGCGCCGCTTGATGGATGGGCAAAAAGTATTCAGAACACTTGATTTTTGGTTTATAGGCACTTGAAATAATACATGTCAACTTCAACAGAGTGGATCTTGTATTCGAATGTCGGAGGGTTGCATTTGAGTTAGAAGGATTCGGGCTCAAATCCTTTTGGAATGACATAAGTCTCTCTCTCTCTCTCTATATATATATATATATATATATATATATATATATATATATATATATATATATATATATATAGAGAGAGAGAGAGAGAGAGAGAGAGAGAGATAGACTTGTATCCTTTCAAAAGGATTTGATCCCGGATCCTTCCCACTCAAAATCAACCCTCCGACATTCGAATACAAGATCCACTCCGTTGAAGTTGATCTATACTATTTCAAGTATCTATAAACCAAAAATCAAGTGTTTTAAATACTTTTTGCCCATCCATCAAGCGACGCAAAATGGACGGCCGAAAGTAGTGAGTTGGTTAGATCTATATCTTTAGACATACAAATTCTCGATCCGGCCATTTCATTATGATCTAAACATTTAAAAACCCCTATAAACTAATTTTTGTTAGATTTCAAATGTTCTACACCGTTAAACTAACCAACTCACTATTTAGGCCGTCCGTTTTTCCCTACTTGATGGATGGGCAAAAAGTATTTAAAACACTTGATTTTTGGTTTATAGATACTTGAAATAGTATAGATCAACTTCAACGGAGTGGATCTTGTATTCGAATGTTGGAGGGTTGAATTTGAGTGGGAAGGATCCGGGATCAAATCCTTTTGAAAGGATACAAGTCTATCTATATATATATATATATATATATATATATATATATAATATATATATATATATATATATATATATATATAAGAGAGAGAGAGAGAGAGAGAGTTAATACAATACCAAAATAAACCTACATCTCAAAAGATGAGCTATTCACATCATGAACTGAAAAACACTCAGTCCAACACCTAAATTACACAAAACCAACTATCAACCACCAAAACTCGAACTGCGAGATTCCTCCTAAATAAGATTAGCCTTCATAATTGCTGTAGAAGTACCAGAAGCCTCAACAGAAAGATCACCACTCCAACCAGCAGCAATAGCCGACGAAAATTGAGGCACAATGTCCCTATGAGCCCCACCCACCACCGAGACATCCACAACAATAGCATCAGCCATAGAAGCTCAGACTGTGCAGGAACATCATGAACAGAGACATCCACAGCAGCAGTCCTATTCACCCCAGTCTGAGAAGGGACACAAACAAGATTCATACCAACAGTTCCAGCATCTTGATCTTTCCATGTCTTTCTAGAATAAGTAAGGATAGAAGCGTCAACTTTTCTCTTGAGAGGTAGACCTAGATGACGTGCCCAATAATCCACAAAGAAAATGATAGAATCAAGTAAATCATTCGTAAATAAAGCTTTGTGATTAAAGATTCTATTATTACGCTCAGTCCATAATACCCACACCATGGCCATCATAAACATGTCCCAAAGCTACAACATCTTCTCTTAATTCTCTTCTTTGTACATACTTTCCACCAAGAATGAAGAGATCTAGGTTTCCCGTTAAAAGAGAAGCATTCCTTACAGAAATCCCAAAATAGTTGAATAGCATGACAAAAAATAAATAGATGAAGAGCAGTTTCCAAATGCCTATTACGAAAAACACAAGTAGAATGAACATTCTTATTCCTTTTACTAAGATTATCAACAGTCAAAAGTTTGTTTTGAACTACCAGCCGAACCAGAATTCTAATTTTAAAAGGAGCAATATTTTGCCAAACCACTTTACCCCAAGCAGCCAAAACACCACTATTATTCATAAACTTATAATAAGAGTTACCTAAAAACACACCAGATGATGTAAGATATCATAGCTCTCTCCTTTTGGCCATGGTATTAAAACCATCTATCACAAAGAATAAAAAGACAACTATATATAGAATCAGATAGAATATGAATTAATTGAGATGAAGTATAATTTCTACTTCACGGACACGAGCGTCTTACTTCGACACTGACACAGGGTGTGAGACACGACAATTGTCTAAAATCCAGACACGAGGACACGACCAGATTTGCAATTTTTTTCCTAAATATATGCATATTTGAGTAAGAATTATATGTATTGGGCTAATATTAATATACAAATGAATTTAATTTTCATAAAACAATCTACAAAATTGTTAAATTTTGTGAAAAACCATAATATACTTCATCTTATGCTTGCTTTTTTGAGGTATATAATGATGTGCACATTTGTAATTGTCGGACACAGATGAACACGTGTGTTGTGTCTGCGTGTCTCGGACACGTCAATTTTTGGGTGGGAGAAGTGTCCTACATACCGTTATGACTGAAGGGAAAGTTTTATCGGATTGCTATTAGGCCAGCTTTGTTATATGGCACAGACTGTTAGGCTATAAAGAGACATCATGCCCAGAAGATGAGTGTAGCAGAGATGTGCATGCTTCGTTGGATGTGTGGTAACACGCGGAGAGATAATGTGAGAAATGAGGATATTCATACTAAGATAGGTGTAATCTCTATAGAAGAGAAGATGAGAAAAAATCGTCTACGATGGTTTGGTCATGTGCAATGTAGGCCTACAGATGCGCCAGTCCGGCGAGTAGAGCATATCAATTTAGGGCAAGTAAAGAGAGCGCAGGGAGACCGAAGAAAACATGGATGGAGATAATACGACAGGATATGGAGGCTAAAGATCTTAGTGAAGGCATATTGCTCGATAGGAATTAGTGGAGAAAGCTGATCCATGTGCCCGATCCGGCGTAATTCTCATTTAGTTCATGTAGCCTACCCCAAATACTTAGGACAAATGGTTTAGTTGTACTTGTTGTTGTTGTTGTTGTAGAAGTGTCCTACATACCATAGAGTATAATGAACATGGATTTTCCAAGTTTTTGCATTCCAGAAGCCAAATATGCCCTTCTAGGTAATGAAAATTAGCATTTGAGCTCAGTCTAGTGCATATTCTAGCAAACTTCCTCTCCTCTCTTTTATTTTCAACAAGGCCTATTATATCAACTTCATTTTGTCGTATGCCTCACTTCTTTTAGCCTGCTTTCTTATCAAAATAAGCTTCGTGAAAACTCAATGGTGAACCATCCCATGAATGATTCACACGTTCGTCTTGAAAACATCCAAATTAGTTTAAGAGTGATAGATAAAAGAGTTTTCCAGATTTTGCTACTCAACTTTCCCATACATTCAAAATCTCTCTTTTATACGACATACTGTGTTTTTGGACTAATGAAGGTGAAAGAAGCTCTGAAATCTTCTCATCTCATTCTTATACTAGGATTTGTAGAACAAGATAACAGTGTGAATCATCTCAGTTGGATGGCCGACTTCACGAATATTATTTTGAGAACTGTTCTCATAGAAAATTTTCATTTATCAGGGTAGAGAGCGGCTGTACTTTCACCACTACAATACACTTGCCTTTCAAATGGGTGGAAAATTGCAATGTGTGTACCCATGAATGCACTTTTCTTCAAGTTCAGGAACAAGACGTGTGATCTTGAGAAGATCACAGACTGTTGACCTAGGATGAATGACTACTATTGCCAATTTTCTAGGATTCAAGACTGGAATTGGAATTTCCATCCACCATCAAAGTGTGGACAAAGTTCCTTCCCCCCATAAGGGATTCCTGATAAGTCATAAGCATCTCGTAAGCATGTCTGCTACCCTTGTGGATACCATTGAACATGAATGACAACACAATAATTAGTGACTAGCTGATCTTCATGAGTTTTTTGCTTTCAGAATAAAAAGGAGTTTTCCATACTTGGTAAAACTAAAATTTTCAGGAGGAGGGTTGCTGGTTCTCAGTTGAAGTACAAAATGCAAAGTGTTATTCCGTTAGGCATCCAGATTAGATTGTGTGAATGGGGTTTCTTGGTGAAGGAAAACGATGTGACGCAGGACGAGAGGGGAAAAACTAGAGTTTGTGGTGGGAATGGGGAAAACTAAACTAGGATTTGTAGAAACTAGGAATAAGATTTAGGGCATCACACTGACACACCCAGGATAAAGATTTGGGCCTCACACTTAGGAGAATCACTCCCACTTCATGCCTCTTACATAAAGATTCAAGAGAACCCAACTAGGGCTTCAATCTCTCAATAATTCAATTACCCATTGATTTCAAGCAAAGAACTACAAGAGTATATATTGAAAAGAGGCCATGTGCAGTACATGTGCCTCAAATAAAGAAAGAAAATAAAAGACTACTAAAAGAAATTCCCCCAAATAGGTCTTCATGTCCTCATCACACTGCTTTTAGAACAGGCAATGTGATGGAAGGGTGAGTAATTTAGTCGTGCGAGAAATGCATCATTTGATGTTTGCTTAGAAGGTATTGTTGAGGAGAGAATACTTGGCTAGAGTATATGCCTGCTCGGACAGATGATTAGAAATGGTTGAGTTAGCTACTTTCACATACTAGAAATGTGTGTTTCATTTAAATTTTCTTCTTTAGGTTAACTAAGGTATTTGCCCAGCTTGGGAGGCATCGTTAAGGAATAAGGAGAGGACTTTTGCTGCTGAGGAAGGGAAGCTGTGATGTGTTGGCATGTTGCTAGACATTGTTAGCCCACAACCCAACAACTTGAGTTTGTAAGTGAAGTGGTTTTGGACATGATATTAGAAGATTTAGAAGTAAAGGATCCTGGGTTCAAATCCTGCCGTACACACATTTACGAAAAAAAAAAGTCCATGTGTGTTGTACACCGAGTTTTAACATAGTGTGTGCTTTCCTCCATGTGAGGGCGAGTGTCGGGAATGTTGATATGCATTGCTAGTACACAACTCAATAGCTTAAGCTTTTGGTACAATGGTTTATTAAGAAGATGTAGGATGGGATTGGTGCTATTTTGATGTGTCCTCAGAAATGGTCAACTACTTTGTACTGTAAATGTGTCGTTTAATTTTTTTCTTCATTAATTAATGGATTTGTTTGGCTTGGGAGGTATTGTAAAGGAGTGAAAGCCTGCTTGTGGAGAGAGCGGAAGCTAGATATGCTAGAGTTATCATGTTCTAATTAGATGCATTACCAGAAATGCTTAACTAGTTCCGGGTAGTGGAAATGGGTTCTCTTGTTAATTTTTCTTAGTTCAATTAAGGCTTTGCCCGTCTTTTGAAGAGCCACCCTTTACTCAGTAGGTTTTCCATGGTTTTCTATATATGTTGATCTGTTTTATCTCATTTACATGCTCTTATAAGTTATAAGGGCATTTACAAGCATTTAGAGTTTTTCGAACATGTCTGATATGATTAAGGTTCTTGAATTATGCTTCAATTGACAATTTTCACTTGCTTCTCAGATTATGTTGCATGCCTCTACTATATTCACATTAATTAGTTGTACTAGATGATAATTCCAAGGCTGTTTCTGTTTTGGTCTAAGGCTATATTTGTTATTGTATCTTGACATTTTTCTTCTTAGTTCATAGTTTCATTTATGACCATCTAGTGGTTTGGTTTTGGAGTTGTTTTTCCATGAATAATGTACATATGTTCCTATTTTCTTAATATTACTTCATGTAGCGGTTACTTTCCAAAATAACACTCAGTTGTCTTCTTATATACAATTAAACAGCATGAAACTTTTCTTTTTCTTTTTCTCTTTCACAGATGTACAGCAGTGGTAACCCAACAAACATTGCAAATCCTATTAAAGATGTGAGTGTTCAGATTGACATCAAAGCAGCAGGTGGAAGGTTGACTCTCTTTCAGACATCTTTATGTGAAATATACTCATCAGAGCCTTCGGATTTTTACAACAACATCGACCCCAAACATTACCTGAACACATATAATGCTCAGGACATTCAGTTAATCTGCTGCCAAGCTGATGCAAGCACATTGTGGCTGGTCCCTCCTTTAGTTAAGAATAGATACATGAAATCCCTTGCACACGATATGGATATTATTTTCACATGGATCTTCACGAGGGAGAGGCCTAAAGGGAAGGAAGCTGTGAAAGCTGAATTATCTATCGAGAATCTGCCAAGTCCATATGAAGTCATTGAAGTACTCAACGGAACAGCTGACAGCTTTAGGCTTTATGATGCTTATCCTAGATATTTCCGGGTTACTAGCTCTGGTGAAGTACGACGTCTAGAGCAAACTGTATGCAGAGATTCTGTTCTCCTTTGTTTAATTCTTTGCATTTACTTCAATAGATAGATAATAACCTATCTTGTTAATTTCTATATTGTTTTAGCATTTCATCGTCACTGTCCATTAGGTGTTGGCATCCTCTGAAAGTACTTACTGGCATTTATACAGGATATCTCAGTTAGTGGTGACCTTTTTCTAAATCACAATTCTCCTCCGTGGTGGTCTTTTCATGATATCAATGCATCAGATGTGTCAGGATGCAATGGATTGACTGGACCAGTAGCTATTGTCGTATCTGAGGAAACACCACGTATGATTCTAAACTTTGCTCTGATTGTTGTTTACTGTTTAATTCTTTCTTCTACTGTTTGTATCGATTTCGTTGGTCCCTTTTCCTTGTATTTCCTTGTAACAGCTCCCAAAATTATAACTCCATTAGGAAACCTATGGGCTCTACTTTCTGTCACAGAAATATCTTGTAAGACCATAGAGATCTTTTACTTACAGGATGAATTCTTGAGAGGCTCATGACCAAGTAATTTTCCGTGCTCCATGACCACTCTTGTGCAAAAGTAGGATATTACAGGGGGAAATCTGTTAAGATTGGCATTTCATAGTTTAAATCATAAAGAATAAAGCAACCCTACTGAGTTCAGTTATCTAATCATATTCACCGAGGAGGACAGCTTTTCTTAGATCGGGAAAGTTTATACTTATCAAAGCATATGTGGGAACAACTTAACTAGGTATGTCGTTGGCATGAACCGAGTAAAATAGGGATTAATTCTGAGGAATCTCGCAACCATGGTGTACACATGAAAGAGACATGAATTTCCAAGAGAAGAAGCTCCTGGCTATACAAAGAGGATAAGGGCATGAAACCCATATATTCCATGGCAATGGAAGGAAAATGAAATGCGGGAACAGGTGATTTAGCTCATAGGACAAGGAAAAGGTGATATTTGAAGGGATTTGTTGTTAGCATTAATATTGAAAACACTTGAGCAATATAACAAACTAAAACTAAGAAAATGTGACAAGAAATCATAATATATGTAAATAGCAACAAAAAAAAAGCATCATTCATGCGCCAGTTTGACTTGGTAATCCTTAAGACGTAGGACATAAAAATCTAAGTATCTGACAGTGCATACAACTCAGATATTTCGAAACAGTATCATTTATATTTCATTTTTAAGAGTGAAATTTAGGAAATGTATAAAAACTCCCCATCAAATCATGTTACCCTCTAGCCATCAAATCCATTGAATTGAACCCATCATAAATATGTGGTGATGAATAGAGCCATGGATTAACGATGTCAGGAGGGAAATGACGCAGGTAAGGCCAGTCAGCGGAGTCCGTCAGAGTTCTAGGAATGGCGAGGAAGGGAGGATAAACTGGTACATGTGGAGTTCATTGGCAGACACGACCACATGGAAGACTAGTGCATGTCATGGCCAACTGGCCAAGCAGTTGAGTTGCTAGGAATCAAGTTTGAAGAACATATCAGAATGAAGATGGACAAAAATAAATCAGTCTGTAACTGTCCCTAAAAGTTAGAGAATTACGGAAATGATAGTAGAACATTAGGCTTTGAGTATATTTCACATGGTAGAGAGCGACAGCTACAGGGATTATTTGCCAACAGTGTCATTGGTAGTTTGGTACTCCACAAAACAATTTTTGGAGTTCTGAAGCTGTCTCCTTCAAAACATATTAGTTATGTGAATAATCTTTAAGAATACCAGGCTACATATAAGGTGCAACTAATACATGTCTGCCAAGTATGGAGTATCCATGACGCAGGGCGTAAGGGAAAAAATTAGGGTTTGTGGTGGGATTGGGAAAAACTAATATAGGGTTTATAGAAATTTGAAGAATATAAGATTTATGCTTCACACTTTGGTGATTGCTCACCTACTTCATACATCACACACGAAGATTTAGAATTAGGCCTTCGCACTTAGTAGAATTGCTTCTCTCACTTTATGCTTCGCACACAAAGATTTAAAAGAAACAATTAGAGTTTCAAAAATTTTCAATAGTTCTATCATTGATTTCCAACTACATCATACAAGGAAATTTATAGACAAATGTCACGTGCACTACTCGTGTCGTTCTCCTAGTTATAAAAGAAATCCCTTAATCATTAAAGAACTCTTAAAAGAAATAATAAAAAACTAATAAAAGAAAATACTACTCCTAATTAAATACTAATCATACTCAAATCCAATCTCAGGCTTTCCTTTTGCTACGCGAATAAATCTTCCAATAACTTGCTTCTCCCCTGGTTGAAGAAAACTTGTCCACAAGTTTTAAAATGTGATGTCACGAAACATCTCGATCGTAACAGTTGTACTGTATGTTGGTCATGGCTTTAATAGTTATGAAGTATGAAGTGCAGCAAATTTCCATTTCATAGGAGATGTCCTAATCAAAAACACTTGAAAAGGGTCATGCTCATCTGGCAATATCAACTTGAATGACTGAATCGATGATGACTTGTTGGATGACTAAGTGATCAACACTAACGGTAGTGGTAGTGGATTAATTAGTGATCACTTGCTGGATGACAAAGTGACCAACAGTGAAGACAATGGCAGTGGATCAAGTGTTGCTTCAGGATCGAGTTCATGTTCAGTTAATGGCATTGGACCAAACGCTACTTCAGGCTCGAGTTCGGGCTCAATCAGTGGTATTGGGTCAAACAATGTTTCAATTATAAGCTCAAACTCTGTCAATGGTGGATCAAATGATGTTTAAGGTTCGAGTTTGGACTCAAGTCTCTAAATCGACATTTGAACTCTGATCGAACTTTAGATTTGATTATGGCGTTGACTCTTGTTCTTCTAGATATACCTCTAGTCCTGGCTCAAGATCTAACCCTGAATTTGGCTTTTGCTCAGGCATTGTCGGTTCCAGATCTAGCTTTTGCTCGGGCATAGCTGGCTCTGACTTGTGCTCCGGCATAATTTTCTTTGACTTGGGCTCGGGCATAATTGGCTCAGATCTAATTCTTGTTCTCGCGTAGTTGCACATATCTCGTGTAGGTATCCTCTGAGTAATAATCAACGGTTGGGTTTCAGGAGTTCAAGTGGCAGTTGCGAGGTCGGGATGGTTGGGGAGACCGCACTTGAAGTGGATGATCGCAATATCTCTTTGATGAGTGGTAATTCGTGGGATGAGAAAAGAATCTATCTCTAAGAAGGATTTTCATACGTCTCCATGAACGAATAGGAAAGTGGTTTTTCCATGATCAATCTTCAACTTCTCCTTTGAGCCTACACTTTACGTATAAATATATTTTGCATATTTGTCATATCATAATGAAAATAACCTTTCCAAATCATCCATTCAAGTTTCATATCCATATGAATCATGAAAACCCTAAAAACATAATACATCAGTCAACTTGTGAGGATTGTAACAGTATGGTTGCGAAGGACGCAATGGTACTTTACGGGAGGACTATCACCATAAGTTTGATGAGAATAAGATGATCGATGATAAGACATAATAAAAGATCAAAAGTTACTATTGGGTGGAGAAGTCCACTGTTGATGTTGGGTTTTTTCGAGCATGTTGAAAGGTTGATTGACTTTATTTTGAGCTCGAAACCACTAGAATGCATAGAAGAGTCTCCATGATTCCAATACCTCGAAAACGGCTTGATTCTGACTCCAAACAATCAAGAAACAATTGAAAAACCAAATCTGGACGCTAATGGGTCTGGATGGCTGCAAATAGGTCGAGTCGGGTCTGTAGTGAATTCGTTGAAGTTGATCTGGCCGCAGGCTTATGGGTTGGGTTCGCCTTTGCAGCGACCCAAATTGGATCTGGGTGGAATCCGAGAGGGTGTCGAGATCGTGGCGAAGTCGAGAGATGTCGTGGTAGGTTAGGAGAGAGGTCGAGGTGGGTTCGGGTGTTTCCTGTCGGCAAGGGTTGTTAGTGAGGATAACGAAAAGAAGAAGAAAAGGAAGGGGAGAGATGAGGCTAGGGTTAGGTGTGGGTGAGAAAAAGAAGACGAGAAAACTTTGGGTTTTGGGTGAGAAGAGAGGTAAGAGATGATGAACAATGCACTTTTCAATTTGGTGATTTCAGGGGGGGTCAAGGAATTTAGAACAATATTTTTTTGTTGATCAAAGGAAAATTACTGGGAAAGAAAGAAAAAAGACAAAGGAGATCTAAATCTTTTTTTTCCAAAAACTACGAAAGAAGGAAGAAATCTAAAATCTAACTTTAGGTTTTTGGAGATTTTTGTGGAAGAATATAGGAAATTTAGCTCTGATACCAAATCTGACGTAAGATGTTTGGGAAAAATTAGGGTTTGTGGTGGAATTGGGGAAAACTAATTTAGGGTTTATAAAATTGAAAAAAGATAAAATTTAGGCTTCACAACAATGTGATTGCTCGCCCATTTCATGCATCGCACACAGAGATTTATAATTAGGGCTTCACATCCAAGAGAATTGCTCCCCCACTTTATGCTTCACACACAAAGATCTAAAATAAACAATTTGGAGTTTCAAAAGTTATTAATAGCTCTATCATTGATTTTCATGTACATCATATAAGGGTAGTTTTTGACAAAAGTCATGTGTATTACTCGTGTCCTCCTAATCATAAAAGAACTCTTAAAAGAAATCCCTTAATCATAAAATAACTCCTAAAAGAAATAATAAAAAGAAAACTAATAAAAGAAAATACTACTTCTAATTAAATATTAATCCCACTCAAATCCATCTGAGGCTTTCCTTCTCCTACGTGAATAAATCTTCCAGTAGCTTGTTGGAACTTCGTCGTCTCTATCAATCCCCATAGCTAATGTGCAAAGTGGGTACATCTCTTCTACTAAAGTACGTGAAGTTTATAGATGGCTGGAATATGCTTGTGTTTGGATCTATTTACTAAAGGATGACGACACTAGTGATGGGATTCATGAATCTTGTTTAACCATTAGCATCCATGGTTTTCGCCACCTTCGACTTGCCTAAAATTAGCTTGAATAACATGGGTTAAAACGGCTTATATTTCAAAAAATATAATTTCTGAACATTTTACTTTCTCAATAATATTGTGGGAAAGAGTAATAACCGTATACATGATGCATAGACGTCTATGAATTATGTTGATCTCTATATATGTGGATAGAACAAAATTGAAATGCAATCTTATCTTTTTTCCCTTTTGTTTGGTTCCTCACAAAGTCTGTAAACATTTTCAGAGGGTATTCTTGGTGAAACTCTTAGCAAGTTCAGCATTTGGGGTATTTACATTACATTTGTGCTAGCGGTTGGTCGATTTATCAGACTTCAATGTTCGATTTACGAATGAGAATACCGTATGAGAATCTTCCTTCTTGTGACAGGTATGTTTTGAAGATGTCACTGTGTCTATTTACATGTACTAATGCATGTTTGTTGGAAGCCAAAGCAAATGGTGTTTTTCGTGTAAAGTTTCTTGTTGCAACTAATAACTACCTTTTTTCCTTAAGTGATATATCCTTCTCTGTTCTTTTTTTTTTTTTTTGCCTTTTTTTGTGTAAATAACACCTTCCTCCTTTGGAAAAATCGTAATTAAAATTATTCTTTGATTTTTAATAAATATTTCACCTTTTATTAGGATTAGATGTTATCTAGATAGATTGGAAACAGAAAATACTAGACGATGAAAACACGACATGCAAAAAAGCAGGGGAAACATACTTTTTCTGGAAAATTAAGTGCCGGAGGAGAGTAATACTCTCTATCCAGTCGAATTTCTTATCACAGACAGTTGTGAATTATATTGCCTTAATTTAATTGCCATCTGTGATTGGATATCTCCTGTTTATCTGGAGAATGAGAGTGTATAATCTTTCCATATTGGCATATATCTAAATTTTATAGTGTTTCTGCTTATACACACTTTAATATGAGACAAAATTTTTCAGCACAGTCAGATTGCTCAGAAATCGTGCCAAATCCACCTCAAGATGAATTTTGTCCTTTTTATGTGGTCTTCTACTCAAATTTCTCATCTCAAGATCTTTCAATGTTTTCTTAATACAAAACTAAGTTTTTTGAAACATTCCGCTTTTGTTGAATACATATCAGGAAGGAAAGTGGAAAGTTTTGTTACAGAAGGCAAGTGATTTTATTACTATAGTGCAGTGTTTTAAAAAACGCGTTACGTAACATAATGAGAGCCCTCTGTTAGATAACCGGCTCAAAAAACGCAAAGTCTGATAACTTAGGTTTTCTTTTTGCCCGTAACGTGCGCTGCTTTAGGCACTGTAATGCACGTTACAATGCAAGGAGCAATTCTTATAAAAACCCCTCTTCTACTCGGTCTAGAGCAAAAAAAACCCAAAAAAATCTTCTCTGTCGTTGTCCTCTCTGCCAAAAGACCAAGAAGAAGAAGAAGAAAGAAGAAAGAAGAAGACCATCTACTCTCGTCGTCGTCCAAGAAGAAGACCACCTACCTCTTGCGGTCGTCATCTCGCAATCGAAGGGCGGGTCTAGGGCAAAATAAAAATCCCCCAAAAAATTACAGTCGTCGTTGTCCTCTCGCAGTCTGCAGTCGTCCTCTCTGCAAGAATACAAAAAAAAAAAAATAGTCTTTGCAAGAAGACCAAAACAGTGAGAAGAAGAAGAAGACCTACGAGCTGTCGTTATTTTAAGCATTACTATAGTGGATGTGGGAATTCGTTGTAGTTTGGCTTTGTCATAATGAACTTAAATTCCCCATAGAAATTATAGTTGATTTCTTCAGGCTTCATGTGGACTCTCTTCTTTGCCTAGGAGAATTTTGCAAGTATCTCTCCTTGGTTGCACGAGTTTGTGTTCAGAATAAGATTCTAATCAAAATTGATGCTAAAAGAATATCTGATGTAAAACAAATGGATCGCAATCACCTTCAAATTGAAATTAGAAACTGGGATATTAAAAAATGGAATTGAGAATTTGGATAGAGTTTTGGACTTCACACCTCTTGCACAACGGGCTTTACACTCAAAACTCAAGAGCACACTCAAGAATTTTTAACTGAAAAATTTGTAATTTCAATCATTCGATAATAATTCAAAGAGAAGTCTTGTGGGCCTATTTATTGGCTTTACAAAAATGCACTTCTAAGAAATAACCGATGTGGTACTAAACTGCCACTTAAAAAAACACCACTAAATTCAATAAAATGAACTAAAAAGAAAAATAGCTAAAAGCAAAGGTAGCACGTCATCTTTAGAAAATACTCGATCAAACAGCGTCTCAGCGGTGTAATGCCCTCATCATTTCCCTTGGGTGAAAAAAATTCGACCCTGTCGTGTGTTGTGGGAGCTGTTGCTGGCTGTGGTAATGCTCCAGTAGGTCGAGATCAAGCCGTCGGAGGTCATTTTCAGTAATCCAAAAATTTTCAAATTCAGGCCTTCTTTTTCACTTAACAAGATAGCGTCATATTATTCCATCTCTAGTAGAGACAATCTGATCATCTAAAATAGAATCTATATTTTCTGCTACATGAGATAATTTTAGAGGAAGTGTAGGAAGGAAGGGGCTCTCAGAAAGAAGGTCGTGGTAGGTTCATCTATAAATGGATCGGAATGGGTATCAAAAGTACCTCTGTATAGAACCAAATCATCAACATTAAAAGTGCAACTAATGTTAAAATTTGATGGGAGGTTCACCACATAAGCATTTGAATTGATTCTCTTGAGAGTTTGAAAATGTCATGCGCTTCGCGCGTGTAATTTCTTCACGATTTCTGGAGAAAATCATTCAGGTTTTAGGCGGACAATCACATAGTCACTGACATTAAATGTTCTTAATCTGTATAAATCAACAGAAGTTTTATAATTAGCATTATTTTTCATTATCTCGTCTCTGATTTCCTTATATACATGCAGTATATGAGATGCGAATGCAGATGCAGAGTCTGATATCCTAAAATGATGATGAGCTATGGGAACTAAATCAATTAACTGTCTAGGTTTAAAACTAGTTGCAATCTTAAATGGACTAAGACCAGTGATTCTATTAGCAGAATTATTGTATGCAAATTCAGGCATAGGCAAGATTAGATCTCAAATTTTTAAATTTTTTCCAGTGAGACACCTAAGAAGATTTTCTAAGATCGTATTGACTATCACAGTTTGTCCATCAGTTTGTGGGTGAAAGGTTGTCGAGAATTTCAGTTTGGTTTTCATCTTGTACCATAAGCTCATAGTGTTCATCAAAAATAGCTAACAAATTTAACATCTCTATCTGACACTATGGTCTGGGACAACCCATGCAGCTTGACAACATGATCAAAGAAAAGGGCAACTACATGGATTGCATTTGAACTTTTGAAACACGGAATGAAGTGAGCCATATTGGAGAATCTGTCAATCACTATTAAGACATAGTCGTGTCTCTGTTGTGTTTTTGATAATCCTCGTATAAAATCTAAGCTTATGTCTTGCCAAAAGCAACTGGGTACAAGAAGGGGAGTGTAAGGACCAACAACCTATTTTTGTTGCTTGGCCAGTTGACAAGTGCTTTACTGACAAACAATCTTAGCAACGTCTCTCTACAAGCTCAGCCAGTAGAATTTATGCTCAACAGTCTCAGTCGTCTTGTTATGGCCAAAGTTTATAGTCAGAACTCCCGCATGCAATTCCCAAGAGAGAAAATCTCTCAGGGACGTACGAGGAATACATAGCCTAAGAAATCTAAATAGATATCTGTCATGTAACAGAAACCCGTCCGTCTCTCGAGTAAGCCCGTCCCGTAACATGTTTATTTCTCCAATGTTGGGACATGACTCATACTCTCAATCTTTCAAACCCTGTAATTTCTGCGCTCATGGCTACCAATATCATCACTCGTCAACTGAGCGCATTAGTGACCTTGTTTTCGACTCCCGCTTTGTACTTGAGGACAAATGTGTAATCTGGAGGAATTCCACCCACTTCCTATGTCTTGCATTTAACCTCTTTTGGGACCTGAGGATTTCAGTGCCTCATGATTCGAATATAATGCAAACTCTAGCGGTAACAGATAATATCTCCAGTAGCACAAAGCCTGCACAATCGTATAAAATTTCATATCATATGTGGAGTACCGTTGTCAGGCGTTATTTAATCTCTCTGAAATAGGCAACAAGATGATTTTTCTGACTCAGTACACAGCCTATCGTAAGTCCTGTTGTGTCGCATATTACTTTAAACATATTTAAAAAAATCTAGTAGACGCATGACTGAAGCTTCAAGCATCAACTTCTTTACTTCCTTAAAAGCCTTGATGGCGGCATGAGTTCACTGAAATTCCTCATTCTTCAAGTAGTCGGTTATTGGTGTCATAATAGCGCTAAAGTTTCTAATGAAGCGACGATAGAAAGTGGCTAACCCGTGAAAACTCCTGACTTTCCTAATCGTCTGTGGTTGTGGCTACTCAGTAATTGCCTTAATCTTCTCATGATCTATAAAAACTCCCTTGGATGAAATCACTAATCTATAGAAGATAATCCTGTCTGTACAGAAAGTCACTTCATTGAGTTTGCATAGAACTTTTCGGTCTGGATTGTGCGAAAGACTTGTCTCAGTTAATCCATATGTTGCTCCCGAGTTTGGCTGTAAATCAGTATGTCATCAAAGTATACCACCATAAATTTATTAATAAACGGCCAATACAATTGAGTCATAACTCTCATGAAAGTGTTAGGAGCATTGGATAGTCCAAAGGGCATAACCATCCATTAGCCCATCCTTAGTTTTAAATGCGTTTTTTCACTCATTCCCTAGGCAAATCTTAATTTGATGGACCCACTTTTAAGGTCAACCTTGGAGAATATTGTGGCACCTGACATCAAATCTAACATATCGCCAGGGAATGGGAAAATGATACTTGACAGTGATTTTGTTGATTGCACAACTATCCACACACATGCGCCATGTCCCATCCTTTTTTGGCACCAGAAGTGCGGAATCGCGCATGGGCTCAAACTCTCTTTGATGAACCCTTTGTCAAGTAACTCCTTTACTTGTTGTAATTTTGCGTGCTCGCCATGGTTCATGATGTAATGGGTATGTTTGGCAAAGTTGCTCTTGGTACTAGGTCAATGGCAATGTTGAATATCTCTCATTGGAGGCAACTCACCTGACAGATCTTTGGGAGGACTTTAGAAAACTCTTCAAATATTGGTCTAATGTGTGCTGAGATTTGCAACTTGATCTTCGTTCGGCTTCTCGAACCACAAGTGCATAACAAGTTGAACCCTCGTTCAAGCTCTTCTCAAGTTGATCGTGGCTAATCAAGTTCATCATCATTTTCCCTTTACCTTTATCAACCTTCTTTTCAGGAGTTAGTGTCACCCTTTTTGCTTTACCCTTATCAACCTTCTTTTCAGAAGTGGGTGGTTTATGTTGATTTGGCATTAACTTTACTTTCTTGCCGTTATGGACGAACGAGCAGTGGGTGGTTCGTCCATATATGGTCACATCTAAGTCAAATAACCACGATCGTCCCAAAATGATATGACCAACATCCAAAGGGAGAGTGTCACACCACATGTTATCTGTGTACGTGACAAACTGAATGAGGATCTTACATCTCTCTTGAATATCTATGGATGTAACGTCGATCCATGTGACTTTGTAAGGATTTGGATGCTTCATCAGTTTCATTCCTAATGTGTAATTAATTTCGACACAATGGTATTGATGCAACTGCTATTATCCACTGTCACTTTGCAGCTCTTATTCTCAATTTTTGTGCATGTTTGAAATATAACAGTTCTTCTCCAGTTGTTGAATTGCTTAGACTGCGCTAAAGTGCATCTAACTACTTTTGATTGGGCTTTGTCATAACTAGGAGTTAGGTCAGTCACTGCTAAAGTTCTAGTGCGGCATTGAACTCACATTCTTTAGTAGAGGCATCTGGGTCATCATCATGTTGGTGCATGACCACTTCTAGACCATCTTCTTCTTTTACATCTTCTATGGGAACTTCTACTAAGAGGGTTCATATTTCTGACATCTGTAACATTGAGTACGCGGGTTGACCTTCGCTGATTCACTAGCCATTTTCTTCTCAAAGGTCGTCGATTTGATGAAGGAAAGAAGAAGATGAACATGAAATTTTGGAAATTTTGGGAATTTTTTTAAATTAAATTTTAGGGAATTTTGATACAGTAATATATTTTTGAAGAATAGATCTGGGTTTTGATCTGTTTTTTCTCTTTTTTTAAAAAAATCTAAACTTGAGGGAAAAAAGAAAGTGAAAGAGGAAGATGTAGAGAAGGTAGGATTTTAGGAGAGGGGAAGAAAAAATTTGAAGGGGATTAGAAACCAGTTGCTCTGATACCAAAATTGATGTAAAATAAATGGATCATAATCACCTTCAAACTAAAATTGGAAACTAGGATTTTAAAAAAAAGGAATTTACAATTTGGATAGAGTTTTGGACTTCACACCTCTTGCACAACGGGCTTTACACCCAAAACTCAAGAGCACACTCAAGAATTCATAACTGAAAAATTTGTAATTTCAATCATTCAATAATAATTCAAAGAGAATTCTTGGAGGCCTATTTATAAGTTTTAAAAAAGTGCACTTCTAAGAAATAATCGATGTACTAAATTACTTAAAGAAAACATCACTAAATTCAGCAAAATAAACTAAAAATAAAAATAGCTAAAACCAAAGGAAGACAACACGTCTTTTTCTAGAATAGACTCGATCAAACAGTCGTCTCAACAGTGCTATGCCCTCATCACCATCTCTTATATCATGCTTGAAATTTGAGATATAAATGCAAATATATAAAATAGTCAGAGAGGGTGGATATGAGGTGTTGAGGTGCTTCTAGGATGTTGTTTGAGCGCGACAAGCTTCAGGATTTGAGAAACATTTTATAAAACTTAAGTATGCTTCACAATGCATTATGGATCTCATTTTTATTAAATAACCACATAGTAAATCTCATGGAGTCGAGAAAATTTTGGTGGATGCGTGTTATAATATAATAGCTAGGGTTTTGTCTACATCAATGCAAGCAATGGGCTGCGCCGATGTGTATGAGTGTAAAAGAGCTTGTTTTGATGGTAAAAGCATGCGTAAATAGCATGTTTCCCTGCCTCCTGGTAAATGAAGGGCATGGATTTGTATCTATAGTCCACAATGAGGGAAAGGAATAGCAAACATGTAACAAAGTTTGACTTCTGAAAGGAAAAAAGAGTGTACTGCTAGAGCATAGACCCCTTAAAGAAATTAGCAAAGAAAGGATAGATAAGGAATAAAATCTGTCAAAGTTGTTGCTTACATGAACCAAGAACTAAATTTCGTTGGGCGTTCCCTACTGAGCGACGCGCTGCATCAGAGCCCTGGTGTAGTGAAAAGTGGGCAAGGGTTGCTAGGTCGTTGGCGCCATATCGGCGCCCGGATGTGGTGTCAAATGAGCAAGGGTTCCCACGCTTTTATGAGCGGGTGAGGGTAAAGAAGTTAGCTCATGAATATAAAATTAGGTTAGCATCATAGAACATAGGTTCTCTTACAGGTAGATTAGCACAGTTAGTTGATGTTATGGTTAGACAAAATGTTAGTATTTTGTGTGTGCAGGAAACTAAGTGGGTAGGTGAAAAAGTTAGAATTATAGAGCCTTGGGATTATAAACTTTGATATACTGGTAGAGATAGAAATCGTAATGGGGTGGGTATGATCATAGATAAACAATTGCTTGAGAATGTAGTGGAGGTTAGGAGAAAGGGTGATAGGATTTTACTAAGTTAAACTTATTTTAGGTAGGGAGATTTTTATGTTATTAGTATCTATGCACCACAAGTAGGACTTGATAAGTCTAGTAAACATCAATTTTTGGAGGATTTAGATGAGATAGTGTAAGATATACCCATTAGAGAAAAGCTTTTCATAGGCGGTGACCTCAATGGGCATGTAGGAACTAGTCGTTATGGGTTTGATAGTGCACATGGATATTTGATTTTGGGGAAAGAAATGAACCAAGTAACTCGATTCTAGATTTTGCTTTGTCCTATGATTTTATCTTAGCGAATACTTGATTTAGGAAGAGAGAGTCTCACTTGATCACTTTTAGAAGTGGATCAAGTGCGAGCTAAATAGATTTCTTTTAACTAGAAAAGTAGATAGAGGTTGTATGGATTGTAAGGTGGTACCGGGTGAGTGTAGTAACCCAACATACTCTTAATTTTAGATATCCGGATTAGAAGGAGATTTAGAAAGATTAAACGTAAGTTAGATCCTAAGATTAAGTGGTTGCTGCTAAAAGAAGGTAACCAAGGAGTTTTTATAGATCGAGTAATACATGAAGCAGATTGGAAAGCCCAAGATGATCCCAATACAACATGGAATAAAATTGCTAACTGCATTAAAAGAGTAGCTAAAGATGTACTTGGTGAGTCATTGGGTGGTGCTCCACCATGTAAGAATACATCATGATGGAATGAAGAGGTAAAAGCTGTCATTAAGATCAAACGAAACTCTTACAGAGATTTGAAGAAAAAATGTGATGGCGTGAATTTTGAAAGGTATAAGCTAGCCAATAAGGAGGCTAAGAAAGCTGTTCAGAATGCAAGAGTTAAAGTGTACAAAGAAGTGTATGAGAAGTTGGACACCAAAGAGGTTGAAAAGGATATATATAGAATTGCTCGAATAAAGGAGAGAAAGACTAGAGACTTATGTGCTGTGAGATGTGTCAAAGATGAGGATCAGAAGGTTTTAGTTCGAGATGAAGAAATCAAAGAAAGATGGAGAGAGTATTTTGACAAATTGTTTAATGGTAGTCTACTCAAGATTTGGATGGCCTTACCATTCAGTGCCAAAATATGAACCGTAATTATATGCACAGAATTAGCGAATCTGAAGTTAAAGAGGCCTTGAAGAGGATGAAGTCAAGAAAAACTGTTGGCCCGGATGGAATTCCTATTGAGTTATGGAGATGCTTGGAGAGGTGGGCATGAGATGGCTGACAAACCTCTTTAACAAGATCTGGCTAATTAAAAAGATGCCAAATGAGTGGAGGAAGAGTACCATAGTACATCTCTATAAGAACAAGGGTGATCCAGAGTTGTTCAAATTATCGTGGAATAAAACTCATGTGTCACATCATGAAGCTTTGGAAAGGGTAATTAAACACATGTTAAGGCAAAATGTTAAAATATCAGAGAACCAGTTTGGGTTCATGCCAGAGCGATTGACGGCAGAGGCTATTCATTTGCTTCGTCAACTTATAGAGCGATTTCGAGAGAGGAAGAGAAATTTGCATATGATCTTTATTGATTTAGAAAAAGCTTATGATAAGGTACCAAGAGAGGTATTATTGGATGGCCTTACCATTGGTGGACATGTACGATGGAGTAGTGGCAAATGTTAGAACTTGTAGAGGCATAACAAGTGATTTTTCTATCACAATTGGATTACATTAAGGATCTGCATTGAGTCCATTCTTATTTGTCATAGTGATGGATGAGCTTACTAGAGCTATTCAGGATGAGATACCGTAGTGCATGCTATTTGCTGATGATATTATCCTAGTCAATGAAACGAGAGCTGGGGTAAATGCAAAATTGGAGTTATGGAGGCAAACTCTAGAAACTCAAGGTTTTAGATTAAGTAGGACCAAAACAAAGTATGTTGAGGGTAAATTCAGTAAACAAGGAATCCGAGATTATAGTATTGTGACACTAGATGGTCAAGAAATATCGATGAGCAGTCATTTTAAGTACTATTATTCAAAAGGATGAGGAGGTCAATAATTATGTGAATCATAGGATCCAAGCCGGCTGGTTGAAATGGAGGAGCGCAACAGGAGTTTTATGTGATCGTAATATTCCGTTATGGCTGAAGGAAAAGTTTTATCGGACTGCTATTAGGCCAGCCTTGTTATATGACATAGAATGTTGGCCTATAAAGAGATATCATGTCCAGAAGATGCGTGTAGCAGAGATGCGCATGCTTCGTTGGATGTGGTAACACGAGGAGAAATAAGGTGAGAAATGAGGATATTCGTACTAAGATAGGCGTAGCCTCTATAGAAGATAAGAGAGAAAACCGCCTACGATGGTTGGTTATGTGCAATGTAGACCTACAGATGCGCCAATCCGGCGAGTAGAGCGTATCAAATTAAGGCAAGTTAAAAGAGCGCAGGGAAGACTGAAGAAAACATGGATGGAGGTAATACGGCAAGATATAGAGACTAAAGGTCTTAGTGAAGGCATATTGCTCGATAGGAATAAGTGGAGAAAGCTGATCCATATGCCCAATCTGGCGTAATTCTCTTTTGTTCATGTAGCCTACCCCAAATACTTGGGACAAATGGCTTAGTTGTTGTTGTAGCCTTTGTTCAAGATCCCGTTTAGGACTGAAAAACTACGAATCTACATATTTATTAATTCTCAAAAGAATTACAAAATACAATATTTAAAACCGTGTGCGTCTCTCCTTATATAGACCTCGTAAATCATACTCAAATTATGACTCGTAATGCTATCCTGATTATAAAACTCCAAATACTATTAGAACTCTATTGCTAAATAACTTTATAATTAACTAATTACATGTTATATATAACATCCGCCTCAAAGTTAAGATTCATGACATCAAGTGTTTGTAATAAAAAAATCATGGTTTCAAATATTAGCTGATTCCTAAATGTATCGGCAATATTGCATTGAGTCTTGAGGTATCCGATACCCTTTAATACCAGCCGATAATAAAGACGATATTTATCGATACGGCCAACATTGTTGATATTGACAGTATTGATACTAAGATTTTAGACCATGAAAAAAACTAAAAAACAAACTTTGAAACTATTGAAGTGTTTAAAACAAATACTGAATTGCTACGCTGATATCAAATTTTGAATTGCTACAATGGTATCAAACTTCTGTATCGATAATGCTGAACTACTAATTGTTGTGTGTGTGTGTGTGTTGTGTGTGTTGTTTTGGGGGGGGGGGGGGGGGGGGGGGGGGGGGGCAATGTTTAGCTTAGCCATGGACCGTGGTTGGCGAAGGCAAGGAGATGAAGACGCTCTTCATAGAGAAAGGTATCTGGGACTTCTGTATCACCTAAGAGTACCAAGGTTTGGGGACTGTGGAGGTCTGTTGAATAGCAACGAAGGATGGAAGAATATCCAATTGTTTTAGGAACAACGGAACTACTTAAATGGTCGGTGATTGTACTATAATTGATTGTTTTCAGTGATACTGCTTAGAAGGATGATGGAGGAATAGGGAGGAACTAGTTATGTTTTCATTTGGAAGGGTAGTGTTAACTTGGAAGGGTAGTATCAACTGCAATAATATTTGTAAGACTAAGAGAAATGTAGCTTATGACTCAGCATATTAAATGATATGAAAAAAGAAGTTTCTGGTATGAGTTAGAGTAGAGGCTTTCTGTGGGCTCTACAGGTAAAGGATATTTGGAAAATAGACTCTTCTTATGGCATTCAACAGTAGTCTTTGTATTATTTAACTTAGAAGTCAAGTTGAAGCAAACCAGAATGTAGAACCTTGTATACAAAAAACCTTGGAGATGAACATTTTTTGTGGTTTGAAGCTAGGCTGGTATGTGAATGAATCTCCAGGATTGGTTGGAACATTTTTGCAGTAATTGATTTGCTAACTAAAGGTTGGAAATTTTATTACTGATGGAGCATATCTTCAGGAAACAACTTCAGCTAAGCTAGGAGTAACGTGTGGATAAATGTAGATTCTTCAGCTATATAATAACTATAAAAAGTTCATGAAGGATTTCCGAAGATGCACTAGTTGGTGGTCAAGTTTGGAATCCCAAAATTATGTCCAAAATTCAATTATTGCATGTTCAAAGCTGTCATCCATAGATGACCGGCAAAAGAAATTACCTGGGGTGATCAACTTGGGAATGCACCTTGTCTTGCGTGATCTCATTCAGTTTAGATTATCAGGATCATCTCTTCTAGATGATCTTATTCAGCTTGTGTGGAGTTCCTTGTGAAGGATAAAAATTTGTCTTCTAGAATGTTTGTCACTCTCTTGATGTCATATATTGCAAGAGAGAAATAGGAGAATTTCTTAGGGAAGGAGCGACAGCTTGAAATTTTTGTATATTTATGGAGAAGTTCTCTGAGAATCTCATCGATGCAGGGGTACAGTTATAAGATTGAAGCTAATGATGCTAATGTAACTCTCTTGATTAAGTGGTGAATCAACTTAGGGTTAGAAGAATTAGTCGAGACTTGAGATGTGAGTAGTATCTGACACGGGATTAGTTGAGAGTTGATGTAGGATTAGAAGTATAGTCAATGTTTTAAATATCATATATCGGCGATATATCAGTCGCCAAAATTATATACCAGAAATCGAGTGATATATTATAATATGGTACTAAACGTCATACTGAATAAAGAATATACATATGATTGCCTACATAAATCATATGAAACTACTTAAAACAAGTTTAGGGTCAAAAACTCATAAGGGATACTTACTTTTTGTAGAATCTCCTCAAACGCGTTTGTAAAAGCTCTTCAAATGCGTCATGTGGTGATATATCGGATATTTTCATCTCGGATATCGGTTGAGATATCGGCCACGCGGCGATATATCGGTCCAAAATGATATCTGGTACAATTTTACACTTAACGTATCGTTTTGGATAAAATATCGATATCTCGGTCGATATACCGGTATATCGGTCAATATTTAAAACAATGAATATAATACAGATTTTGAATACTCAAGAATGTGCGTATTTACCTTCAAAAAGAAAGGAAGAGTCCATCGGTCAACAAGATGTTTTATTTAACATTATGATTGTGCTATATGTGTCATATATTTAGAAATTTCTTTTATTTCATTTGTCATTCTGAACACTTGGTGCCTTCTTAACAAAAAGATAAGAAGAAATTAGTAGTTTTTTTTCACTTACAAATACTCAACTTCCTTGATATTGTGATGTGGGATGAAATTCAAGTTTTATTATTCATAGTTTTGCAATAGAGAACATTCTTGCAACATATAAGGCATCTTACGGTTCCTTTTGCCCACTTCAGCCCTGAGCAATGTTAATTAGACTGCCTGCACTAAAATAAGGTAAATGAGAAATAATATATTTTTCAGGGGGCGTCTTTTCGTTTGTTTTGATTTATTTTGCTTCATCTCATGGATGAATTTTCCTCATTGGTGTTGAGATCTCTAAATGTCCTATCAGTTTGTCTTTAAGCATATCATTTTATTTGTGTTAGGATATCTCCTTAATGTCATGTCAGGTTTGTCTTTGCGCATTATAGGGAGAGAGGAGATAAAAAGCTGTGATAGAGTTTTTTAAACTCATTATAGCGCAAAGATCGGAGTTCGGAGGAAGCAAGAACGCACTTCGCAGCAGGTCAGGACAGGGGGCCGACCGACCGCCCGATCGACCGGCGTGCACAATGTACACAGGCACATCTCGGTCGACCGCCCGGTCGACCGTAGCAAGGAGAACGGTTGACCGGAGCAGTTAACCGACTGGCACTGAGTGGTTTCTGTTGGTCTCAGTCGACCGACCGATCGACCGAAGGACAGGCTCGGTCGACAGGCCCGGTCGACCGACAGGCGAATCTGTTCTCCTGAACGGATTCGGACTTTATTTATGATTTGGAGTCGAATTCAATTATGGTTTCCTAAAACCCTGGGACTCTGTCTATAAATATAGGGGTACAGCCCTCATGAATTGTATCTCTGAAAAATTCCTTGGAAAAACTTGTATTGGTTGTTGAATCAATAAAATCTCTCCCTTGCCCCAAGGACGTAGGTAAATTGTCGAACCTCGTTAAATATTGTGTTGGCTTTCTCTCTTATTTATTGTTCTTGTCTTTTGGGTACTTCTTTGTTGCATCTCTTTTAGTTGATTAGGGTTCCTCTATTGGGTTATTGCCAAGGCGCTCGCAACAAGCGGGTACCAGAGTATCCCAGGTTCGACGTAGGATCTTGTGTCGATTCCAAGAGCATTGGTTGCTATTTGGTAGAGATCGTGTGTCGATCTCGGAGCAGCGTTGGGACTGTTTGTCGGATCGTGTGTCGATCTCATATTAGCGTTTGGATTGCTCAAGGAATCAAATTTGGAGTAGATCATTTCGAAAACTCTCCTAGGGTGGTAAAGATCATATCTTTATCTAGTGTTTTGATCTAACTCAGTTTGGTTTCCGCATTGTTTTTGAGGAATCTATTGAGAAGATGGCTGGCGATAGTACATTTATGGTGAAATCTATGAACTCACATCCATTGAAGATTGATGTGGTGAAGTTCGATGACAAGAACAACATTGGTATGTGGAGATGTGAGGTGATGGATGCATTGACGGTATCAAACCTCGAAGACACTCTACGATTAGAGAAAAAGCGCGAGACTACTTCTGAAGAGGATTGGGACAAGATGAATCGAACGGCGTGGTTTGATAAGGTCTTGTTTAACACAAGACATCAAGTATCATGTGTTATATGAAACATCTGCGAGGCAGCTGTGGGAGAACTTGGAGAAGAAGTATCTGACAAAGAGCATAGAGTCTCGTTTGCAATTGAAGAGTAGGCTCTATGGCTTCCAGTTAAAGAAAGGAGTCTTCATTGATGAACACATGAATAACTACACCTAGCTTTTTACAAATTTAGTTAACGTGGATGTGAAGATCGAAGAAGAGGATAAGGCGTCGATTCTGCTGAACTCTCTTCCTGAAGAAGAGTATGAGACCTTCATTCTAACTTTGATCAATGGTAAACAAACACTAAACTACAGCGATGTGTCGGCTACTCTTGTAAATTATGAAGCGAGGAGGAAAGACAAGCAGTCTTCTTCTAATGGTATATCAGCAGAGGCGTTGGTAAGAAGCTGAGATCCAATCGGAAGGGCAAAAGCGGGCGTGAGATCAGAGTCTAGATCAGTGTTCAGAGATCTAAAGAAGAATCAGTGTGCCTTCTGCAAAGTGATAGGGCACTGGAAGGTTGATTATTCAAGGATCAAGGATAAGAGTAAGGAGTCGAAGACCAAGGCAAATCTCGCACAGATGGTCAGTACTCACGTCAGTACTTCACAGGCAGATGGATCAGACTCAAACTCATTGGTATTCTCTTTTTCTGTTACTACTATTATCGGCTACTCAGGAGACTCTGAGTAGATGTTAGATATTGGAGCTATCTATCATGTATGCCCTAACATGGATTGGTTTTCTAGCTTTGAGAAGCTAGATGGATGTTCTGTTATCATGGGTGATGATTACCCATGTAACATGGAAGGAATAGGTACAGTCCAGATCAAGATGTTTGATGGGATGGTACGGGAACTGAAGGAAGTGAGGTATGTACCTCAAGTGGAAAAAATCTTATCTCTGTTGGTGTCTTGAAAGCATTGGGCCATGCAGTATCTGTTAGTGATGGTGTTCTCAAGATAACTAGAGGCTCAATGGTGGTGATGAAGGGCATCTGATGCAATAACCTATACTACTTGATGGGTAGTACGGTCACAGGGCGAGTGGCGACTTCTATTTCTTCAGTTGGTGATTACACACAGGTTTGGCATGGAGGTTCGGACATACAGGCGAAAAGTCTTTGCAAGCTCCAGCAAAAAAGGAATTATTGTAAGGTGCATCTACCTGCAACATGGAATTGGGTGGATACGGCGTTCTGGACAAGAAGACGAAGGTGAAATTCGGTACCATTATTCACCGTTCTGAAGGTCTTCTTGATTGTATTCGCGTAAGTATTTGGGGTCCTGCCAAGACTGCATCACTTGGAGGACATCGGTACTTTGTCTCTTTTATTGATAATTTATTTAGGCATTGTTGGATATATCCCATGAGACAGATTTGAAGCCCTAGGTATGTTGGTGAAGTGGAAGGATATGATGAAGAAACAGACTGGGAGGAAGATTAAGGAGCTTCAAATTGATAATGTTGAAAGATATAAGAACCTTCAAATTGATAATGTTGAAAGATATAAGAACCAATTCCTACAATTTGGCCAAAACAATGGTATTGGTATTCACTTCACAGATAGAATACATGGGTTGGTTAAGGAAATCAACTGTTCCTTGCTGGAGAATGTTTGGTTTTTGCTGTCTAATGCACGATTAGGCAAATCGTTTTGGGCTGAGGCGATTGTATATGCTAGCCATCTCATAAATAAGATTGTCATCGACTGCGATAGGAGGCAAAACTCTATTGGATATTTTGTCGGGTGGAGCTACTCAGGATTATGATTTGCCGCGGGTATTTGGTAGTCCGGCCTACTTTAGTGCCAAAGATGGGAAGGTAAATCCGCGAGCAAAGAAGCTTGTGTTTTTGGATATCAAAAGAAATATGAAAGACTACAAGTTATGAAACCCTGAAAACAAGAAGATTGTGTTGAGTAAGCATGTCACATTTGTTGAGACTTCATTGTTGAAGTCTACCGTTTCTCAACAGGTGGAGAGGACGAAGAACAAGGATGCATCGCAGCGAGTGATGGTTGATGCTACTCCATCACCTTCAGTTGGTTCAGTATCAGTAAGTACTTCATCGGATGTGACACCGGGTAAAGATCATGTAGCCAGATTTAATGCTGAACAAGTTGAAAACATTGATGAGAATGTCGAATTGTTTGCAACTATTGGAACTAAGATAAAACCACGAAAGTGGGTGAAAAAGCATGAATCTCAAGTTGACGAGCGTGACAAGCTCAAATTGAAGGCCGTTGTTCTCCATGGCGGTATTGGAAAGGAGGTTCATATGACTCAGCCAGTTTAGTTCGCTGCTGAAGATTTAGTCACAGTTTCTTGAGCTCGATGGAGCTCGTTAAATGAACTACGGATGGCTTGATCCCTTAGGCAAGGTACGTAGGCAGCCATATAGACGCAATCACATTTGGTGATGCAACTCGTATGAAGCTGTTTGGTGTATTTAGGCTCTCGAGAATTGAAAGCGGAAGCTGATTTGGACTTCACGTAGGGGTGAAGAGTTGAACTTCACGTAGAGGTGAAGTGTTGTGATCTCGAACATTTGATTTTCCGATGAGAACATAGTTGAGCTTGCATAAAGGGGTTGTGCATTCAGTTTGTTGAGCCGATATTGGTATTTGGTGTGCTCTGATCAGATTTGATTGGATCATCTTGAAGACATTTTGACTGAAGTGCTAGTCAGTTGGAGTCAGTGTTGGCTCGTATTGGGTTCTTCTTGAGGTCATTTGGAATGATGTTCTATATAGTTGCTGAGTTGTAAACACGTTCGTTGGTCGATTCATATGGTGTTGATTCTCTTCAGTGAAGTGTTGGGAAGGCATGTATGGTGCATTCCGTTTGGATTGCTGAGCTGAAATTTAGAATTTTTACAATTGATATTGAAGTTTGGAGAGAGTTGTCTAAGAGGACGACAAACTCAATTTGGATCGGGTATGATCATTTGAAATCAATTGTAAGTGTGCTGGCGATTCGTTTGGAACTGATTTTCGTCCGTTTGGCCAAGTCGAGATTGTGTGTCGATTTCGCCGAGATTGTGTGTTGATTTAGTTCAGAGCGCTCAAGCCGAGATCATGTGTCGATTTCGCCGAGATCGTGTGTCGATTTCGGCAGATGTCCATTGGAGTTTGGCTCAGATTTGAGAACTCTTCACGGAGGGGGAGAATTGTAGGGAGAGGAGATAAAAAGCTATGATAAAGTTTTTTAAACTCATTAGAAGAGATAGCGCAGAGATCGGAGTTCAGAGGAAGCGAGAATGCAGTTCGCAGCAGGACAGAACAGGGGCCGGCTAACTGCCCGGTCGACTGGCGTGCATAACGTGCACATGCACAGCTCGATCGAAGTCGACCGTGGCAAGGAGAATGTCGACCGAAGCGGTCGACCGAAGGACAGGGTCGGTCGACCGAAGGACAGGTCGGTCGACAGGCAAATCTGTTCTCCTAGACGGATTCAGACTTCTTTTCTGATTTGGAGTCGAATCCAATTATGGTTTCCTAAAACCTTGGGACTCTCTGGCTATAAATATTGGGGTAGAGCCCTCATGAATTGTAACCCTGGGAAATCCCTTAGAAAAACTTGTATTGGTTATTGAATCAATAAAATCTCTCTCCTTTGCCCCGAGGACGTAGACAAATTGTCGAACCTCGTTAAGTATTGTGTTGGCTTTCTCTCTTATTTATTATTCTTGTCTTTTGGGTACTTCTCTACTGCATCTCTCTCAGTTGATTGGGGCTCTTCAATTGGGTTGTTGTCAAGGCGCTCGCAACAAGCATATCTGGAATGACTTAGTTTACAGTTCCTTAACTTTTCCTCTGATCAACGTTTCATTAAGCTGCTTACAGAAAAATAAAATAAAGGAGAATTTTTTTTTTTTTTCAAAGGAAGCGTATAATTTCTCTTATTTTGATTTCTTTTCATTCATCACAAGGATCAATTACCCTCATGTTGCATTCAAATATCTACTAAATGTCCTATCGGTTTTGTCTTTAAGCATACGACTTAATTTTTCTTTTCTTTTCTTTTCTTTTCTACTCGGGCGTAGGCTGATAGCAATATGTGAAGACATCTATGCTGCAAGGGCTGAGGGTGAATTGGAGGTTGAAGAAGTCCTTTACTGGACGCTTGTAAAGATTTACAGGTCGCCTCACATGCTTCTCGAGTACACCAAGCCAGACTAGATAGCTATAAAGATGGCGGACACTAACGAATCCTGACCCAGACTTGAGCTTTGCCTGCTAAACAAAAAAGATCACACTGCTAGGCGGCAAGGAGTTTGTGCTGCCTAAACTAACAAGATAATAGTTCAGAGAGGAAAAGGATAGGCATTTGTGGGTATACTCTAGTTGCATACGTGAATTCGAGCTGTATATGTACATAATTTATACGTTGTTTTTATGTGGGACTCTTTCATCCAGGAACAAATATTTGTTCATGTTTGTATGCCAAGTTGCTGCTGTGGGTGCAAGGTGTCTGTTTTTCCCCCCTGGTTGTGCTCCATAAATGGAAGTTGCTACTATAGGGATGTATGTTACAGTAAATTAAATGTTTATATAGAAAGGAAAATCATTATTTCATATATTTGTTGGTGGCTCATGAGTAAGGCTTTGTGTGTCAAAATTTTTGATGCAAATATTCATAGATTGTCCAGTAAATTGTATCTGTTTTCAGTATCTGTTATCAGATGCATAAGAAAACCCATTACTATTACTGTGTTAATGTATTAGTTACCAAAATCTGTGTTCTTTTAGTTTTTCTTTTGTTTGTGATTACTGTCATAGAAGATGAAGGCATTACAATCTGAAAGGCTTGTGTGGGGAGTCTCTGGAAGCCCTCCTGTTCTCTGGAAATCTTTTCAAGAGGGACTGACTGCTGCTTCTCTTCTTCTTCTTTTTTTCTAAAAAATTTGGCACCAAAAAAAGAGTGCAATAAAATCCTACAAGGGGGGTCTATGGCTTCTGAAGCAATGGAACAGAGCACATTGGGCTAGATAGAGACTTGCTTTGCTTAATTCCTATGTGGGTAGGATTCCCTTCTCTTCCACTCAAACTTTGGTTAAAGATATCATTAGCCAAATAGCAAGTTTAGTTGGTAACCCTTTATTTATGGATAAAACAGCTGTTAAAGCTGAAAGAATTGAATATGCTAGATATTTTGTAGAGGTAAATGCTGCTAACAAATTGCCTAAGAAAATTACAGTTGATGTGGAAGGTGCAGTGAGCATGGACATACCAGTCGAATTTGAATCAGTTCCTCCAATGTACACTCGGCGTGTTTGTTTCCGTAATTGGCTCGTAAGTGGTAAAATGCAATTGCAGTAAAATCATTTAAGGTGTTTGTTTGGGGCTGTCAGTCATCAAATACACTTGCAGCTTACTTACAGTCAAAACAGTTAATTTTGTGGTCATGCAAAGCTCACTTGCAGCAAAACAGTTAATTTTATGATCATATAAATCTGTATTGCAGACAGTTAATTGTAATTAGATTAATCTTTTAAATTATGAGAATTTTTAATTATTAAATTTAATTTAATTATTAGATTAAAGTTTTTATTAATTATTCTAATAATTTTTACTGGGGGTTTTCGTTGCAGCCATCTAATCAAACTGTAATTAGGGAAAAAAAACTCACTCGCATAATTTTATTCGCTCCAGACACCTCCTTTTTAAAGTAAGGATATGGCCCACAACGGCGACAGACGAAAATGTCTTTAAGTAATCATTTCAAAAAAGCAAACCGCTTTGAAAATGCCCCATTTCTGAGGACTGCGACTATGATTGTACTCCTCACAAAATGAACGTGATTTTATTTTTTAGGATTGCGATCATGATCGCAGACCTCACAAATGCAATATTTATAAGGACTGGGATGATCGCAGTCCTCACAAAAATGTCATATTTTTTAGTATTTATAGCATTGCAATTATGATCGCAGTATTCACAAAATATCCTATATTTGAGTCTTTGTTAGTCCTCACAAAATGCCTGTCGCAGTCCTCATAAAATGTCTTATTTTTGAGTTTTTGTAAGGGCTGCGACCTCTTTATTAGGGCTGCGACCGTGATCACAGTTCTCACAAAATGCCTTATTCTGAGTCAGTCCTCAGAGGACTGTGATCATAAGTCGCAATTCTCATATCAGTATCGTCGTCATCAGCAGATCCCCATCCACTACATCGAATGATCTCTAATGCTTTTCAGATTTAAACACAAACAACTCATTGCGAGCAGGAAAAAACGAGATCTGCAAAAAGTCGAGTCCAAAAAAAAATTCACGGGCCCTGCCCCCTTCCAACTCTCACGGTGACCTGACCACGCAAGTTGACCCGCGAGTAACTCTGCATTGGGGTCAAGTTTGAGGGGAGAGAAACGTCGGGGATGATTGAGAAAGGTAAAGGAAAAAAATAAAAATACATAAAGAAGTGGTGGTTGAGAGGAATCTGTATATGCTGACGTGGGTAAGGCTATAGCGAACAAAATTATAAAGCTGAGTTTTTTCTAATTATGAAGCAAAGTAGGTGGTTGCAGCAAAATTTTCTATTTTATTATTAGACTTTTTATTACTAGATTAGTAATATTTAATATAAAATTAATAATGTTTATTATTAAATTAAAATTTTGAAATTCTGAAATCTAATATTTTTAATAATGAATTTAATAATTTTAATATTAAATTGCAATATTTATTATTTTTAATAATTTATATTAGATTATTATTAATATTTTAATAATCTATTATTTTTTAATATTAATATTCTAGTATTTTTAATATTAATATTTTTATATTTAATGTTTTTAATTTTTACTAATTTTATCATTTATTTTAAATATTTAAATATTTTTATTATTTTACTATTTTTAATATTTAATATATTTAAATCACTAAACAGTTAGACACATTACCTACCAAACACCGTAAAATACAATATACTATCCTGCTTATATTTCACATTACAACCAAATATCGTAAAATTTGTTTACATAAAACTCACTTATAACTGCAAAAGAGTTTACCACTACGACTTACGATCACTTACAACAACCAAACAGCGCCTAAGTGTACTTGCTTTATCCGTGTGGTGGATGCTTTATGCCTCCCTACACAAGTCTGGAAGCCTAAGGAAAAAAGAGAGGTACTTCTCTGGAGGATGAGAGTGTGGAAGTCTCTGGAGACCTGCCAGCTGAACACCCTGTGGGCATGGGAAGTCCTGGAAATGATTGCAGTGAGCCTCACACTGCAGGGGAGAAGGCAAATCACCAAAACTCACATCCATCTATCTTTGGGGTTGTATCCCTACAAAGATAGGGGAGCAAACTGTGAAGCCTTCAGCAGACAAGGCAGCAGCAGGCACATAACAAGCTTCTAGCAGTAATGAACCAGTGCTACAGCACAAGGCAAATAAAGATTATGAGCCAATATAGCACATGTCCTTGATGGGGTGGAATCAAATTCTGAAGCAGAGGAAGATGAAGATCAGAAGGTACAAGACATGCCCTCTAACATTGCAACAAATAACCCTGAATGGCAACAGAAAATGGAAGTGACAAGCAATAAAGCCCTTAAGAAAAGTAAAACAGAAAGCAAAGGCATCCTCTTCAGTGGCTCAGAGAAGAAGTGATAGATTGAATAAATCTAATACTATTGTTATTAATGTCAATTCTTATTTGAAAGTTAGAGGTATTAACCTCAAAGAGAAGAGAAGAAATGTAATGGAGCATATTTATAAATGTTCTCCATCCATTGTGGGTATGGTTAAAACTAAAGCTAAGGGGGAAAAAATATCTTTGAGAATTCTTAAGTGCCTACCTCAATGTTGGTCTCCTTTGGCAAAGTATATTCACTCTCCTCATGGTAGAATCTGGTTAATGTTAGAATTAGGGATGAGAATGGACATGTCCATGGGCCCCTATAAGATATGTACAATAAAAAATTTTCTATAGGAAAATAAATTTTCTCATTTCTTATAAAAAATTTCTATTGCACATGTGCAATGAGGGCTCATGGACACGTCCATTCTCATTCCTAGTTGGAATCAATCTGTGTGGAATTGGAAACTGTTGAATGGCTCAGCTTAACAAATTACCATCAAAGCCTCAAATCTTGGGGTCTTCAACTATATCTGTCAGTATTTTACGGTTCAAACCCTCAGAAAGGCAGAGAGAGAATTTATAAGCAAGTTCAAGAATCTTCAGAATCAAGCAAGAAGAAATTCTCTGCAGAAGACTCGAAGACTCATCGCTTGCATTGTTAATGGAACAAAATAATCGCGCGCTGACCAAATTTTCACTGACACACTTTCTCAGAATCTAATAGAAAATACTTGTAATTTTCTCTTTTACTTGTAATTTTCTAGATACTTTTGTAAGTTTTCCCAGTTAATTTTCAATGTAGAACAAAAACATCAACATTGGCTAAAAATTTGAACTCATCGTTATACATCTCCTTAAAGTTTTGGTCAAAAATCCTATTGGAAATGTGTGTATATCCAATTCTTTAAGGAGTAAAGCTCATCCACAAAGATCTTTTCAAAGCTTCGATCAACATAACAAAGATCTGATTTCATATGATTATTCTGATGGTTTATTTCATTAAACATCTTGATCTCTTCCTCAAATAGCTCTTCAAGGCTTGGGTATGAGCAATCAAGTTTGAATCTATTTAATCCTCCCTAACTGTTCATTTAGAAAGTCTTGAATCATATTCACTTCGAATGATCGATCAAAAAAATACTTGGTTGTGCTTCCAGGCTGAAGATATTTAAATCAACGGTCATATTTTCAAATATGAGTTTCATTAGACTGATATGACAGTTGATCAAAGCATTGAAGGGTGCAAGGAATGGTCTACCAATGATAACAGAAATTTGGCCTCTAGGGTTCATCACCGATGTTGTCTCTAGGATGACCAAAACCAACAGAAAGATGAATTCACTGGCCTTAATAAGCACATCAGCAATATCTCACAGTGAAATTTTAACTGACCTGTCAGCTAGTTGGAGAGTGACTTTGTGGGCTTCAACTCACCCACCCCTAACTGCTTGTAAACCGAGTAAGAAAGTAAGTTTACACTCGCTCTCAAGTCCAACAGTGCCTTGTCAATAATAGTGGTTCCAAATTGTGTAGAAAATAGTCGGACAATCAGGGTCTTTGTATTTAACTGATATGTTATTCTTGATTATTCCACTGATATTTACAGCTAGAAAGACTTTCCTAGGCGCTTGATGTGCTCTCTTCTTAGTGCACATGTCCTTCAAACATTTGGCATAAAATGGGACCTACTCGATTACATCAAGAAGAGGAATATGACCTTTACTTGCTTGAAAATTTCTAAAATCTGCTCCATTTGCGTGTGTATGTTTCTTTGGTTTGAGCCTGTTTGAGAATGGAATCGGTGGCTCATATGTAGGCTCAGTGACCTGCTCATTTTCCTTTTCTTTAGATTTGTTTGAGCCAGAAGAGGATGGAACAAAATTGGGATGAGAGGATGCAGTTTTATTTGACATCATCCCTGATTGTCAACTTAACTTCCAGATTGTAGAGTATGAATTGCGTTGACTTGAGCATGATTAATTAAGGTTTTACCTATACAGAAAATACAGAATTTTAGAGCTTAAGAATAAAAGTGTAAGGTACTCAATACTACCGCGATAGCAAATAGTTATGCGGATCGTGATCCACAAGGAGGGACTTGCGATGGAAGCGTGTTGTAAGTCCTCTTTTAGTTTACTGAAAATGGTTAATGTTCTTCTTTGTTCTTGTAAAGAAAAGAAAAATAAAGTCTATTTAAGTTAAGAAGAAAACGGTAGATTGAGAAGGTGGAGAAAATAAAAAATGGGTTTATACAAAGAAAGTGAAAATAGTAAAGAGTTTAAAAGTTGGTGATGGAGGTGATCTACACTAATGGATTAAAGAAATGAAGAAAATCTAAAAGAAATACTTACCTCCTTTGATTGGTGACTTACCTTAAATTCGTTGCATATTTGCCTTGATCTGAGGCGCATAACTCATAAAATTAAACTCAGTCACAGTTCACATTACATCATTAAGGCTTCTTCGAGTAAGTATGAAATGTTACAAACATAGAGAGTAATCCATCGCCATGAGTTATCAGTGGCACTCACTAAGGTAAGACAATACCGATGCTATTCTACTCACCTTAGATTATCATCAAAATCAAAAGAGAAAAAGTAAAAAAAAGAAGAAGAACACGAAAACAAAGAAGAACATAAAAAATTCGTATCTTTTGATTACATAGAGAAACGATAAAAGAAAGGAGGAAGATTACATCGGTGTCACTCTCAACATAAATCTCTCTTTTACTTACATGAATCTCAATCTAACCTATGTTTACAAAGAATCAAAATTACATTAAATAAAAATGAAAACCTACACTAAACTGGAATGAAAACTAGCCTAAAATTCTCTCTCTGCCTATCGTCCCCTATGGTCTCAAAATTCCCTTGTATTATAACAAAATACAGGAGGGGGAAGCGTCTGAAGATAGGGGGAGTAAACGCTCCCCTTTATCTAACAAAACGGCACAGAAATATGACTTTAGCCATCCATTTTGCACCTACTTGATGAATGAGCAAAAAAATATTCAAAATACATGATTTTTAGTTTTAATTACTAAAAATAATGTAGATCAACTTCAACAAAATAGATCTCGCATTCAGATATCGTAGGGCTATATTTGAGTGGTAAAAATTCGGACTCGAATTCTTCTAGATTGACAAACGTCTATCACACACACATGAATGTATGTATATATGTACGTATGTGTGTGTGTAACCAGCAGCAAGTTCTAGTATGAGTTGCATCACCGTATCTTGATATCAAGATTTATGAGGATACGGAAAAAGGAACACCTCTCTTTCTGACTCACTTCTTACTGCAAGTACCTTTTTTTTCTTTCCTTCCTTTCTGTATGAGCTTTTATGAATTTTCCCTTCGGTAATCGCTTTATTCAAGCTTTCAACATTTTTATAACAATTGCGAAAGTCAGGGGGGAGACAAATCAATTACGAGCACAATCCATGAAGTGATTTATCTCGCTATAAAATCAAAAGGTGAAATTTATGACGCATAGCACAGGATAACTACATATGTATATGCTTTTTCTTGATTGTCTGTTTGGTTGTCGTAATTGGCCGTAATTCGTAAGTTGTAATTGGTAAAGTATTTTACATTTGTAAATGAGTTACATGCATGTAAGCTTTATGGTGTTTGGTTGGTAATATAAAGTTGTAAGTGAAAAAATGTATTGTGCTTTACGGTGCTTTGTTATCGTAATGTGTAAGTCGTAAGTGAAAAAATTGATCACAAAATTAACTATTTGGTGATTTAAAAAGTTTTAATATTGCAAATAAATATTAAAAATGTTAAATATTAAAAAAATTTAATATTAACATGAAAAATAATACAAATTTGCATGACCACAAAATTAACTGTAACTGGGCTGTAAGTGAGTGGTAATTGGGTTGCAAGTAAGGGGTAATTGGGTTGTGTAAGTCTTTTACGAATTACGGTCCAAACAAACGCCGTAGTTGTAATTAGGTTGTATGTCATTTATAAATTACGGAGTTTTACGCGAAACAAACGGCCCCTTAGGTAGATTAATAAAAGGGTGCATGAAGTACTGCACCAATGTTTATGCGTTCTACATGAGGAAATTCAATCACCATGATCACTAATACATTCTATTTTTGTATTGTAGAAATTCTATTTTAGTCTGACATAATTTTTCCCCCCTCGTTAGAATTATTTCATCCACGTGTCAGGATTGGGTGAAGAAGTGGGTAGATTAACAAGTTAGCATAGAAAGGATTCAGTCACCATACTCACACACGGCCTCTCTTTGAATATGTTCACTCTTATTTAACCATATATGCGCCTTATCATCGCTGTCATAATTTTTACATTTAATGCCCGTTTGGTTAAGGGTGGAAGTGTGGAAGTGAAGAAGTGAGGAAGTGTTAATAGTTCTGTAACGCCCCGATCCCGGCGGGTACGGAGACGTTATTGCAACGTATATACGCAGGTCAGAAATACCCTCACGTATATACGCTAAGCATCAGTACAGGCAAGAATCAGAGTATGGAAGCAAGTGGTGCATTATACATTCCAACACATGAGTACAATTACAAAGTTATCACCAGAGGTGATCCAATATTACATGAATATTACATCACTGATATGCGCAATTGCGAGATTACAAAGATATGTACATGTATGAACAATACAAAGACAGGCTCAGAGTCATAACAAGAAAACTCTAGAGCCGCACATGGGGGGCCTGGAAGGATGGGGCTCTGGACGGTCTGCTGGAGATCCACGCTACCACTGCGCTACTCTGATCAGCAACTGAGAGAATCTACAAGTTCCAAGCTCTGACATGCTCCAAGTTCCAGGACCTGGACATGAGAATCCAGAGGAGTCAGAACTCCCCAGGCGAGTGGTGAGGCAAAAGCCAGATGGCGTGCAAGGATAAGCACATGTGTATCGATAAAACCGAATCATAAATAAGCATTGAAAACCGTGTCGTGAGCATAAGCATGTATAGGCAGGTAGATATATAACAAGTGTGTAACGCCCCGATCATAAAGATACGGAGTCGTTATGGCGACGCATATACGCAAGGGAAATACCCCACGTATACGCGCTAAGCCTAAGTTGTAACCTGAACAAGCTATAATCTCAACCATGAAAATCACTGCAATATGACATATAAAAACTACACATGATAACAATATGAATGACTGAAAGGAAATGGCAGCTGAACAGAAGTCAAGGTGGTATATAGGAAACAAGGAATAATAACAAGAATGAAATGCAAGTATACCAGAATCAAGGGAGAGGACTCAAGCTCCTCGCAAGGCATACCGTCTCATCGAATACCTGCACATTAGAAACAATTGTCCAATATCTGGACGTGCAAATCCAGGGTCGTCAGAACGCGACCATAATGAGTATGTGTGTAAAGGGGACAGAACTCGTGCAGAAGAAACAATGTGCATAAATAGTAGTAAGAGCAACAGTAAATAGAAAAGGCTAAATAACAAGATAAATAGCTGAACAGTAATACACATGATAATAACATGAATAAAGGTAGAATATCACTGGCACAACTGTAAATATGCAATCAATGTCAAGGCGTGTAATCTATCACATGTCACTAGGTTGTATCAAAATCTGGTCATGGTTACAATCATATTCCTATCATAGCATACATATACACAGTCAAATGATTATAGTCAGTCACAATACATTATAACAGTTTATTATCATTTATTATGTCAGCGAACACCAATTGCCACCTGTAATAGACGCATCCCATACTACGCCTACTACATGTGTCAATCAGGGTCCTAAGTTATTGAAATTAATAGAAGAGACTTTGTCCATGCTTTAGGTGGGTTCCGTACATACCCGGAACCACGGCCCAATCACCTGGCGCTGAACCAGGTCCTACCGCTAGGTAGTCAATAACAATAACAATGTGTCAATACAATGACAATATGAACAATATGGGATGTCAGTCATCCCCCGGAACCCTGCAGTGGAACCGTATCTCGGCTGCGCAACCTGTATCTTAGGTCCACCCAAAATACAGACGCTGTCTCCTCCATCAATTTCCCCAATCCCAGTGTAAGTTGTCAATTTACATTATTATTTATAACAATCAATATCCATGTCATTTCGATTACTGGGACGATACGGTGACAATAACAATATCAATGTGACAATAAAATGTGAACAATAATACCGTGTAAACGGTAGAACAATAGAACAATGAAAGTGTTACGGTCCAACAATATTTTCCCAGTAACTTTCAATAACAATGAATGTATACAATAACAGTAGGTAATACTCAATAGTCAGTCTCATCTAAAACTGATGGATATCTCATATGCCTGTACTGCATATAACAATAGCCGATATACATCTCTACCAACTCATATAAGCTCTGAAGTATAAGATCATTGACATCGAATAGATCACCATCATAATAACCCGATCTCTATCAACTACAGTAATCCAGTCTCTAACATCATAACAAGTCCACATCAATATCTGAATGAATCATCACCAATAAAAGATTATCAAGTCTGGAAAGTTCTCTACATGAAATATAGCAAACTCATCTTAATGCATATCAGGTTTAATCATAAAGAATGTAAATCCAATATCATCTATAACACCAGTTCAGTCCAACTCTGAATAAGTTCATGTACCAATCCAATCATCATAATCTTTTAGTAAGTAAGTTCCCATCCAATATGTCCTTGACCAACTACAATGTAGAATAGTTACTACTGATACTTAACATCAACAACATATCATCTAATGAATCTCAAATGCCAATAACGTCAATCTCATCTCAAAACAAGTCAGGCTCCAATATAAGGAACATAGATTATGGATAACCTCTAACTCAAGATCAATCTAAATCACAACTCAACTAATCCAGTCATCTCTGATATGTCCTCAAATACTCAACTAATAAAGTCAGGTCTAATTACTGATCTTCATTCTATGTAAATAATATAAGTCCCAGGTCAATCCAAAGTCAACACAACCAACTCATGATTCCAATAATACATGCTCCACAAGTATCATTACAAGTATCAATAATACAATAAACTGTCATTCCAACATATATCAATAATCATAGTTTAGTTCTCACACTCTATCAATCTACGCTAAATCATAAGTCTTCACATTTTCCTCTTCTATTAAGATCAGTCATGATATCCCATCACTCGGCAATATAACAAATACATGCATCTAAGTTCTATCAAGTCAAATCAATCCAACTAATATCTATTCCTCACAATCATGTTCATCCATCTATAGCCAAAACATAACCCAAAGGTAGAGTCTCTATCCAATAAGGTAGCTAAATACAGCAGTCAGCCTAAGGTTAGTCGACTACAAGCGCTGAGCAAGTCGACTAGGGTGAGGGTTAGTCGACTATAAAGTGTGACAAGTCGACTATACAAGGGACAAGTCGACTAACTAGGAAGACAAGTCGACTAACAGGGAAACAGAGAGCTACACACTTTCAGAACATCCAATTAGTCGACTATAGGCTAGGGTAAGTCGACTAGTCATGATATTAGTCGACTACAAAAGGTGGCAAGTCGACTAATCTCTCTGCCAGAACAGATAACAGGGAATACTAAAGTCTGATCTCTCATACGATTAAATGTATACATCTCCTCTCTTCTTCCCATCTTCTCTCCAATACACATAAGGGCTCCATCATGTAAAGTCTACACAACTAATCTAGATACTCATAGGATAAACATGAGGGTTCTAACATCATATATATATATGCGTCTCCTATTCTATACATTCATCATGTAAAAATAAAGGGAATGACAAATCCTCTTCCATACTAAAAGATCTCCACACTCATAACAATATAACACATTAAATGATTCATCACATACATAAAAATATTTACAATTACTCCAAATTAAAGAAGGAGAGAAAGATGAGGAGAAACACTCACATGAAATGACGAGGTTTTGGATCCGAATCGCCGTCTGGTCTTCACTGCACGAACCGGTACTTGTCTACGGATCATCCCAAGCATCAGTCTTCGAATCCCTATTGTATCGGGTCCACAACGGCACGAGCCTGAATCTCCTATAATGAGTCCGGATCTCACCAAACGGGTCTGGACAGCTGCAACATGCAACCCAACTCATGAACGCACACAAACATACACCGTACACATACCCATGCCACATATATACACATGCAAGTATACACATACCTACACCTATACATACATATATATACATAAACCCACCTTTACATTATTATATAAATACATTAATAAAAACCCACACACACACCATGCAAAAAGCCCCACACATAAATAATTTCCCACATACACACTCACGCACACACTCACCATGCAACAAAACATGCACATAATCAAAACTTTGCATGTACAATGAAAATACTTACCCACATGAAGAAAGTTCAAGCATGCCGTCGGGGAACTTGCGGCGCGCCGACGGAGGCTCCGACGGAGGCGTACGGGGCAGCGAAGGATGTCGTTGGGTAGAGCATCTCGCCGTGAAGGGCGTGGGTGCGTTCGCGCTCGCCTACGGTGATCCACGGCGATCCACGGAGAGCCCGAAAATGGCATCCCATGCAACTACCACCCTTCAAACCCACTTTACAACAAATAAAGGAAATAGGATCAAAGAAGCAGGAGAGAAAACCAACCATCATTGTCAACGTTAAGGAGGGAAGATGCTATATCATATAAGTTGCAAATTCGTGCTTAACAAAACAGAATAAAACAATATAATAAAATGGGAAAATTTTGCTTTCAGCACAGTTGACAAATAAAAAGAAAACGTAACTTAAAAAGTGATATAAGAAAAATTGAAGAATCAGGTATTTAATAAATCATGTTTAAAATAACTCACCCAACCAAGGAGCTCCCACTTTGTGATGAAGGGCATGGGGGTGGATCTTGCTGGGTTGCCCATGGATCTCGGCCTGGGGCGGCTGGGTTTGGAGATTTGGGGGATTAAAATAGATTTAGGGTTAGGTTAGGATTATATAGGGGATTACTTATAGGTTATTGGGTAATGGGTATTGGGTCTATTATGTAATGGGTTGATGGGTTCGGGTATAGAAAGATAATGGGTATAGATTGGGTTTCGGGTAAGATTCATGGGTAAGGGTAAATGGTAATCGGTATGCTATTGGGTATGGATGGGTAGGAACAAGGATACAAGGGAATAAGAAATAATGCTACTACTAATAATAAAACAAATAATAATATTAAATAATAACACTAACAACAACAACAATAATAATAATAATTACCACTAATAATACTAACTAGTATAATAATTTAGAAGCATAGTAGCAATATTAATTAATATTGATCATAAGAATAACAATTTAGAAATAATAGAACTAGTAGTTATTGCTAATAATAATTATGACCTATGCATGTAACAAAATAAAATTATGAGCTATAACAATAATTTAATAAATAATAATAACCATAGTAATGGTAAAAAAAATACTAGTTAGTAATTAAAATGCTAACAAGTCATAATGGTAAATATAAAATGCCAAATTACCATTTACTATCTCGAAAAAAAAAATAATTTGCATATTTAATAATAATAATAAAGACAAGAATGAAAATAATAAATTAAGTTGATTAAAAAAATAATCAGTGAATAAAAATAAATACTTTAGGAAAATAAAAAATACAGTATCTCTAACTAGGGATCTTACAAAGTGATATCAAGCAGGAAGTACTCATGGCATGGTAAGATAGGAGCAGTAGATTGATGGAATGGAACAAGGGTAATAATACAGAGTATGAGTAGCTAATATGATAATAATCATAAAATCGAAAATCCGATGTAAAATCCGATGAAAGCATTCGTGGCAAATCACACAACGGTCATAACAGGAGTACATAACAGGCATAACATGAATCATAACAAGCATAACGGGAGTTCATAACAGGCATAACAGGATACATAGTTGGCATCTTTTATTATTATTACTTGTCTGACCCATATATCTAAGTATGTGTCCTGGTGTACATCCCAACACACATACATCCATATATAAGCAAGCCGAGGTTCGTTACTGGAAGCTGATGAAGAACTGATAGCTCATACTTATAGTAGTTCCCGTCCGCCCGGGACACAGCCATTTGGGGGCCTGAAATCCCCCTAACACGCATCTTCTGGGGGCCTGAAATCCCCCTAACACGAATCGTCAGTTTTGGTATTCCACTACTATAAGCAAGGCACCATACCGGCATTCATCACTTCCTCCCATTCCCCGTGCAAGTTATCCTTTGTAAAGAGTAGGAACATAACTGGTCATAACAAGAGATCAGGTACAGGCAGGAGATGGCCCTACAGATTCAAGAGGTGGCCCCCACAGATTCAAGAGGTGGCCCCCACCACGTGTGTGGTGTGGCACTTTGTTCCATGTGGCACTTTGCTCTGAGGGGAATGGATTCTAGAGGTGGCCCCCACAGATTCAAGAGGTGGCCCCCACCACTTGTGTGGTGTGGCACTTTGCTCCGTGTGGCACTTAGTTCCATTCAGGATCCGCCGGGAACTGGTGGTATAACATGAGTCAGTGTCAAGTAGTAGCATGACGGGTATCAGATGTTAACACATCATTTGTCAGGTGATACAAACAGGTGTTAATTAGTAGCATGTAAATGACAAGCATGAAGCAATGGTATGGCAAGTATTAACATATCAGGAAATACATGGCATGATGATAGAGTAGTAGCTGAGCATAACCAAACGGAGCTAAGCGAGCTGGAAGTACAGACAGCAAACAGTATTTAACACTGGAGCGTCTGGCAAGGTTATCGGGACAACTCGGCTTAAAGTGCAAGTAAGAAATCCGGCAGCATCCCGCCTAGACGAATCTAGTGGTAAAGTGCTGAGCGCTGATCATGATAACCAGGCGGAGCTGAGAGACCTGACGGTCCCAATCACTTCCTTTCGAGATAGTGAGAGACCGGAGGCTGAAGGACGGAGAGACCTGACGGTCCCAATCACTTCCCTTTCGAGATAGTGAGAGACCGGAGGCTGAAGGCTGAGGGATCAAGAACGCTCAGGGTTTAAGCGCACTCTCGGTGGCTACCAGCCATCCCAGGAGTGGGCAGAAACCCAGAGTTCAACGACCACGAAGGGTCGGCCACGCATAGTATAAAGCAGTAAAATGCATATAAATATGGAATAAAATACATGTCGTCCCGACAAGGCGGGGAAACCCAAATGGAGGCGAGAGCGAGGACACTCGCCTAAATCTCTGGAATAGCTGAAAACTCTAAAATCCATGGAACTCGCGTACGCGCCATAAATATAATAAGTGAAGAGGAGAGAGAAAGAGTTAGAGAGAGAAAGAGAGAGGAAAACTAGAGAGAGAAGTATATGGAAGGAGAGAGTGCACAGGGAGACGCGGGTTTTGAGAGTGAGACGCGGGAGTCGCAGACGCGGGAGTCACAGACGCGGGAATCGCGTCGCAAAGGTGCCACAAACGCGGGGTTCGAGACCCGCGTTCAAGTTAGGACACGAGAAGAACGCGGACGCGGTCATGGGTTCCGCGTCACGTTAGCATGAGAAGAACACAGACACGGGCATTAACTCCGCGTCGTGCAGACATAAAAGGGACACAGACGCGGGCATGGACTCCGCGTTGCGTCGGTACAAGAACGCGAAGGCCGCGTTTAAACAAATGCCAAGAACGCGAAGATCCGCGTTAAGGCATTGCCTGGACGCGGGGGTGAGATCCGCGTCAGCAATATACAGAGAGGAGAAGGGAGAGAGAAAGGGAAAGGTGCTTGCTTTGGTAGTGGTGTTATTTGGTGGAGGAGTTGGATTTTGATGGAGTAATAAAAAAGAAGGTGAAGGAGGTGATGTTTGGAGGTTGAAGTAGTGGAGATGGAGGTGGTGTTGTGATGGTGAAAGTGATGGTGGAAGTGAAGATGGTGGTGGAAAATAGTAGAGGTGATGGTGATGTTAGTTGTTGTCGTTGTAATCGTCACCGTAATGATTACCGGAATAATCGCAAACGATTACCGGAATAATCATCGGAGATATTACCGACGAAGAAGAGCTCGGCCCCAATCCAAAGGAGGTGGCCGGCTCTTGATGTGGTGATGGGGTGGTGGTTTTGTGGAGGGTTTTGATGGTGGTGGTATTTTTGGAGAAGGTAAAGGAGAAGGTGAAGGTTTTGGTGGAGTTGTTGAAGTTGTGGTGCTTTAAATGGAGATGGAGGAGGAAGAAAATGAAGGTAGGAAGTTGGAGAAGTTGTAGTAGTTGTTGTTGTGGTGGAGATGGAGGAGTTGGTGGTGGTTAAGGTGTTGGTGAAGAGAAAATGAAGTTGAAAGGAGAAGGAAAGAGTATATATAGGATTTGGGAATTGTGAAGGTGATGTAAAATGTAAAAGAGAGGGGGTTATTTGTAAAATGGCGGGGTGAGGTGGCTCTCTTTGGCCGGCCATGGTGATGGGAGAGGAGTTGGATATTTTGGAGAAGATATTTTTGGAGGAGGAGATATTTTTGGTGGAAGGTTGGAGAAGATAATGGAAGAATGGAGAATTTGGTAGAATTTGGTGGGAGGAAAAGGAAGGAAAGAAAATAGGAAAAAGGAAAAGAAAATGGAAAAAGGAAGATATTTTCTTGGAAGAAAAAGTGAAAATAATTAGAGTAGCGGATTCCCGGGATTCGGTTGCGGATGCGGAAAACTTTCGGAAAAATACCGAAATCGTTCGAAAATCAAGTATCTCGGAACGACCCGCAAAAATTCTCAAAAATCAAGAATATTATTCTAAGAATCATGATGAAATCCATTTCAAGAAATTCTTTATAGTTTTTAAATTAAAAATCCTGGAATCGGCCGCCAATATCGGTCGACACCAAATCTGGCAGAAATCTGATAAATTCTGAAAATTCTCAAAAAATGAATTAAAATAGTAAATATTATTTTAAGCAAATAAGGGAAAGCGGTTTCTCAAAATTTGACTCCATTTGTAAATTAAAAATTCAGGAATCGGTCAGCGGTGCTGGTCGACACCGGTTTTGAAGATTTTCCATTTAATTCAGGAAAATTCCAGAAACTCATAGAAAATCTAAAATATTGGAAAATAATGTTTGAAACTGAAATTGGTCAAATCTGAATACCGGAAAGACCAAATTGAGTAAGACACTAGGATCGGGTCCCTGGTTCAGAGAATAGCAAACTCTGAGTCCACGAATCCGGATCCAAGACAAAACGATCATATAAATAATTCATAATACAAAATAAATACAGGAAGTAAATCAAAAAATACGATCAGAAAATACGAATACGCAACTAGGTACGTATTCTGGGAGCGGGGTGTTACTTTTCATCCACCTTACAAAAAATTGCGTCCTCGCAATTTCGATAAGGTGTAAAATGAACACAAAGGGGACATGGGTGGAATTTATACCATTCAAGATATGAAGTACTATAGGTAGGGCTCTCAAGTTGACGAAACAATAATCAGAATATAGATATCTTCTGCACCTCTGGCTGTATAAGTTTTTGAACGGTACCAAATAATACTGATCTGATGTCGTTACTTTGCAATAGAGTTCCAGTTGTACTGCATACTTTATAACCCTCCGAGAATAAGCCAGAATATTGAAAATAAAGGAAACCCTGATAGTCCTGAGCATAATAAAGAAGATCGATAATTGAGAATTCCGAATACCAGGCATCAATCACTCTGAAAGATATAGCCGAGAATGTAGAATATCCGTAGAGAATTCCGACAACTGACTTCTGAAAGATAACCCGATTAGGATCAATCCTGGGAATACCCGAGCACCATAGAGTCAGCCGAAGAGATCATATAATAGCTTTCTTCAGAACCAGCCACTACCTCTCTAGTCTACTCATATCTTAAGTTGGTATAAGGCTTCGAAAAATCAAAACAGGGGAAAGATGGAAGTAAGGAATCAAAGGAAGGATGATCAAGAAAGAATAGATAACTCTGCACTTGTAGTTGGACTGTATAACCAGGACTCATGCATTCCAGTTGCAAATTTCTTTACCATTAATTTGCAGTCTGGACGTACTGAGGATGTGAGAACCTAGGCTCTGATACCATCCTGTAATGCCCTGATCCCGGCGGGTACGAAGACGTTACTGCAACGTATATACGCAGGTCAGAAATACCCTCACGTATTACGCTAAGCATCAGTACAGGCAAGAATCAGAGTATGGAAGCAAGTGGTGCATTATACATTCCAACACATGAATACAATTATAAAGTTATCACCAGAGGTGACCCAATATTACATGAATATTACATCACTGATATGCGCAATTGCGAGATTACAAAGATATGTACATGTATGAACAATACAAAGACAGGCTCAGAGTCATAACAAGAAAACTCTAGAGCCGCACATGGGGGGCCTGGAAGGATGGGGCTCTGGACGGTCTGCTGGAGATTCACGCTACCACTGCGCTACTCTGATCAGCAACTGAGAGAATCTACAAGTTCCAAGCTCTGACATGCTCCAAGTTCCAGGACCTGGATATGAGGATCCAGAGGAGTCAGAACTCCCCAGGCGAGTGGTGAGGCAAAAGCTAGATGGCGTGCAAGGATAAGCACATGTGTATCGATAAAACCGAATCATAAATAAGCATTGAAAACCGTGTCGTGAGCATAAGCATGTATAGGTAGGTAGATATATAACAAGTGATATCAAGCAGGAAGTACTCATGGCATGGTAAGATAGGAGCAGTAGACTGATGGAATGGAACAAGGGTAATAATACAGAGTATGAGTAGCTAATATGATAATAATCATAAAACCGAAAATCCGATGTAAAATCCGATGAAAGCATTCGTGGCAAATCACACAACGGTCATAACAGGAGTACATAATAGGCATAACATGAATCATAACAAGCATGACGGGTATCAGATGTTAACACATCATTTGTCAGGTGATACAAACAGGTGTTAATTAGTAGCATGTAAATGACAAGCATGAAGCAATGGTATGGCAAGTATTAACATATCAGGAAATACATGGCATGATGATAGAGTAGTAGCTGAGCATAACCAAACGGAGCTAAGCGAGCTGGAAGTACAGACAGCAAACAGTATTTAACACTGGAGCGTCTAGCAAGGTTATCGGGACAACTCGGCTTAAAGTGCGAGTAAGAAATCCGGCAGCATCCCGCCTAGACGAATCTAGTGGTAAAGTGCTGAGCGCTGATCATGATAACCAGGCGGAGCTGAGAGACCTGACGGTCCCAATCACTTCCTTTCGAGATAGTGAGAGACCGGAGGCTGAAGGACGGAGAGACCTGACGGTCCCAATCACTTCCCTTTCGAGATAGTGAGAGACCGGAGGCTGAAGGCTGAGGGATCAAGAAAGCTCAGGGTTTAAGCGCACTCTCGGTAGCTACCAGCCATCCCAGGAGTGGGCAGAAACCCAGAGTTCAACGACCACGAAGGGTCGGCCACGCATAGTATAAAGCAGTAAAATGCATATAAACATGGAATAAAATACATGTCGACCCGACAAGGCGGGGAAACCCAAATGGAGGCGAGAGCGAGGACACTCGCCTAAATCTCTGGAATAGCTGAAAACTCTGAAATCCATGGAACTCGCGTACGCGCCATAAATATAATAAGTGAAGAGGAGAGAGAAAGAGTTAGAGAGAGAAAGAGAGAGGAAAACTAGAGAGAGAAGTATATGGAAGGAGAGAGTGCACAGGGAGACGCGGGTTTTGAGAGTGAGACGCGGGAGTCGCAGACACGGGAGTCACAGACGCGGGAATCGCGTCGCAAAGGTGCCACAAACGCGGGGTTCGAGACCCGCGTTCAAGTTAGGACACGAGAAGAACGCGGACGCGGTCATGGGTTCTGCGTCGCGTTAGAATGAGAAGAACACAGACACGGGCATTAACTCCGCGTCGTGCAGACATAAAAGGGACACAGACGCGGGCATGGACTCCGCGTTGCGTCGGTACAAGAACGCGAAGGTCGCGTTTAAACAAATGCCAAGAACGCGAAGATCCGCATTAAGGCGTTGCCTGGACGCGGGGGTGAGATCCGCGTCAGCAATATACAGAGAGGAGAAGGGAGAAAGAAAGTGAAAGGTGCTTGCTTTGGTGGTGGTGTTATTTGGTGGAGGAGTTGGATTTTGATGGAGTAATGAAAAAGAAGGTGAAGGAGGTGATGTTTGGAGGTTGAAGTAGTGGAGATGGAGGTGGTGTTGTGATGATGAAAGTGATGGTGGAAGTGAAGATGGTGGTAGAAAATAGTAGAGGTGATGGTGATGTTAGTTGTTGTCGTTGTAATCGTCACCGTAATGATTACCGGAATAATCGCGAACGATTACCGGAATAATCATCGGAGATATTACCGACGAAGAAGAGCTCGGCCCCAACCCAAAGGAGGTGGCCGGCTCTTGATGTGGTGATGGGGTGGTGGTTTTGTGGAGGGTTTTGATGGTGGTGGTATTTTTGGAGAAGGTAAAGGAGAAGGTGAAGGTTTTGGTGGAGTTGTGGTGCTTTAAATGGAGATGGAGGAGGAAGAAGATGAAGGTAGGAAGTTGGAGAAGTTGTAGTAGTTGTTGTTGTGGTGGAGATGAAGGAGGAGTTGGTGGTGGTTAAGGTGTTGGTGAAGAGAAAATGAAGTTGAAAGGAGAAGGAAGAGTATATATAGGATTTGGGAATTGTGAAGGTGTTGTAAAATGTAAAAGAGAGGGGGTTATTTGTAAAATGGCGGGGTGAGGTGGTTCTCTTTGGCCGGCCATGGTGATGGGAGAGGAGTTGGATATTTTGGAGAAGATATTTTTGGAGGAGGAGATATTTTTGGTGGAAGGTTGGAGAAGATAATGGAAGAATGGAGAATTTGGTAGAATTTGGTGGAAGGAAAAGGAAGGAAAGAAAATAGGAAAAAGGAAAAGAAAATGGAAAAAGGAAGATATTTTCTTGAAAGAAAAAGTGAAAATAATTAGAGTAGCGGATTCCGGGATTCAGTTGCGGATGCGGAAAACTTTCGGAAAAATACCGAAATCGTCCGAAAATCAAGTATCTCGGAACTAGGGGTGAGCAGAGTTCGGTTATAACCGAAATAACCGACCAAAAACCGAAACCCGAACCCGAACCGAACCGAACCGCTCTAGTTCGGTTCGATTTCGGTTTTGTGTTTCTAAAACCGAACTCGACCGAACCGAACCGAATCTCTTACCCTATATATCACCCCACCCAAATTCAATTTAGTGAATCATATAATTCATAACAAAAACTGGTGAAAACTTATCTCATTACTTCTAGCAATACCATCTTTTTTATGTTGAATATGTGAAAGTTATGTTAAGTACACCATCACAATTAAGAATAATATTTATATTAATATAGTTCTTTTTTTTTCATTCTTGCCATTAGAAGTTAGTAATAATTATGTGAGTTTTGATATAAGAGCCCAAATACAGCGTAAAAGTTTTAAAATATGAAATTTTTAATTCACATTAAGGTTAGGGTCTTTTTCTTATTTTTAATTTGGGTATTGAATATTTGAGATTAGAATATTAAAGGATGATAATATAATGGTGATTAAAAAATGTAAGAAATGATGGGAAAATATTGGCCTAACCGAAAAAACCGAAAAACCGAACCGAACTTAGTCGGTTCGGTTCGGTTCGGTTACTAAGTCTAATCGGTTCGGTTCGGTTTTGCAAAAATTAGCAAAAACCGAACCGAACAGACCGATGCTCACCCCTACTCGGAACGACCCGCAAAAATTCTCAAAAATCAAGAATATTATTCTAAGAATCATGGTGAAATCCATTTCAAGAAATTCTTTATAGTTTTTAAATTAAAAATCCTGGAATCGGCCGCCAATATCGGTCGACACCAAATCTGGCAGAAATCTGATAAATTCTGAAAATTCCCAAAAAATGAATTAAGATAGTAAATATTATTCTAAGCAAATATGGGAAAGCGGTTTCTCAAAATTTGACTCCATTTGTAAATTAAAAATCCAGGAATCGGTCAGCGGTGCTGGTTGACACCGATTTTGAAGATTTTCCATTTAATTCAGGAAAATTCCAGAAAATCATAGAAAATCTAAAATATTGGAAAATAATGTTTGAAACTGAAATTGGTCAAATCTGAATACCGAAAAGGCCAAATTGAGTAAGACACTAGGATCGGGTCCCTGGTTCAGAGAAGAGCAGACTCTGAGTCCACGAATCCGGATTCAAGACAAAACGATCATATAAATAATTCATAATACAAAATAAATACAGGAAGTAAATCGAAAAATACGATCAGAAAATACGAATACGCAACTAGGTACGTATTCTGGGAGCGGGGTGTTACAAGTTCCCTTTGGAACTTATGAATTGATTAGTAAGTTTTTCGGTGCTTAAATATTGTTGGAAAGTGTGGTTTGAAAAATGTTATGTCATTTCCGGTGTTTGGATGATAATGTAGAAGTGGAAGTGGAAAAGTTGACCACAAGTTGACCGCAAAATAATATTAAAATAAAAATTAATTAAGAAAATAAAAAATGGACTGTAATTAGAATGCAAATGAGATTTACATGATAAAAAAATTAACTGTTTTATGCTACAACTTATTACAAATGAAATTTACATGACCACAAAATTAACCGTAGCACTCTGGAAGTGAGGAAATGGTTGTGTAAAAGAGAAAAGAGAAAAGGAAAAAGAATTTTCTTATTTTTCTTTTTCGGTGTTTGGATAGATAGAAAAGTGAGTAATTATACTTCCTCATTTCCTTACTTCCGGCCACTTCCTTGCAACCAAACACCGGTCATTACTTTTTTCGCGGAGGCATAGTCACTCCATAAAGTTCATTATTTTGTATAAGTTACTACATGGGACACAAGAAAAGCGGGACCCATGTGTTAGGACTGGGTAGACGACGGGGTAAATTAGCAAATGGGTGAATGAGTTTAGAAACTCTTTGCACCCTTGTATTTGTGTGCACCGTGAGATACAATCCCCGTTGTTAAGCCCCCACCCAAAAAAAAAAAAAAAAAACCACCGACTCGCCCACACACACTGACCATGTGGCAAATTGAGGCAGAGAAAAAAAAACAGGAGGAAAAAAAAAAAAAAAAAAAAGAAATTAATAATACCTAAAAAGAGAGAAAAATCAGGGGTGGTCTTATTCCAACGCTCTGAGCTTAAACGAAGAGCCTCTCTCTCCGCCTCCATCCTCTCATTCTTTGATCTCCCCGCAGCCCATTGATCGAGCGATCGACCTATCGCTCAAACTCGGTGGGTCCCGATCCTTTTGCCCGTGAAACTGGTTTCTCTTCTGATCTTGAATCCTAAATAAAAATCAACACCCCCCTTTCTCTATTTTGGTTGTTGTGTGGAGCTCTTGCATGCTTATTAGATCACCCCCAATCGATACGTTTTGATGATTGATTACTGTTGTTATATCTGGGTATTTGTTTTTGGCCGGTTTAGTGTTTTTTTAAATGTATTTTCTGATCTGGGTTGTTCTATTTTTTGATTGAATCAACTGCTTTGATGCAGGAAAATTGAGTTCTCAATGCTCTGATTTCTGTAATCAATCAATCTAAGGTTTGTCTCTGACCCATTTCCCCCCCTTTTTATGTTTTTTTTTTTTTGTTGTTGTTGTCAATTAATACTGCCTATCAATCCCAATTCCATTAATCTTTTGATTGGTTTCTACTTATTGATAGGCTCCTCTGCCCTTTCTTTTCAATTTTGTTGATCTGCAACCGGAATTTCGATACTACATTCAAGATTATTAGATTGAGATTTTACTCGAGAATTCATTGTTTAAATGGCTACAATGGTTGCTAGGGGAAGTAGCCCGTTAGCCTCTTCGATCTCGATTCAGGAAAAGGGGAGTAGAAACAAGAGGAAGTTTCGGGCCGATCCACCCATCACTGACCCAAATTTGATCTCATCCCTACAACAATCCGATTGCCAAAACTACGAATTGTTCCCAATGGAGAGAACCCTGGAACTGGACCCAATCAGCGTAGAACACCAGCCGGGCATGTGTAATATGTGTAGAAACCACTCTTATGGTCCCATGAGAGAAGAAGAGCTAGAGCAAGAGCAATTCCAAGAAGCTGATTGGATTGATAAAACTGAGTCCCAGCTCGAAGAGACTGTGTTAAGTAATCTTGACATGATATTTAAGACTGCAATTAAAGGGATTATGGCTTCTGCTCCTGGGTGCACTGAGGAGATTGCCACATATGCTGTGTTGAGTGCCGGGCTTTGCTGTGGTCCTAAAGACACGGTTTCGAACATTGTGGAGAATGCGAGGGCGTTTCTGAGGAGCAGGCAGGAGGTGGATTCTTCTTCTCTGAGGGAGAATTCTCCCAAGGAATTGAAGAAGTTGGAGAGGAGTATCTTGAATGAGATGGTGAATGTCCTTAGAGAATTCAAGCCTTTCTTAAGTAGAGGAGATGCTATGTGGCAGTTGCTGATTTGTGACATGAATGTGTCTCATGCTTGTGCTATGGACTGCAACCCCTCGAGCAGCGTGGGGAGTGAAGAAACCTTGATTAATTCTAATGCCTCCCAATTAGAACAAGTGTCTAACTCAAGTAGTTCTAAGTTACAAACTATGTCTGAATTGAATGCTTTTTGTTCTGATAAGCCGAACATTGCCCTACCGTGTCCTCAGAACACTTCAGAGCCTGGGATGCCCACTGTGGTGGGGATCCCGAGCTTACCTTGTGGGAGATTCTCAGCATCAATCAATGTTCATAATCCGGCTTCCAGTCTTAACGCAGCTAAAGAAATCAATGCTTCATTGGATTATGTCATAGAAGAAACATCATCTTTATCTATATCTCAGTCATCTATGCCGGAAGGAAAGCCAACTGGTGGTAAGAGAGGCCATTTGGGTTCGAAGAGGGATTCCAACTCCCGTCATCCGAAAACATTTCCTATTGATAAGAGCTATCGTATGTTTGGGACAAACAAAACAACTATAAGAGCAGGAAAACACAATGGTTTGGGCGGTCTGCTCTTGGATAAGAAATGCAAGGCCATATCAGATTCCAATGCCATTAACATGAAGAATGCATTGATGAAGCTAAACACAGCAGTTGGGAGTGATCCACCGCAAGCCGATCCAACTCTTAATCTTTCGTTCAGGGATGGACCTGTGAAAACAACTCATAACACTCCGTCTCCCTTACCGGTCGCAAACACCGAACTATCTTTATCTCTGCTTTCTACAAGCTGCAGTAGCAATGGTGGAGGTAGTGGTGCTGTTGAGGCTGGGCTCCCATCTGGAAATTGGATTCCAGAGGACAAGATGGATGAGATGCTACAAAAGTTAATTCCTCGTGTGAAGGAACTGGAGGCCCAGCTGCAGGAGTGGTCAGATTGGGCACAGCAGAAGGTGATGCAGGCTGCACGCCGGCTGGCCAAAGACAAATCTGATATACAAAAGTTGCGACAGGAGAAGGAGGAAGTTGCCCGGCTCAAGAAGGAGAAGCAGTCTTTAGAGGAAAACACCAGAAAGAAGCTTGCGGACATGGAGATTGCATTAACTAAGGCTAGTGCTCAGGTGGAAAAGTCTAACGCTGATGCTAGGGAGCTGGAACGAGAGAACTCTGAGTTGAGGAAAGAGATGGAGGCTGCAAAGTTGCGGGCTGCTGAATCAGCAGCCAGTTGTCAGGAAGTTTCGAAAAGGGAGATGAAGACCCTTAAACAGTTCCAGTCATGGGAGAGGCAGAAGGCGCAGCTTCAGGAAGAGCTTGCAACCGAGAAGAAGAAGAAGTCTCAGCTTCAGCAGCAACTTGAGCAAGCTAGGGAGCATTATAATCAACTCGAGGTAATTGTTTCCATGATATGTTTAGTTCTTCCTGTTTATCAGATTTTTTGTTCCTGTACTCATCTCCTTTGTCTCTTGATCAGTGTTCATATTCTTACAAATTGGTTGCTTAATATTTTATTTATTTTTCATCAATTAGAAGCTTTACTAGGGAACAAAAAGATGAAACTTGGATGAGAGGTTACACCAAAAGGACATGACTAGCAAGGAAATAAAAAATAATGATGAACTGGAGCTATCATTTGTCCTTGCCTCCATTATTTGTTCTTTACAAATGTAGATAAATTCTTCCAGGAATTTACCTCTACCTCAAATTGAAGTGGGAGAGTAAATCAATCGCAAATACTAGAGAATTACGTGGAAAATACGAAGGGAAAAAAATCACGCAGGGGGGGGGGGAGAGAGGAAATTCAATATAATGTATGGGGATTTCAATGAATTTAGCAGGGTGATCTGTGACAAGCTCTAGGGTTTTATGGAATCAAGTCTGAACCTCGAGAGTTTTTGGGTCAATAGCCCCCCTTCTTGATGGAGTATTTATATCCGCTTGAGCTGTTTTCATGGGTGTGGATATCTCGGAGCCCCATAACTGCATGATCCACACGTTATGATTTCCTTGTAACCTCCCAGATCGCGCCGCTTGATTGTAGGATCACCATGCATAGATATCCACCACTATGAATAGCTACTTGCATTGCTATAAGAGCGTTACAACGTTTAGAACGTGGGGATGATCTAGCAGCGTAGTCAGATCTGTGAATCATGAGGATCGTGCTATCTAGCTGTAAGTAGCCGTGGAGTAGCGAGTTCTGGAGGGTCTGCATGTCGGAGCCTTGAGTGGCTCCAAGAAAGGTCCTTGTACTGGTAGGAGAGGATCCTTGTACTAGTTGTTGAAGTCCTTGGGGAGGTAATGCTCCCAGAGGATACCTTCTTGGTCAGTATCCTCGAAGAGACGGTGCCCCTCGTGCAGCTTCGGTTGAATGACGGACCCGAGTAGGTAATGTCTGAGCTGATGTAGGCTCGGAGCGAGGATGTGGGTTCGGAGAGGCCCGAGACTTCTGACTAGATGTGGGCTCGGAGAGAGGCCCATGACTTCTGACCAGATATGGGCTCAGGGGAGGCTCGAGGCTTCTGACTTGATGTGGGCTCGGGGCGAGGCTTGAGGCTTTTTTCTTCGGCCCATGTCACGTTTCTAAGTGAGCTGGGCCCACTGGTAGAGAAGTGGAGCACATATCATGATCTTGACGAAGGTCAAAATCTGACCACTACAGATGCCCCCTTCTCCTTCTCAGAGGAGAGCGGACTAATCCTATCTTCTGGCATGGTCCTTCGCTAAGTGGTCGGAGTGAAACTCTTGCGTTTCGTGGAAGACAACTGGAGAGTGCTAGAGGATAGTTGGGGGTGGAGGCTCCAATTCAGGAGACAGAGCCGAGCAGGAAGCCCCTCCCACTGTAATGGAGGCAGCCGGAGTCCCGTGACCTAACCGCCGAGATCGAAGTCCTCGGAGAGGCGGTGCCCCCAGAAGACACCTCCGGGTCTGTGCCCATACTTGGAGTGGCAAAGAGTCGGCGAGGTTGGCGCTACTGCTGGGGCCTCAGAGTTGGCAGTTGTCAGGTTGACAGTTGTCGAAGCTTGTCCCTGGTGATTCATTTCATTATCTCTGCAGCGCCTTTTAGTTATCAGACCGAGAGTTCGATGTAGGTCGTAGAAGTTAGCCGGCAGGGTGAGAACCCGATATAGGCTGTCCGAGTGACCGTCTGGAGCTTTTTTGTATTTCAGGAGTCTCCGAGTAGGTCTGGACTTCAGGGTAAGAACCTGCTATAAGCCGTTGGGCGAATCTCCATCTTTTAGGAGACTCCTCAAGAAGGGGTAGCCGTCAGGGTGAGGGCCCGCTATAGGCTGTTCCTTGAGTAGTCGTCAGGCGATGACCCAATATAAGCTATAGGAGCCATAGGAAGGACTTCCATTATTCAGGAGAGCCCGCGCAGGCTTGGCTCTCAAGGTGAGGACCGCTATAAACCGTTGAGCGAGCCTCTGTCTTTCTGGAGACTCCCCGAGAAGGGATAACTGTCAGGGCGAGGGCCCGCTATAGGCTATTCTCCGAGTAGCTATGGGGCGAGGGCCCGCTACAGGAGCCGTAAGGAGGACTTCCTTCTTTAAGGAGAGTATCCACATATGTTTGGCCGTCAGGATTAGGACCTACTATAGGCCGTTGGGCGAGCCTCTGTCTTTCAAGAGACTCCCCGAGAAGGGGTAGCCGTCAGGGTGAGCGCCCACTATAGGTTGTTCCCCGAGTAGTCGTCGTGGCAAAGACCTAATGAGGACTTGAGATACTCGAGGTGCCGTCAGGGCGAGAGTACGCTATAAGTTCCTTTTGTTTTGCCCCCTCGCTTGGGGAGCAGTTGGCAGAACTTCAGGTAGTATTCTCAATTTGAATATACTTTTAGGCGTGAGTGGGGATGTCCCTCATCTTGGTGACCTCGTGTTTCACCAGATGTTTGTAGGAGTGGGTGATTTGCATCCCACTGACGAATGCAGTGAGAGTCATGTCGTATTGTAGTTATTCACCATAGCCATTTGGCTCTGGAAATAACCAACATACTATTAAATGGCTCTGGAAATAACCAACGTACCATTTGAGGCTCTCCCAGGCTTCATCTTGATGGTGAGGAGGTGGTTGTTGTTCTTTTGCTCCAGTTGGAAAGCATACTGGTGGTAGAAAGCATGCTTCACCTCCTCGAAGCTCCGGAGAGATTGTCTCGAGAGTGTATAGAACTAGTCGTAGGCAGCGCCCCTTGAGACTGGACAGGAACACATGACTCAGGAGCAAATCTTCGTGAAAGTAGATCACCATTTTGTCCTAGTATTGACGAGGTGCTGGATGGGGTTGATCGCTTCCAAGTAGTCGAAAGTGATCTCCTTGGAGAGCAGAGAGTCGAAAGTGCTCAACCTGTAAGGCTCCGCCTCCTTTCGGAGAAGTTGACTTGCTTTCTCAACCTGCTACCAGACAATCTCCTTGATGTCCTCCACGCGAGGAGCTTTCGGGGCTCTATGTGAGCCAGAGTTCTCGAAGTGCTGTCTGCCACTCGGGAGACTGATCTATCGCACCTCTGATTGCTTTCGGTGCCGGCGGCCTGAGTAGTGCTTGGTGGCGGAGGCGGAGGAGTGCGAGATCCTTCTATCATTTCGTTCCTGATGGATTACGATTTGCGAAGGATCTCCATCTTGGCGACCAGCTAGTTGTGGAGACGGACCGCCGCTTCTCTCAAGGGCAGCTTTTCCACGATCTTGAGCCGCCTCCGCCTGCTGTTTATCCATTTGTTTCTGAAGATTAGAAAGCATTTGGATGAGTTGGTTCTTGAGAGCATTTCCCCTTGCCCCCGGGCAGTAGCGGGAAAGACTGTCCTTGACATCTTCGATGTGGACGTCAGGAATGAAAGAATGTTGATCAGAAGGCCCTGCGCCTTCCGCGACGGTTGACCAGGCTTTTGAGGCTACTGTGGTGATGTCGCGGGAAGTGTTCCTCCTTGAGGGGCCATTGCGACTTCAGAGAGGTCTTTTGAGGAGGTGAAAAGGTTCGGAATTGGGATAACTTTGAGCGTGGACTCAGAGATCTCAATAAAAGCATCAAAATATAGAGGTAAAATCTTGGGGGAATTTATCTACACTCAAATTGTCAAGTGGGAGAGTAAATCAAGCGCAAATACCAGCGAATTACATGGAAAACCCGAAAGGAAAAAAACTACGGAGAGAGGGAATTTACTATAATGTATGGGGATTACAATGAATTCAACAGGATGATCTGCGATTTCAAGTTCTATGATCTGCGATTACAAGTTCTGGGATCAGGTCTGAACCTCTCGAGTTTTTGGGTCAATAACTCCCCTTCTCGATGGAGAAGGAAAAGTATTTATACCCGTCTGAGCTATCTTCGTAGGTGCGGATATCTCGGAGCCTCATAACTGCATGATCCCACATGTTATGATCTCCTTGTAACCGCTCATATAGTGCTGCTTGATTGTAGGATCACTATGCAAAGATGTTCGCCACTATTCATAATTGCCTACACTGATATAGGAGCGTTACAATATTTAGAACGTGGGGATGATTTGGCAGCATAGTCGATCTGTGAATCACGGGGATCGTGCTATCCAGCTGTAAGTAGCGGAAGAGTAGTGAGCTCTGGAGGGTGAAGAGTAGTGAGCTCCGGAGGGTCATGTCGGAGTCTTGAGTGGCTCTAAGAATGGTCCTTGTACAGTTGTTGAAGTCCTCAGAGAGGCGATGCTCCCGGAGGACACCTTCTAGGTTGGTATCGTCAGAGAGGTGGTACCCGTCGTGCATCTCCGGTTGGGTGACAGATCCGTGTAGGTAATGTCTGAGTTGATGTGGGCTCGAGGGCGAGGCCCGAGGCTTCGACCAGATGTGGGCTCGAGGGCGAGGCCGGAGGCTTCTGACCAGATGTGGGCTCGAGGGCGAGGCCCGAGGTTTTCTTTTTGGTCCCATGTCAGGCTTGTAAGTGAGCTGGGCCCGCTGGCAGGGAAGTGGAGCCTCCAGGTGTTTGGACACGTGTGATGATCTCGGCGAAGGTCAAAATCTGACCACTACAACAATGCTTGTTTCATTCATTCTCCTGTACCAAAAGATTCTCAGTCTGTAATGATGTTTATCTTCGCAAGTAGACGCGTAACAAGCCATTGAATGGAGATCTAAACAAGATAATATGTCTGAAAGCATGACACAGGAACCATATTTATAAACTATATTGATGATATTACCTTTCTCTTTGCTTGTTGTACATGTAACACTACATATCTCTTTAGAACAGTAAAAAAGCTGTTTTGTTGATTTTGTTTGCGAAAAAGTTGTGAATTCTTTGTTGTTCCCGAATTGTTTTTTTCCCCTTCATATTCTCACTTTACCTCCTACTGTAAAATCAAACAATCAAATAAATAACCCCTAAAACTATTAAGTGTCCTTCAAGAAGATTATGATTTTAAAGGAAAATTTGCAAATACACTCAATGTCTAACCATAATGATGGGTTTAAAATGTCAAGAGAAAGAGTTTCACTAGTGTTCTAAAAATCGGTTTCATTATTCGCGCGATCCAACACTGAATAATGATTAATCAGATTAATCAAGATTAATCGGGGATTAATCGTTTTTGAATATTTTAATATATTTAATTATATTTATACACAACTACATATCAATATATGCAGTTAATTTTTGAAAATGCCTAAATATTATGCAAGACAATATTTAGAGGTGAAGTTATAAACCATGATATGATGAACAACAAGACAATATGAATATATAGCAAAAAAGAAGTAAGAGAACTTATTTCTTCGCATTAGTAATCTAAGATTTTAAATTTGCAATATAAATATAAACCAAAGAACTTATCTGCAAAATAAAGATAAATAAAAAAATTAGTCAATTTATCAATCAAAATAATGAGCTTTAAACAATGATGGAGAAAGATTGCTAAATAAGTTGATTTGAAAAATAATTAAATATAATAAAACATAAGTATCACTTTATGCAAAAAATACAATAATAAAATATCATAATTCATCTAATATATAATAAATAAAGTTCATCTACTATCTAATAAAAGATAGTTATCAAATCATCAACATCACAACATAAACTACTTAGCGATCCATCAATGATAAGTTTCTCAAATAAAAAAAACATATGAAATGCCTAAATGATTAATCAGATTAATCGGGGATGAATTGGGGATTAATCATTTAGGACCCTATTAATTGCCCGGGCGCATAATCAGAGCGCTTAATGTAATATTAAGTGGGATGCCAACCAATAGGATTAATCGGCCGATTAATCCGATTTTTAGAACACTGTTCACTATTATGTTCCATTGGGTTACAATTGTGTACTTTATATTGTGTATTTCTATCCCAAACGACCACCATTCAACTTCATCAAATGAAATTGAAATAGTCAATGGAATCAACGATGAAAAGAGAAATAAGTAGTAGACATTTTAGAAACATCCACTAATAATTTGTTGACTATGTTACCTCATTCTTTTGCTTGGCCACACTAGTGTTGTGCACTGATTTTTATCAGATTTGTGCAGGTAGGTTATTTTAAACTAGTTTTCCTCTCATGCATTGCATGTTTATAATTATGGAGGCCCATAGACGACATGGTAAAATATGATATTCTATTTTTGATTGAAGGTCATATCATATTGGTGAAAGTACACCTAAAGGGGGGGGGGGTGAATAGGTGTATGGCTAATCTATGACAAATAATGCAGAATTTAAAAACAAATTGCAACACACTTAGTGTAACCAAAGAGTGTAGTCGAATTTCCGGTGAAGGGCTCTGGACTAACTCCTCTTGATTCCTCTGAATAAGAGTTGAGGTGCTATATGAAGCTCTCTTGGTTAACACAAGTATGGCACACAAACAAACCAAGCATGCATATGATATGAACAATATGAATCAATGCAAGGCACAATGTAAGAGAGAGAGTTAGAGAAAGTGGATCAAACGCAAACACCGAGATATGTTTCGAGGTTCGAGCACACAGTTTTACGTCCCCGCCTTCACACAGAAGGATTTCCACTAACTCGTCCACATAGAACTTCCCACACAGGAACCTCCACTGAGGATTTGGGGCAAATATAATTTGGGAGTACACAACTCCTCTCTCAAATACAACCTCTCACTAGAGGTAAGGCACAACTCAAAAACACCCCTACACTTAGAGGATTAGGCACTTAGCCAAACAAAGATCAACCTCTCACTAGAGGATAGAGCTCAAAGCCACTCAAACACAATCACCTCATACTTGAGGGATTCCAACACAATCTCCACCTCTCACTAGAGGGATAAAAATATCACTTCCACAATCACCTCTCACAAGAGGGATATCAATACAATCACCTCTCACTAGAGGGATATTACAAAGATGAAAGGTTTACAACTTGGTGGTATAAACAACCACAAACTAATTTTCTCACAAAATAGATCCTAATAGATATGATAGATAGATAAGCTCAAATGTGAGAAATAAAGAGTTTGGAAATCAAAAACACAAAGAAAAACTCTTGGGAAAACTTTTAGAATAGATATAAAAATGAAGATACAAAACAATCCCAAAGACTTCTCCTTTTCTTGATTTTTCCAACCCTTTAAACAAATAAAGATAAAATCTTTTGGCTTAAAACTCTTTTGAAAACTTATATATAAACACTAGAAAGAATGAGAATTTTTGCTCTTAGAAATCTTGTTGAAAAAAACCAACTTAAATGGGGTATTTATAGCCCCATTTTAAATCTGCCCGTTGGCAGCTGGAAAGGGCTGAAATGTCCTTCCGGTCGACCGGGCGGTTGACCGGCCAACGGTCATATTTTTTACCGTTGAGCCCACCGGTCGACCGGCTCGGTCGACCGAGACTGGATACAGATAGCAGAGCTCTCTGCCGGTCGACCGACCCGGTCGACCGGGGCTATTTCTAGAGAGCAGAGCTCTCTGGACGGTCGACTGGCCCACCAGCCCTGGCTGCGTGCACGTTTTGTGCACGTTGGTCGACCAGTCCGGTCGACCGGCAGACAGCCTGGTTAACAATTATAGGATTTAGAAACTTGTCTTTTTATCTTTTATTAAATCTCATAAAATCGCATAAATTTCACAAAAATCAGTTCTTACTATATCTTTGAAATACAAATATGTGTGATAAAAATTCAACACATATTTCAAACAATTTGAACCATTTTTGTGTGATAGAAAATTCGCCTTAAACTAAAAATTGTATTTTTCGAAACTTGAATTTTTGAAATGGAAAATCAATTTTTCAAAACTCATGTAAATACAAAAACATGATATTTAAACAACTTTGAAGCATGTTGTATATGGATAAAATCCAATATACATGAAATATAGTATATCTATGTTTTTGACTTAAAAAACAAGATCGGTTAAACCGAAAACCAACAACCAATAAACATGAAACTTGTGTGTGTGTAAAGTGAACTTGAGCATATCAACACTATCTAATCTTTACAATAAGATCTAAACAAACTATACTAAAATAAACCGAGGTCTTCTTGTAGAACGCTGTCTCCAAGTCGACTCAATCCAAACGTGATCCACCGAGCTTGACTCCAACCGAGTGCTAGATGTGAACTTGACGCTCGAACTCTTGAATCACCATGTGAAAGCTTCAAAACACCTTTGTTGAAGCTAATCACCTACTAATATCTTGATCAAATATCTGAAACTAAATATCATAAGATTATTAGTAAACTATAACTACATTAGTTAATCATCATTAAAACTAGAGTGAAGGGCCTCTGGACCAACAGTCTCTCCCTTTTTGATGATGACAAAACTCATGGAGTTATATATGCATGGATTAAAGTTAAGCTTTATAGAAGCTCCCCCTTAACTCATGCATAGCAATAAACAATAAGATATTCAATGAATGCTCAACATAAATTGCATAAACATGCATAAAACAAACATGATCTTTATACCAATGAAATAAATATGCTTTTGATACCAATAAAGACTCTATTTTAAAATAAATATGTTCTTAAAGGCAATGTTGCTCTAGATACCAATAAAAATTTCTTTAAAAAAATGTAGCTCTTGATACTAATAAAACAATAAAACAATGTTGCTCTTGATACAAATAAAAACTCTTGATACCAACAAAAACAATAAAAGATGCTCTTGATACCAATACCAATAAAAGATGCTCTTGATACCAATACCACCAATAAAAGATGCTTTTGATACCAATGGTAAAGGATAACTAATTCAAACAAACATGCATATAAACTCCAATCTCTCCCCCTTTTTGTCAATTCATCAACAAAGGGGTACAAACAATCACAGGGCATAAATAATATTTTCCCTTTTTGCATAAAACAAAACAATAAAGGTATATATGCTATATACATTCATGAAGAGGAAAGACGTGAAGTTAACTCCCCTGCATACATGCATTTATATGAAAAGAGATGACTAAACCCTAACCACATAAAGCATCATATGCAATGTATAAAAGGAGATGTGACGCTCCTACTACACACGTGTACTACATATCAAAGAAAGGTCAATTACTTCAATATGACATACACTTAATATGAATCTATATATAAAGAAGATGTTAAGCTTCCCTTGCATATAAGCATACAAATCAAAATGATACCAATTGAAAGATATATCAATTTAGTATGAAGATATACATCGAAACATCATGATACCAATTTATGATATCAATAGAAAATAAACAAAAGAACAAAAATTTTGATATCAATTGAAAGATGTAAACATATAGGTAATCTTGATACCAGTAGAAAGAAAAAATTAGTACCAATTGAAAATATTTTACACTTTTGATACCAATTGAAAAACATAAACCAATTTTTTTGGTTAAATATTAAAATCATTTTGCAATAGAGATACCAAATAGAGAATACTATCAATTAAAGATTCTTGATATCAATATTAAAAATGAACCATATACCAATTTGAAAATAATTTTCATTAGGAGCACAGGAAATCAAATGAAAACTAAGATATCATTTTTCAATCATAAAGAGTGGGAGTATGATACCAAAGGTAAACAAAACCAATTGAAAGGTAAAACATGAATTTTCTCCTCCTTTATGAAATACTAATGAAAACGATGCATAAGCTTGTATAAGATATTAATTAAAAATAATTATCGTTAAGGACTAAATCAAGCTTAACATGACCAAATTTGTGCTCAAAGATATAAAGATATAATAAGCACAATCAAAACACATATATATGTATGAAAATATAAATACCAATCGAAATTGATACTATTGGAAGTTGAAGCATACATATATGAAACAAATATGAGTATACAAAATAGAAATCAATTGTGATACCAATTGAAAGCTCAATGAGAATTAAGTGTATAACTCATACTCCCTACCATCCTTTCATGCACATGTTTAAATTGATTTTCAATATTGCATACAAGGCATGGTCACCCAACCAACCGCCCTTGGATGGGTAGGGGTTTTAAAAAAGTTTGAAAATAGTTTTAGCACAATTGAAAACTCTACCAAAAATAAAGAATACGCAACTAGTTATATAATAAAATTTGAAAACTAGTACGAAATCCTTCGAGTAAGGAATAAAACAAGAATATATTTCATGAAACATGAAAATCACATGATCATCAGACACTCAAAGGTCTATAAGCACATATAGTCTCATGAAAACAAATCATGAGTAGACAAGAATGATGTGAGTGTACAAGTATAATGTGAAATACAAAGTCATGGAAATAGGCAATAAGCTCAATGTGAAATTTCTTTATAAACGAAAACACGAAAATCATTAAAATTTAATTTTCAATAATACAACTTCAAGGCATATGTATGTTTTGTACAAACAAGAATATACATACATATCCAAATATGAACGAGTCCACAAAAATATATGCATGAAGGCAAGTGGCTTAAGGATGTATATGTATAACTATTAGTTTAGACAAAATAGACATATACATGAAGCTAATGAAAACATGCACAAAAATAAGGAATACAAGTCAAAATGCATGAATCATCAAAACTAGGCTATACTAGTACATCTAATAAGTACAAATGAGCAATCAATCACAAACATCTAATAATCTATTTGTGGCTTACTAGTTATACAAGTATATACTCAAGTTTTAATGAAAACTAACATCTAAACATGTAATCAAATCATGAAACATAGAAACAAAACATATATCAATATGATCATTATGTAAATACACATGTATTAGAGTTATGATATACATAATAGCTAAACTAAAGTGAGTACACAAAAATAATGGTCCATATAAACATGGGTGTATCTCAAATACTAATTATGTATGTCACTAATCTAAATATCATGGTATTTATCATAAAAATCATGAAACATCAAAACATGCTAAAATTAATAATGGAAGCATGTAAACATAAATGGGAGTTAGAATCGTTACCAAAACCATGAGGGTACATCTCTATGTCTCCAAACCAAGGTGGTCCTCCTACCAAACTCTCCTTAAAAGTGATGCATCTAAAATAGTCACTTTTAAGCTCGGAACGCATCCACCTCAAGGCACCAACACTCTCATGTCAAGTGAGAGCCCACACCTACATCAAATAAAATAGGAGTGGTCTTTGGTACCCATACTCTTTTGGGTCCATGGGGGTTAGCATCTTTCCTAACCCAAACAAATCTATTTGCCACATTTACATTATGTATTCTAGCATAACAAAACTTAGTAAGGTGGCCCTTACGTCCACAATGTGTACATGTGTACACATGAGCATACATAGTGTTGTGTGCATGAACGTGGGGAGCATGTGTATGCCGTGGTTTGTGTGCATGCATAGGTGGAACTTGTTTCTCCCGAAACATGGATTCCAAACGGGTGTGGTTCAAAGCACATTGGCTCAAAGTGAAGCCTAAGCAATCAATACTCTTTTTAAGCATACAAATATCATTTTCAATAATGGAAGAAGTGAAGCATGCAATAGGTGAGTTAGAAGGTGAAGCTACACTAGCATGGCAAACATGTGTGTCAATATCATTTTGCAAAGAAGTATTTTTCTTTGAAAACAAATCTAGCTCTTTTGAAATAGAACAAATTTTGTTTTTCAAAGTTTCATTTTCTTTTACAGCAAAATCAAGTTTTAAAGTTAAATCCTCCTTTTTCTTTAAAACATTTTCACAATCATTTTTACTTTTCAAAATCTTGTTTTTATTTAGGGCAAGATCAAGTTTAGATTTCAATGAATCCCTTTCATTAGAGATCTCATCTCTTTCTTGTAAAACAATATCAAATTTTGAAGACAAGTCCTTATTTTCTTTAGTTAACTTAAAAGTTTTCTTTTTCAAAACTTTATATTTTTCTAAGAGGTTCTCACAAACAATAGATAACTCTTCATTTAGTACATCGGCATCCATACTATCAAGATCATCAAAAGAAGAGCTAGCACTATCTAGTTGAGTATCCGAATGTACCTCAAGGGGGTCATTCCCTTAGACCATGTAGTAATGATGTTCGGATTCTCCTCCACTAGATTCCTTCTCCATAATGTTTGGCGTTTGAAGCTCAGAGGAGGTCAAAGTGTTCCACACTGCAAAAGCGAAATCACAATGAGAAACCAACATAAGATATTCTTTGTTAAGCATGCTTCTAAGTGCCGTTAGGGCTTGTGCATTGGCCTCTATATGCTTGCTATTACCAAGATAGGATTTCTTGGTAGCGGCAAGGAAAACATGCAAACCTATGGTTTTTAGATACATACTCATCCTAAATTTTCCCATGTCGATGTTGGAAATATCAAACATGGGAGGGGGTCAAGCAATCCATGAGTGTGTGTAAACAATATAAGTGTGCAAATGCAAATGATAGATTAGCAACCAAGATCACACTCCTAGGTGGTTAAACCTAATATCAGGAGCGTAGGCTCTGATACTAATTGAAAGTACACCTAGAGGGGGGTGAATAGGTGTATGGCTAATCTATAACAAATAATGCAGAATTTAAAAACAAATTGCAACACACTTAGTGTAACCAAAGAGTGGCCGAATTCCCGGTGAAGGGCTCTGGACTAACTCCTCTTGATTCCTTTGAATAAGAGTTGAGATGCTATATGAAGATCTCTTGGTTAACACAAGGATGGCACACAAACAAACCAAACATGTATATGATATGAACAATATGAATCAATGCAAGGCACAATGTAAGAGAGAGAGTTAGAGAAAGTGGATCAAACGCAAACACCGAGATGTGTTTCGAGGTTCGAGCACACAGCTTTACGTCCCCGCCTTCACGCAGAAGGATTTCCACTAACTCGTTCACATAGGACTTCCCACACAGGGAACCTCCACTGAGGATTTGGGGCAAATATAATTTGGGAGTACACAACTCTCTCAAATACAACCTCTCATTAGAGACAAGGCACAACTCAAAAACACCTCTACACTTAGAGGGTTAGGCACTTAGCCAAACAAAGATCAACCTCTCACTAGAGGGATAGGGCTCCAAGCCACTCAAACACAATCACCTCACACTTGAGGGATTACAACACAATCTCCACCTCTCACTAGAGGGATAAAAATACCACTTCCACAATCACCTCTCACAAGATGGATATCAATACAATCACCTCTCACTAGAGGGATATCACAAAGATGGAAGGTTTACAACTTGGTGGTATAAACAACCACAAACTAATTTTCTCACAAAATAGATCCTAAATAGATAGGATAGATAGATAAGCTCAAGTGTGAGAAATGAAGAGTTTGAAAATCAAAAACACAAAGAAGAACTCTTGGGAAAACTTCTAGAATAGATATAAAAATGAAGATAAAAAACAATCCCAAAGACTTCTCTTTTTCTTGATTTTTCCAACCCTTTAAACAAATAAAGATAAAATCTTTTGACTTAAAAACTCTTTTGAAAACTTGTATATAAACACTAGAAAGAATGAGAATTTTTACTCTTGGAGATCTTGTTGAAAAAACCAACTCAAATGGGGTATTTATAGCCCCATTTAAATCTGCCGTTTGGCAGGGAAAGGGCTGAAATGTTCTTCCGGTCGACCGGGCGGTGGACGGCCAATGGTCATATTTTTGACCGTTGAGCCCACTGATCGACCGGCTCGGTCGACCGAGACTGGATACAGAGAGCATAGCTCTCTGCCGGTCGACCGACCTGGTCGACCGGGGCTATTTTCAGAGAGCAGAGCTCTCTGGATGGTGACCGGCCCACCAGCCCTGGCTGCGTGCACGTCCTGTGCACGTCGGTCGACCGGCAGACAGCCTGGTCAACAATTATAGGATTTAGAAACTTGTCTTTTTATCTTCTATTAAATCTCATAAAATCGCATAAATTTCACAAAAATCAGTTCTTACTATATCTTTGAAATACAAATATGTGTGATAAAAATTCAACACATATTTCAAACAATTTGAACCATTTTTGTGTGATAGAAAATTCGCCTTAAACTAAAAACTGTATTTTTCGAAACTTGAATTTTTGAAATGGAAAATCAATTTTTTCAAAACTCATGTAAATACAAAAATATGATATATAAACAACTTTGAAGCATGTTGTATATAGATAAAATTCAATATACATGAAATATAGTATATCTATGTTTTTGACTTAAAAATCAAGATCGGTTAAACCGAAAACCAAAAACCAATAAACATGAAACATGTGTGTATAAAGTGAACTTGAGCATATCAACACTATCTAATCTTTACAATGAGATCTAAACAAACTATACTAAAACAAACCGAGGTCTTCTTGTAGAACGCTGTCTCCAAGTCGACTCAATCTAAACGTGATCCACCGAGCTTGACTCCAACCGAGTGCTAGATGTGAACTTGACGCTCGAGCTCTTGAATCACCATATGAAAGCTCCAAAACACCTTTGTTGAAGCTAATCACCTACTAATATCTTGATCAAATATCTGAAACTAAATATCACAAGATTATTAGTAAACTATAAGTACATGAGGTAATCATCATCAAAACTAGAGTGAAGGGCCTCTGGGCTAACATTGAGACAGCAGTAAGGCCTAATTAGCCAACTGGAGTTCAGGGTACTTGGCTTTGTCATAAGGATCCGAAGAGGATTGACTCTTGAAATGACATGAATAGTCTGCCCGATCAAGTAATACCGTATCTTTGGATGACGAAGACAAGAGCAAGACACTCTTTCTCGACTGGGTTGTAACGACTTTCAGCCCCCAATCAAGGTTCTGCTGAGATAATAGATAGCTTGTTCGGCACCTTCATCATTCTTCTGTGCGAGCAGAGCACCTAAAGAAGGTCCATGGCTCTTACATAAATTAAGAATGGTTTCCCTGCGACAGGAGATATCAGGACCGGAGGCTTAGTGAGATATGCTTTGATATCCTCAAAAGCTTTTTGACAAGCGTCATTCCAGACAAAAGATACACCTTTCTTCATTAGTCGTGTGAATGGTTGACAGCGACGCGACAGGTTTACGATAAACCTATAGATGTAAGCCAGCCTGCCTTGAAGACCTCGGAGTTCTTTGAGATTTTTTAGAGGCTGCATATCTTGAATGGCTTTGATCTTGTCGAGATCTAGATGAATTCCTTTGGATGTGACAATGAATCTCAGGAACTTGCCACTTAAAACTCCCAAGAAAGACTTTGTGTTTGGTTGAAAAAACTTGGTCGAAGTAAAATTTCTTTGAGTGACTGAAAGATTACAACGGAACAATCCCGATTCAAAAGAGGGGAGAAGATTTGATTCTCCCCTTTGTTTAATGTTGGGTTCTTCGTGTGGCGACGAAGAGTGATTCTTGTTCTTCGTTGACCGGCCGATTGTCCAGCTTCTCTTCAGAATGCTCTCGAAGACTAATCAAAAGGGAGCTCTGTTTTTACCACCACACTAAGTGTTTAGAGTCCACTGATTACTCCTCTCCTCTTTTCAGAAAGCAAGAAGCTTTTAGTTTGAAAATTCTCAGCTCTAAATCTTCAAAAAGCCTCTCATTCTCTCCAAAAATCCCCGTTGTTCTTTTTACTCCTCATAGCTACTCAAGCTATTTATAGGGAGTCATAGGGGTATTATTGTCCCTTACAGATTCGTCTGTTTTTGTTTCAAGCTTTGGACATTGTAGTAATATAGAATGTTAATTTAAATTAGTTTAGCGTCTTTTTAGAAATCAACAATAAAATGCCAATGTGGTACTGGGCCTTCTGGCCTCTTATTATTTCGTAAAGTTCTGTCACCTTTGAAACCTCAACTGGGCGAGGAGGCGCTAATTACTCATATTACAATTCCTTGTACTTATTTTAACAATTGTTGGAAGTATTACTTCTCAGCTAATGTTTCATTTTGAAGAAAGTTAAACAATATTGTTATTTTGCTATACATTTCAAAACACTGTTTTTTTTTTCTCTTCAAAATATCATTGAAGTTTGTGAAATAAGAGCGAGTTTTTCACAAGCAGCAGGTTGGTTTGTTTTGGAATGCCGTGTTCAAGTTTGTCTGTTTAGCTCTGGGGAGTTCAATCATATTCTAAGACCATGTGATATTCATGCATTTATCCAGCTGAGCTCTTTCTTGCCACATTTGTTTTTAGACGGGATTTGTGAGTACTGAATTTGTTCAAGTCATTAAAGATCATGAATCTGTGATCTCAGTTTTCTTGGATCATTTTTTTTGTACTAGAACTCCTAATGCACGCATCACCTTATTTTATATGACTCATAATACACGGGTGATGCGCTTAACCCAAAATTTCATTTAATTTGAGCATGCAGTGTTGATTAATTTTCCAGATTTGTTATCAAAACAAGGAAAACTTGGTGTGCTATGTGGTTTATATTTTATGTATTAGCTATTGAAGCAGATGGTTCAGTAGTATCTCGTACAGCTAGATTGTGATTAGTCTGTAATTACAATTGCGATCTAATAAACGGATTGCAGTGTGTTATATAGAGTTGAAGAGGAGAGAGTAAGGGGTAGACAGAGAGAGAAAGGGAGAGGGAGAGAGTTTATAGGAGAGGGGAGAGAGAAGGCGGTGGGAGAGGCAGTGGCTGAGTCGTTGGCTTGGGGGAGAAGGAAAGGAGATGATTGGTGGAGAAGAAAAGTATAAGTAAAAAAAAGATTAGTTTAATATTATTTTATTCGATAAAATTTGACTAGTTCCAAACAAGTCTCAAAATTTTCATAAAATAGAAAATATTATGCTGAGAAGTAGTATGAAATCAGATTTAAGAAATTCAATATGTTTTGCAAATTAAAAATTTTAAAATCGATCGGTGATACCGGTTGACGCTGGATTGGTCAGAATTTTGACTAATTCAGAAAAATTTCAAAAAATAGAATAAAGTAGAAAATATGATTTTGAAGAATAATTTAAAAGCAGATTCTTTAAATTCAATTTCGTTTGTAGATTAAAAATCTCAGAGTCGATTATCAGTGTTGGTTGACACCGAATTTAGAGATTTTTCAAAATAATTCAAAAAAATTTGAGAAAATTCTGAAAAATTTAAAATATTAAAAAATAATATCTGAAACTGAAACCGATTCAATCTGGCTATCAGGAAGATCAAATCAAATTTGTACATCATTTCGAGTATCGATACAGTGACATGTATTTAAAACCAGGGGTTACAAGGACTACGATTTTCTTGTTACATAAGAAGTCTACTCGCGCAAGAAAGACAGTTGTGATAACTTGGCGAAGGGGTAAAAAAACCCTCTACTCAAACCCTATAAATAGTCTATTAGACCATGGTGAAAAGTACGCTCTGCAAACCTTAGATTTTCACCGTACTACTGTCGTCAACTGAGTCTTACTCCATCGGAAGGGTTTTGATTGGGCCCAAGCCCCGATCTCCATGATGTTGTTCTCTGTGCTTTGCAGTATAAACCGACGGTCAACCCGTCAATCCGATCCACAAACAACCTCCCGTCATTTACATAAGCAATTGAAGTGAAGGTCTAGGACAACACTGAAGTGGAAGGCCGAGGTGAAGGCCCAAAACGAGGCCGAGATGGACTTAATTAGAATGAAGATGTCTTGCATGAGACCAATGTGTTAAGACTTTTTTGGATAGAGTCTAAATTAATTTGGGCCTACACAAGTCTAATTGGATTTATACACTCATCTTTATAAGCCTATGTAGTTGGACCCAATAAAGAATTGATCAAGCCTAATGGTTTGGGTCTAGACACGTTTCATTTACACTTAGCCATGAGTGTATGTAAATTATGATATGGGACTCATCTACACGTGTGGAACTCGTGTTATCAACCAAGGGTTTAGATCTATGATGAGTTGAACTAAAATTCTTTGATGCTATATATATTATGGGTAGGATTTTCTCTCCACCACCAACTAATCTATCATGACCTGATCTCTCTCTTGAAGGCCTCTCATCTCCTCTAAGGATCAAGGGAACTTAGTGGCTGGAGAAAAGAATTCCCTCCCTCAACTCCGGTGTCTCCGAGATCGTGCAACCTTCGGCATCCCTTTGGTGATGGAATCGAGTATGCCTAAACTCTCCTTCCATTTGATCTTAATAAAGAGGCTTACAATATATGTGTAGATCTTGTAGAAGAATTATTAGATCTAACAATTGGTATCAGAGCCACCTCTTTTCGGATCAATGTGATCTATAGAAATTTTAATCTCGATCTATTAAAACTACAGTGAATCTCTTTATTTAATTCAATAAAGAATTATTTTTTGTGTTCAAATAATTGAATTAAATTGATTAAATCGAATTATGTATATATTTTTTCAGAATTTTTTCTGTGTTATTATTTTTTAGTTCTATTTTTAAAACTAAAACAGAATTAAAAAAAATATATCAACATAGCCTGCATGCATGTAGGCAAATGCGCCTGCATGCATGCAGGCGCGGCGGCCCATGGTAATTAGAAAAAAGTGGGGGATATTGTGTGCCCATGCACATGCATGCATGCCCGTGGGCACAAGGTAATGGTGCGTGGGCAGCGAGACCCACCTGCCCACGCACAGTGCATAAGCAGCGTGCATCCCGTGAAAACGGAAATCAATAAAAAAAAGTTTAATTGTTTTTGGGTTTTCTTAATTAAGCGGGATTATGAGATTAGTTAGTATTAGAAAATTTAGATATATAATTTTAATCTAATAAGAAAACTACTCCTAATTAATCTCATATAAAGTTTAAATTTAAATTGTTGAGATTGATTTTACCCATGACTCTTTCAGATTGGTACTATTGGGCCCACTTTATTTTTGAGTTTCTATTTCTCCAATGTGTGCATTAGGCAGCCGTACATGAGTCTGTTAGGCAGCACCCAAGAGTTTGCATTATAAATAGAATGTCATAGAAATAGTAGATGATGAATCATGATTTTCAAGGAAAGATCCTTGATTTTGAAAAGACGCTCACAAGTTAATTATTTTTTCTCTCATTTTTGGCACAGCATTCTTGAGCACATAATGCACATCAATCCATTTCAAAATTAGTTTTCATAGTTTAAGGGTGTGCCCGTGATTTACATGCAGACTGCAATAATTGTCAGTTTTTGTCTTATTTTATTAAAAAAAAGAATCAATATTTTTCTAAAGCCACAGTTCTATTGGGTTGAGAGCATCTTGAAATTCCTGAAATTATGCTTTTGAAACTATTAAAGTCCCTTCCACTACACATAACTTCGAAGCTAAAGTACGGGTTGAGGTATTTATATTTTAACACCCCCCCCCCCAGCGGTCGAGCGCCCTTTTTATGAGCTGAAACCAGTGCTTTTGCGCTAACAATATTTTTGTTTTTAAATTCACTTTTAAATGCGCGCTCGGTGGGATTTGAACCTGGGTTGCTCTGATACCATATTAAAGTTCTTGCCACTACATCACAACTTCGAAGTTAAAGTGAGAGTTGAGGTATTTATATTTTAACAAAAACCAAATGATGATTTCAGCTCAATGTCTCAGAAACTGAACTGGTAGTTTTAAGTTCAACATTACTTCCAAAAGTAGTGGAAGTTTTGATTTTTATACTATGGAAACATGATATGCTTCCTTCGGATGCATTTGGATGTCTAACAAAATATGTCATTTTAGGAGGGTTTTGAAAAATGAAATTCATGGTTTGTGTTAGGTGAGTGTCTGAATAAGTAATAAAATATGGAAATCTCTTAAAATCATGTTTTGTCAGTTTTGTATTCTGAGTAGAAATTTCAAATAATTTGATTATCCTTGTCATTGCAAATGGTTCTATTTCCCACTTTGACTTGTTTCAAATCAGACCATCAATGAATATTAAACATTCTTTGAAATCCAGTAACTTCCAAATCTTGGCAGCACCGGAAAATTGATTTTTTTATTAAAATATTCAAGAGCTGCCTTAATGTTTCTGATATTTTTCTTACGAAATAGAAATTGCCATATGTGATTCTTGTTTTCGTTTTACCTCATATAGTCCAGTAAAGAAAATGCATGAACAATTATTTTTCTGCAGACACTTGGTATGGTAGTCAGATTTTGACCCTCATCAAGATCATGACGCGCGTCTAGAAATCTGGAGGTTCCACTTCTCTGCCATTCGGCCCAGCTCATTCACAAGCCTGACAGGGGTCCAAGAAGGAAGCCTTGGGCCTCGCCTCGAGCCCACATCAGCTCAGATGTTACCTACCCAGGTCTGTTACACACCCGAAGTTGCATGACCCTCTGGGATGCCAGCTATCGGTATAAGTATCCTTCCTTACTAGCACAAGAACTTTTCCCAGAGCCACTCAAGACTCCGACATGAAGACCCCCCTCCTGAGCTCGCTACTTCTGCGCTGCCTACAGCTGGAGAGCACGATCCCGCAATTCACGGATTCAGTTACAATGTCAAATCATCCCCACATTCTAAACATTGTAACGTTTATATCAATGCGAGCAGTTATGAAGGGTGGCAGATACTCTGCATAGCGATCCTACAGTCAAGTGGCACGATCTGGGCAGTTTCAAGGAGATCGTACGAAACGTACAGTTATGTAGCCTTGAGAAATTCGCACCCACCGAAGACAGCTCAGGCGGTACAAATACTTCTCCTTCTCTATCAAGGAGGAGAGAATACGACTAAAATCGGGCATTTGTAATCGTAGCATTGCTCTGCTAAATTGGTTGTAATCCCCGTACATTATAGTGAATTCTCTCTCTCTGTGATTTTTCCCTTTTCAGGTTTTTCACGTAAATCCGTATTGTCTGCGATTGCTACATCTGTCTATCCACACACACACTCATTTATAACTTGTGATGTGGAGAAATTCCCTGAGAATTTTTCTCCACATTCTGGTGCTTTCATTGAGATCTTGAATCCATACTCAAGATCTCACTTTCCCACATTCTGGGGCAGCGTCACTCCGAGGGCTTCAATCTTGGAAGCTGGTTCACAAGACTCCGGCTGACCCATCACACTGGGAGAGGTTTTATGTTCGACTTTATCCCCTCTTCAGGATTGGAGCCTTTGCCCATAGCTATCATCATCCTTTCCAGCTCCTCGGCATCAGAGTCGTACTAGATCCTCCAGCGTCTCTTCTGCAAGTCACAAGCATCAGAACCCTGGAAGCAATGTGGAAAGACCCGGAGCCAACTTGATACTTACCCTCCTGGATATCTGAACTTACGGAGGGGTTTCTTCTGACTCTCTGCTTTTCTCTTCGGTCGCTCCTCCCGAACTAGATGCTTCTTGGGTCGCTCCTCAGACTCCGGAGCCGCACCCTTTGGTTGGGATTCCGCCTCTCCTGTCGAGACCACGCTCGCGGAAGCGCTCTCCTTCCCGAAGGCATGAGCCTGCACCTCACCATCTCTATCCGATGTTGTAGGTCTCGAAACGATCGGGGGATCAGAGGGCCTCTGTGGGTCTAGCAACCAGCTCCAGATTCGATAGTCATATGGAAGCTGGTACAGCTTCTGAACCCTCTCCTGCATCTCTTTGGAGATTGCCGCTCCCCTTTTGGAAGAGAATCCATGTTCCATGCGATCAGAACGCACCCATGATCCCTGGCAGGGGCAGCCTCCCACGGTCCGGAGATACGAACGACGGTGTCGCGCCACCCATGATCACCGTCCACCAGATTGATGATCAACCTGTCATCACATAAGTGGCACAGATTTCCTCCACACCGTATGAAGCATAGGCATAAGTGGCACGCACTCTTTGAATCCCAAGACGGTTCGCCACGCCCTCGGTGTCAACTGCGAAGGTGGGACCTTGAAGTACGCCAGGACATCCCGAACAAAAAAAGTCATGGGGAGTTTAACCTCCAAAGCCAGGATCTGAGGGTGGAAGTACACGTTACCAGCAGGAGGCGAGACTGACATTGGTCTCCAATGAACACCACTCTACCTCAACGTTGGAAGGAAAACGGACGTCATACGTTACCAGATACTCGTCCACCTCCTCTTGGTCATGCAGAACGCGGGGCTTGGGGTCAAAGTCCATGGCCTCCCGCGTTCTGGGGCAGATCTTTTTCCCTTTTCCTCCGCAGCGCCTTTCTTGTTCCTTGTCTCGCCGCCAATAGCAACATATCTTCTTCCTCCAGCCATTTGCAAGATGAAGATTATAGATTCAAAGATCAAAAAACTGAAGGGGAAACGAGAAGGCAGGAAAGCTCAGAGAATTCTAGGGTTTGTGGAAAGCCCTAGAGTTCAAGCTTCCCCCCAATTTAAAGGCAGATGCTGAGGTCATCGCGATGATGGCTTAGGGGCTAAAGCGTCGTTTCACGCGTGTGTTGTCTCTAAATCCCAACTCACTCGAATGGTTTCCAAGCGACGACTATCTACCCAGAGTTCACGCGGATTAGACACGTGACACGACCTTTGCTCACCTTTGCAGGCACGACATTAAATGTAAAAGTACGAAGAGACGACCCAAACTGCTCTCTAGCATTCTCCACTATCTTCCACGAAGCACAAGTGTTCCACTCTGACCACTTAGGATAAAATCATGCTAAAAGACGAGATTAGGCCGCTCCCCTCGTTCAAAAACTCCGAGGCGGCGGAGGGGCATCTGTAGTAGTCAGATTTTGACCCTCGTCAAGATCATGACACGCGTCCAGAAATCTGAAGGTTCCACTTCTCTGCCATTTGGCCCAGCTCACTCACAAGCCTGATGGGGGACCAAGAAGGAAGCCTTGGCCATCGCCCTGTGTCCACATCAGCTCAGATGTTACCTACCTGGGTCCATTGCACACCTTGAGCTGCGCAACCCTCCAGGACACCAGCTATCAGTACAAGTATCCTTCCCTACCAGCACGAGGACTCTTCCCGGAGCCACTCAAGACTCCGACATGAAGACCCCCTGGGAACTCGCTACTCCTGCACTACTTACAGTTGGATAGTAAGATCCCTGCAATTCACAGATCCAGTTACGTTACTAGATCATCCTCACGTTCTGAATATTGTAACACTCTTTTATCAATGCGAGTACTTATGAACGGTGGCAGATATCTCTGTATTATGATCCTACAATCAAGCGGCGCGATCTGGACGGTTTCAAGGGGATTGTAACGTGCGAATCATGCAGTAATGTACCGTGTTTTTAATTTCAGATATCATGGATATATCAATCGGCAAAATTATATACCGGATACCGGGTGATATATCGTAATATGGTACTAAATATCAGACGTCATTTCGAATGGCTTACCGGATGAAGAACATACATATGGTTGCTTATATAAATCATATGAAACTAGTTAAAGTAAGTTTAGGGTCATAGACTCATAAGAGATACTTACCTTTTATAGAACCTGCTCAAATGCGTCCATGTGGCGATAGATATATCAGATATATTCATCTCAGATATCGGCCACGTGGTGATATATCAGCGCATATCAGTCCAAAACGATATCTAGTAAGATTTTACACTTACCGTATCGTTTTGGATAAAATACCAGTATCTTGGCCGATATACCGGTATATCGGTCAAGATTTAAAATAGTGGTTATGTAGCCCCGAGAAGTCCGCACCCACGAGGACAGCTCAGGTGGCTATAAATATTTCTCCTTCCCCATTGAGGAGGAGGCGAGAATACGGCTAAAACTCTAGCATTTGTAATCGCAACATCGCACTGCTAAATTGGTTGTAATCCCCATAGATTATAGTGAATTTCCTCTCTCTCTCCCCCATGGTTTATTCACCTCTTTCTCCCCATGGTTTTTCCCTTTTCGAGTTTTTCACGTAAATCCCTATTGTTTGAAATTGCTCCATCTGTTTATTCACACACAAACTCATCTATAACTCGTGGTGTGGTGAACTTTCCCGAGAATTTCCCTCCACATCTGTATACTGAACATGGTGCACATATGAGCACCCATCTGAAGTACGAAGCAAGACAGGATATGAGATGGGATAGCAAGTAAAGGGCTATACTCTCGAGTATATTACTATTTGCAAATGCTATGTTTTGTTACTAATCCTATTCTTTCATCCTATTCTTTTATCCTATTCAACTGCAACGTTCAGCTGTGACCTACCTCTCTCTATAGCCATAGATCATTGTTTTTGTTTCCTTTTATTTCTTTACCCATCATTCTGCCTCCTGGGAAAAATTTACAGGCTAGGTGGAAGCAAGAAGGAAAGGCGAAGGAGGAAGCCCTTGTTCTGCACAATGCTCAAAGAAAGGAGCGGGAGCAGATTGAGGTATCAGGACGATCTAAGGAGAATGAGATGAAACTAAAAGCAGAAACGGACTTGCAGAGATACAAAGATGATATCAGGAAACTTGAACAGCAGATTGCGCTACTGAGGCAGAGGACAGATTCTTCCAAGATTGCCGCACTTAAATGGGGAACAGATGGTAGCTATGCTTCGCGGCTTGCAGACGGTATAAAGGAGAACAGTGGCTATCTTGTCTCTAAGTTCTTGGATCTCCAGGAGGGAGAAGTACAAAGAGAACGAGAGTGTGTCATGTGCTTGACTGATGAGATGTCTGTCGTTTTCCTCCCCTGTGCCCACCAAGTGGTGTGCACGAAGTGCAATGACCTTCACGAGAAGCAGGGTATGAAGGATTGCCCGTCTTGTAGGACTGTCATCGAGAAGCGGATTTTCGTTCGCTCTGCTGACTCTTAGCTTTTCCTATTCTTTCCAAAACTCATTTTGAGTTCCAGTATTCAGAATAATGTTTTGTGGGATTTGGAAGTGAATAATGCCAACTCAAAGGGTCGTTTTCTGTCTCGGGTCCTGAAACAGTCAATTCCTCAATGAACTTGGGAGGGTTTATAAGCTGTTTATACATATATCAGCTGCTTCTATGTTTTGGCAATCTCATTGCATGATAATTTATTTCTTTACATCTTAATTCACTGAGTTTCTGAGTCAGGTATGTGGTCCTTTTCTGTATCTTATTTCCATTTTGTGATGATATATGATACGTGCACTTGCCTTGCAGCCACACAAGGAACTGCCGGAAGAAAGGAATGAAGAGGGATTGGTGTGTGTTTGTAATATTTCTGCAAGTTTCTTGGACTTGAAAGTTGAGAGCTTCAGAATGTACACATTTTCCTTGGGTGTTACAGTTCAACGAGCCAGAATATATATAATTAAAGCAACATCAGATGATGACCTTGCAGAACAATATCCCTGCAGCTCAAGAGCCAGAAGTATCATGTACGGTGTGCTTGTGAGAAGTGCATTGCTTCATTCAGAGTTCAGGCAAAAGTTCTTGAAACTCTGAAACTCAAAACCCAACTCCTAAAAGAATGCTACAATGTTCGAAATTCTCAACCTAGCACGCCCCACTACTTCATCTACCGAAAATAACTTGGCAGATGGGAGGATTCTAGCATTAAACCAGCTCATGATCCGTCAAGCAAAGCAGCATGGGTCACGCAGAGAGATGGAAGGGGACCAACTTCTCCTACTTCCGTGATTGGGATCCATTTTATAATTTGAAGGGGATGAAGTAATATTATAGTTGAAACTCTCGGTACTGGAAACCTGATAGAAGTCGGGGTGTTATCATGTAAAAATTTAGTTATATTAGTTATATAATGAAATTAACCGAAAGCACCACGCTGTCGATATGTCCGAGTGGTTAAGGAGACAGACTTGAAATCTGTTGGGCTTCGCCCGCGCAGGTTCGAACCCTGCTGTCGACGTTTTTTTTTTTTTAATGTTTTCCATTACTGATCGTGAATTATCCTCGGTTCATGCGATTGCTGAGGGTAAATTTTAAAACTTTCCAGTTATTGCTATGAACTCTATGTTTTTATTGTGCGTTCTGCTAACAATATATATTATTTTAATTTTCAGGGACAAAAGTGTGCAATTTCACATCTGATATGATTGTAAGAATCTTTATGGCACACTACTAGCAAAGTATGACTTGTTATAAGCATCTATCTTCATAGCAATTTCGCATTAATAATTATTTCAATTTTCCGTGTTTAATAATAATCTTTATTCATACAAAGAGCTTTAATAATGTCATGTCTCGTGGTCCAATAGTGTGAGCATTCTTGTAATTTGGTATACTTTACCGGGTTGTTTGGTTAGGGTCAAAGTGCGGAAGTAGTAATAGTTCCATTTGGAATTTGAAAATTGGTTAGTGAGTTTTTCAGTGTTTAGATGTTATTAGGAATTATGGTTTGAAAATGTTATGTCTTTTCTGGTGTTTGGATAGTAATGTGAAAGTGAAAGTGAAAAAGTTGACCACAAAATTGATCGCAAAATAATATTAAAATAAAAATTAGATTGTAATTAGAATACAAGTGAGATTTACATGATCACAAAATTAATTATTTTAAGTTATAACTTATTACAAATGAGATTTACATGATCACAAAATTAACTGCAATACCCTGGAATGAGTAAATGATTGTGTTAAAAAGAAAAGGAAAAAGGGTTTTCTCATTTTCCTTTTTTGGTGTTTGAATAAATAAGGAATTGAGATATTATACTTCCCTATTTCCTTACTTCCGCCCACTTCCTTGCAACCAAACACGCCCTACATCAATATATACATGTGTGGAGAGATAAGGAAACTATACACGTTCAGATACAGTATACCACATGCCGATACCCTTCAAACTCATGGTGGATTAAACACCGAAAATTTGGATAGAATCTCGCGAAACTTTTGAGAGGTTGCACTTTGGTGAATAATTCAATTGAGTTTCTGAAGGAACATAGGGAAGAGTGATATTTTCTTTCTCATATTCCTGACGAGTAACATGATAATCGACTCCAATATGTTTTGTTCAATTATGGAAGAGAGTATTGGAGGCAACATCAATGACACTATTATTATCACATTGCATGGGAATAGGAGTAACTACAGAGACACACATATCGCACAGGAGGTCGCGTAACCATCGAAGCTTTAAGGAAATATCCGCCATAGTGCAGTATTTAGTCTAGGTGCTCGAGCAAGAGACAACATCATGGCGCTTGCTATGTCAAGAAATGAGAGAGGAGCCCAGAAAAATGCAGAAGCCTGTGGTGGAGTGGCGTGTGCCATGATCAATCAGCCCACCCAGCATCAAGATAAGCCTGAAGAGAAAGTGATGAATAAAAATTGTATAGTAATGATCGAGAAATGGTGCTTCGGAGATAACAAAGCACACGAAGTAATGTCGTATAATGAGATGAGGTCAGAGCACTAATAAACTGATTGAGGACATAAACAGCCTGAGAAATATCCAGGCGAGTAGTAGAAAAATATATGAGAGAACCCACTAGCTCCCTGTACCGCGTAGGTTGCAGTAATGGAGCACCATCATCGCATCTAAGTTTGAGATGAAGTTCCATAGGTGTGAAAACAGACGAGGATACAGAAGCAGCATGATCGCTTAGGATGGCACAATCAAAAAGATCAACAATGTATTTCTTTTGAGACAGAAGATAGCCACGAGAGAAGTAGGCAATCTCAATGCCAAGAAAATAGCATAGAAGCCCAAATCTTTCATTTCAAATTCAGACTGAAGATGCCACTTTAGAGAAGTAATAGCAGCAAGATCACTCTCGATAATGACCATATCATCAACATACAAAATGAGAAGCACAATATCATGGGGAGTGGTGTGTTAAAACGTCACATAATTAGTCATGCTCTGTGTATAACCAGCAGAGAGGAGAGATTGGCGAAAACGCTCATACCAAGCATGGGGCACCTATTTTTGATCATAGAGTGCCCGTCAAAGTCTGCATACATGCCCAAGTGGAGCAATAACACTGAGATTCTGTGCAAGATATGAGGCAATATGTGAAAGCTAATCAGATGATAAAGATCATGCTGAGGGTTGCAGAGCTGGTGCAGGTGTAGAGGCAGCAACTGAGGACCTGGGAACATATGGGCCATGGATCCTTTCTAATTTCGGGTTGGTGGAAACCACATGATCGAGTTGTTTGCAATTCCGGCATGTAACTTACTGAGTCTGAGTTGAGGACCTACGAATCTGTTGTCCTCGGTTTACTGGTCCCCGAGATGGTTACCCATGATTCATGGGGCCATGAGCAGCAGAGGGATGATACAGGGTTGCAAGAGCAGTGGGGAGGAGGCTGATTGAACTGGAGCTGGTGATGATGAAAACATCCGGAGACGTGTCTCCTCAGAGGTGAACTCAGTCAATGATTCGGTAAAATTGGGAAGCAGATGACGATTAAGAATATTGCCCAGGTCGAATGGTAAAGTGAAAAAGATTCTAACGATCTCTCAGCTTCTGAAACTTGAGACTGAAGGCAAACATGGAATCTAAAATAGAAACTTTCATGGTCTGTAGTTCCATCTAATAACCTGAAAGTAGCGAGTAGAAGTCTTGAATGAAGCGGTTTATCTCACTGGCATCCTAAAGAGCCTGGTATAGCTCATACTCGCAAACAACACCGACCTGAACAAACATACAGCTTAGAGTCAGCCACTGCTCCCTGGATGAAGTCGAACGACCGATAGACAGTCAAATGGAAATGGAGACCGACCTCATATTATATGTCATTATTTCATCATCAGTGCGAATGTAACACCCTGAAAATTCTGAAAGTTTGTTTCATGTTATTTTCATGTATGAATATGTGGATATACATATAAATGCAATGTATTGCTAAGAGTTCTGATGAATAAAAGTCGGTATGTGTGTGTGTATAAAAGTTGTTGAGAGTTGTGGTGTAGTGATGTGTATATAAGTATATATACATGTTACTTAGAGATTTGGTACAGTGATGCACAAACTAGTCGACTAATTATCAGGGTAGTCGACTAGTGGGGAGATCAGTGGATGTGTATTTTGAGTTTGAAACCAGTCTAGTCGACTAGTAGATTAGACTAGTCGACTAATAGCCTCAACAAAGAGTTGAGATGCAGAGTAGTCGACTATACTAGTCGACTAACACAACTGACTTGATCCAAAATAGTCGACTGATTTATTCTTCTAGTCGACTATTTGAACCGACCTATGACCTATTAGTCGACTGATTTATTCTTCTAGTCGACTATTTGAACCGACCTATGACCTATTAGTCGACTGATTTATTCTTCTAGTCGACTAATTGTATTAGTTGACTAATCTGCCCGCCAGACCATCGATTTGAGAGGAAACCAAGTGTGACTTTTCTCATGTTTTGATTTGCAGAAACCTAGCTTATTCTCCTCCTTCTTCCTCACTTGGTCGGCCCACTCTAGAGAGAGAATAGCTAGAGAGAAAGTGAATTTTAAAGGAGATTTCAAAGGTGAAGCTTGAATCTTCTTTATGGATTCATTCTATGGTGGGAGATGAACTTCCTGTTGAGAGTTTTTCATCAAACCGCTCTTTCTTGGCCTAGTAAGGCAAATCTGCCTCCTCTGATTGTCTCTTTCCATGTTCTTGATGCTTAACATTTCTGATCGTACACGTATATTACATATTTATTACTATATTCCTCCACTTATCTTGTAAAAAATATGCTAATCACCTTGTCTTAATGTTTAATTCATGCATTATATGATTAATGAAGGGAGAGAAGATAATACCAAATAAATACTAGTTAATCAGATTTATATGGATCTATTTGGTTAGTTCAAGATCATCACAAATCTAATCCACTTAAATCAGATTTAGTTGGATTTATTTTATTAGCTGAAAAATTAAGGAGATAGAGGCAAATCTAAAAGTCCAAAGGCAATCTTATCAATATACAAAGGGAAATCTAAAGGATTGCGATGTATATTCAGAAGATTCAGAGAGATAAGAGACAATCTAACTAAACATCAAGGTATAAAATAAAAATTTATCTCCAACCTTATCTCTAACCTTATCAGAAGATCTTTTCTGTTGGGTATGAGATTTTGCCCCTATCTTCGTATACTCTCTCTTATCCAGTTTTGGTTATAAATACCTGTATTTCTGAAGGCAAAGGGGAACGATTCAGCAGAGTGCATAGGTACGGCTATTCTGTAGTTTGTAACTCTGGTTTTTAGTTTTCTTTTACATAATTTTCATTATATTTATGTAATTAAGATTAGAGAAGAGTTTCATGGAGGAATGAGATTGAAGCTTGTACTGAGGGTGACACCGATATAAGTTCTTTTTTTCTTTCATTATTATTTGAATCGAATCAAAGTTACATTTTCATGTCTTCTTTTTCTTCTTCTTTTCTTACTCTTCTTCTACCTATTTTTGATGATGATTCAAATGAAATATATAGCATCGAACATGCTTGCCATTGCAAGTGCCCTTGATGGCTTATGGTGATGGATAGTCGTTTCTATTTATTTTCTGCTTTCATTTAAGTTCATAGTTTGAGTCTGGGAACGGGGACGATCCTATATGTCATGCTTTGCTCACCTTCGAGACGAGATAAGTCTTTGCTAAGGATTCAAGGTAAGTCATCAACCGGAAGAGGTAAGTAAGTTCTTTTAGGTTTTTCTTCCTTTCTTTTAATTTTAGTTTAGATCACCTCCATCAACAACAATCAACTCTTTATGCTTTTTATTTCTTTGTATAAACTCCTTTTCCATTTTCTCTATCTTCTCTTATCTTCCACTTTCTTCTTAGCTTAACAATAGACTTTATTTTTCTTTTCTTTACAAGGACAAGATAAGAACTTTTAACTATTTTTAGTGAACTAAAAGAGAACTTACAACACGCTTCCATCGCAAGTCCTTTCTTGTGGATCATCACCCGTATAGCCACTTACTATCATGGTAGCATTGAGTACCTTACACTTTATTTTTAAGTTCTGAAATTATGTATTTCTATGTGCAGGTTTATACTCAATTAGTTTCTACTAAGAGTGAAGTTATAATTTGATTTGATTTTCATACTTAGTTTTGGCTAGGATTAATATGTGTGTATCCCTTGCTTTGTAATAGACCCCCATGCTATTATCAATGATTTAGATCCATAAATATAAGATGCTATTTTTATAAGATCTAGAGAAGAGATGAAATAGAGATTTAATTTTGATAAATCATAAAATGCTTAATTTTATTTGATATTGACATATGTTAATCAGGGGTATAATAGCTTGATTATACATGAGTTATAACCTTGCTAGATTCATAAAAATATGATATTTATGAGATCTAGGATATGATAAGTAAATTCTATAGGTTTGAAAATATGAGATGTATGATTTGTTGTGATTGATTTGAGATTGAATCTATGCTTGATGTGATATGAAATTTGAACTCATGAGATGATTGGTTATACGAAAGTGATGTTTTCATATTGATGATGCTAGTAGATGAGGGGGATGCAAACAATATTGTTTGTAGATAAGGAGGATGCGAACAAGGCCATTCGTAGATAAGGGGGATGCGAATGATTGTATTAAGAATACGATGTGTATATGTTTATATTTAGCTGAATCACCGTGGAGGCGACATGGCTAGTACGCCAACTAGTCAGGAGATTAGTTTGTATTCTCTCATTACACTATTTACTTTTGATTAAATCACCCATGAGAGCGATGTAGCTTATGTGACACTAGCTTGTGATTTAAGGGTTATGGCCCATTCATTATGATTTTTCCACTATAGTATTACGTGATTATATTTGCTATCATGTCTTTATTATTAGAGTTTGGTCGGGTATCCAGTACCATGTCGTGCATATTCATGTTCATTGATGCATATCATGTTTAAGGATACCATACTTTCTTTCTTTGTTATTTGTTTCCTGATATAATGTGGATCTCTCTTAGTTGTCTCTTCGACCTAGTACTGAGTCAGTCTCAGGATCATAGTCGGAAGGTATCCATTTGAGGATAGACTTATTGGCATCTAATACCGATTGATTTAATATTTTTCAGATTTTTCACAGGGTGTCCGTCGAGGTATCAAGTGACAAAGACGTTGATAGTTGTCTATTATGTTAATAGGTAGATATAATGCTTTATAGAGAGTCTCTTCTTTTGTATACCGTTCCCATCTTGATATTGTATATGTTGTACTCTATTTTGAGGATGAGAGCCTGAGTAGTGTGTATATGTTTTAGACTTGCACTTAGTTTCCTGTATATCGAGACTCCTTGTGTATGACATATATTTTTCTTCTATATATCGGGTTTCTACTCTTTTTGTTTAGTAGTTTCTCTCGATGTTTTTCATATCTGAGTCATATGATTTGTTTTCTGCCATATATCCATATTTGAACTGTTTGAGTTATGTATCATATTATAACAGCTCTAAAGCTCCTGCCCAGACTGCAGTCTAATCGATGCAGCTGATGTGTGAAAATTTAGGGGGGTTAAAATGAACACATTGATATCAAGTAAGTGCTGATGTAGAAGAATAAGAAGACAGAGTGGCAATACTTGTAAGAGGAACCGGATGGTGCGATGGAAGCAGCTGATAGGCATTTGAGAGTGCCCTGAACATAATCTTAGACTCCGAAAGCACGAAAATTATACTGCATCGTGAGAGCCCATGCGGTATAATTTTCAGCGCCTTGCAGTTGGACATCGAGAATAGAATAATCAAACAATAATTTCTTATCCATCAGAGGATTAATCTGATCGAAAGGGCACAATCAGAGAGAGGGTGCGTCTGATCTGAGATAGAGCGAGAGGGCGCGCGATTTGAACAATGCGCGATCTGATCAAGAGAGGGCAACGTGATCAGAGAGAGCGAGGGAGAAAGAGGCAGATCTAGTCGAGGCGATGATGGCATGATCAACGAGGTAGTGATCTGAGTGGGAGACGCGCTCCAGAGGCGCAAATCAGAGGAGGCATGCTCTCTTTTCGAGAGAGGATAGAGCGTGAGATCCGACGAAGTCGACATGAGCAGAGGTCTACGAGAGAGATCAAGAGAGGGCGATGAAGCTCCAAATGTGGGAGAGTGGCACAGCGGGAACAGATCCGGAGGGTGGCGCGCTGGAGAAGACGACTAGGTTAGGGTTAGGATTTTCGAATAGACTCTGATACCATGATATAGGGTTAGGGTTTTTGAATAGGCTCTGATACCAAGATAAATTGGAGAAGGCAAATTTCTGTATATTGGTTCACCAAGCAATTACATAAATATATACAAGTGTGGAGGAAAAAAAACATAAAGAAACTATACAAGTTCAGATACAATATACCACATGCTTAGACACAAAGACATGCATGTTAACACTCATGAACTTCCTCCCAAACCGCCTCAACCGCCAACATCACCCCTTTGGATTCACTAAGAATTCTACATCCCGATTGTGCAGGAATGAGCCAATCACTAGCAGTTGAATCTTTTTATCTGAAATTCTGCAGTAGAATTTTCCTCAGTAAAAGATAGGGGCAGTGCTGTGATTCTCCAACAATACACCAGGCTGTTCCGCGCTGAATCGCAGTTTGGTCCAATTAAGTTCACCCGCTCGGCACAAGTAGACAACAAGTGCACTGCCATGATAATGCAGTTGGGATCGGTGGGAGAAGACGACATGGCTGCTGGCATGGGAGGTGCTACGAGAGAGCCCAATCCGTTATCTACCTTGGGAAGTTGGATTTTGCGTCCGGTTACTGATTTGAGAAGGAACGATGTAGGTTTGCAAGAGGTTCGATCTGCAAGCATGAACCATCAGTGAGAGGAGGCGAGGCAGTGCTTGCTGCGCGCGCTTGGGAGGACGGAGGAGGAGAGTTTGTCTTCAAAAAGTGCAGCAGCATAGAGCTCTCTCCGAGTCGGTCTCAGTGAGTATCAACGAAGGGGATGAGAAGGGTGGCGGTAGAGAAAGCGTGCGATAGGCGGCGATGATCCTTTTGAGTTGCCTGCCATGATCGACGTACGGCACCAAAACGTATGTAGTCTCTTACGTGAAGACGCTCAACGGTCATCTCGACGAAAGGTTGCAGGAGGTCTAGCCATGTGGTTGCTGCTGTTGAGACTGAGCCTGCATCCATCTCCATTGCGTTTGTTCTCTGAGGAAGAAGAAACTATGAAACTTTGATTTACAGGGAAAAAGTTAAAGGGGCCTAGAATTCAGATTTGGTTCATGCACCATCACACACACGTATTATAAGAGGGCTAATTCTACTTTCATACATAAATAAGGTGTCGAGTTTTAAGGAGATAAAGTTTTAAAGTGTTTAGACTTCTTATAATATTATAAGAGAGATAATCACATGTATCAATGCGAAATTGACTCTCTTATAATATATATGTGACTCACACAAATGAACTGAACCCAAATTTTAATGTATGTGGCTCACACAAATGAACTACACCTTTAGAATTCGGGTGCCATGCACAAATTTCTTCCGACATGAGAAAATCGAAATTACGATATTGCCACCGAGACGAGATTTTAAGTTCAATAACTCGCTTCAGAAATTTTTTTCCCTCCTCGCATCTCTTATTATTCGTTCGGGGGAAGAAAAGAGAATGTCGCCGCCTCCGCCGTCGTCGCCGGCGGCGGCGATAGAGAGCACGATCATCGTCCACAACATCGCGAAGCGGCACAACGTCGGCACCCTGGCACGCAGCGCCACCGCGTTCGGCGTGTCGGAGATCGTGCTCGTCGGCCGCCGAGACTTCAACTCCTTTGGCAGCCATGGGTCCACCTCCCACCTCCGTTTCCGCCACTTCTCCTCCCTCCCCCTCGCCCGCTCCTACCTCAAGGTCAGCCCCCAAATGCTAAAACCCTTGCTTCTTTCTCTCTCTAGGGTTTTGAAATTTTGTCACTAATTCGTTTCATCCAGGAGGAGAGGAATTTCGATATCTGTGGGGTTGAAATCACCGAGGGGGCGGCCTCGGTGACGGAGCACCCGTTCCGAAAGAGCACGGCGTTTCTGCTTGGAAACGAGGTCGGTTCTTGTACTTTAGGGTTTAAAAAAGTGATTTTTGAGATTTTAAAAGAGGATATTTGTTTTGTTGATTTGGGAAAAGGGTACAGGGTTGTCAGTGAAGGAGTGTGAAATATGTGATTTCTTCGTGTACATCCCACAGTACGGTTGTGGGACTGCATCACTGAATGTCACGGTGGCTGCCTCGATAGTACTGCATCATTTCGGAGGTAATTTTTGTGTTTGATTCAAGTTTCGTGATGATTTTGTCAAGGTGATAAAATTATTTGGCATTGTAGAGTCTATGACTTTGCTACAACAGTTCATGTTAAATGTTTAAAAAGATCAGGTCCCTTAAAAGTTAAACGTGAATTCTTAGCTTCTGGAGAAGAACAAATATCTTCTAGGGTTTTCTCAGAGCATCGAAGTTTAATAACAAGATTTTTGTCTGGTCTAATTGCTACAAAATTCTAGTTTGTCATATAAACTCACAATGTGGGGACAAAGTTTCATAATTTATTAAAGTTATAATGTCTAAAAATTTGTCTTTAACCGACACGGATAACAATTGATAAACCAGGATAATGGTACGTGTTTGGTTAAATCGTTACGCCAAATCGAAAATAATAAAAGAATGGATGTTAGGGCTGAAATAATGTATCATTTATAAGAACTATGGAAGCTTTTAGGCTAATTATATAATCATGGCATAGGCTATATAGGTTTTGCATGAATTTAAAATTTAACAGGACAAAATAAATGCTATGCTTTGGGTAAAGTAGCAGAAAACAACACCGTGATTGATTGGTTAATTTGAGGAATTTCTTAGATTCATGCATACAAGCTCTTGCTGGTTATTTTTATACAATCAATAAACTTTTGAATTCCAATAACCAACAAAACAATGGCTTTCACGAAAACTTTTCTAGAATCCAATCCTAAACATTAGCTTAGTTCAACATCTTTTGTGCGGGAATCTTTATATCAATCAAAACATCTTTCAAAATCTAGCTTTCATTAAGCTAGCATTGCAAGCTCTAGCGGTGTATTCATGATACAATTATTTGGTTTCATAAATAGCATTAGTCTTTACTCAAGTGACTGAAAAAAGACCTCTCTTATAAGTTAGTTGTATATGGACTCTTTCTTAATAATATTTGATGAGAAGTAGTAAGTATCCCTCAACTATTATTTAACTTCACTTATTAGATGCCATTTAATTGATTGAATGTATAGAGGAAAATGAAATAAACTTCCAAAAGTTGGATGGTAGACTTGCTTCAGCACCTATTTTGACAATTCATAGCAGGGCTGTGGGATTCATGACTCTCGTACTGATTCTTATTAGAAACACATAGGTTGCATGTTGATGTAAAGGAGAAGTTGATGGCACGCTGTCAAGCGGTTAAAGATCTTGGAAAGAACTATCGGACTGATGAATTGGATAGAACTATTGTCCTACTTATGGACTGGAATTGAGTCAGTTGACAATGGTTTGCTTCAAAGATTTAGAGACTATCTGTGTGGTACAAGAGTTTGAAGTATATCTTCTCATGAAAGGTGTAAAGTATGCAGCAAGGAAGATGGATGGAGTTGCTAAGGTAATATCATTGGATGGAGAAAGTCATGTGATGGTGTTTTCTGAGAGATGGTATGAAAAATTAATCTCGGAGAGGTTCACACGAACCAGTAAAAGTGTAATTATCAAACCCATTCAAAATTCACACTCTCTACCCAAAATGATAATATCCAGCTAGGATAAAATTTATGCCTTTGCCCATTGATGCCAAGTGCTTGGTCATTTCTACATCAAGGGGTCTAGAGCTGTCTGGGGAAGTAGCTGACAATCTCAGTGATCCACATATGCTATTATACCAAATTTACTCAGTGACTAGCAAGCAACTTATGGGTATGGAAAACTTACCTTGAGACCACTGAGTGACTTAACGGATCTGGAAACACCTGTTCATCCAAGCCGAATACTAAAAGCAAGTGGCAAGGCTTGATTTTGGTTAAATAATTTGTGGAGGCTCTCTCTGAACAATTTTCAATGTCTCCATACTCTCAACATATAAGATAACACAGAAGAGAGCTAGAAACATAAAATAAGTTTAGCATTAATCGCAAGATGATAAAAACCACTAATTATCATATAATGAGCTATCATAATATAAAAGGCATCCGAGAAATTCTGAGAACTTTTTGTAAAAGTAAAAAAATGGACCAAGGTCCGCATATATTTCAGAACATATGTAATGCTATTTATTCAGTCCATGTAGTCATGTCACTTGGTTTCTAAAGTATGCTTGCGAATAGAACATGTGCATTTTACGAGCACACATCAAATTTTTATTTTTTTTTTGACATGTTAGGGCACTTGGATACTTGAGGAAACTTATTAGACACTCCAATAACATTTTAAGTAATAATGCACAGATATTCCACAAAACATGGACGGTTGACACTTGTGTCCCATGTCCATGTAACACTGAGCTTTTAGAACTAAGTATTATGCCAATGAGCCATTGAAGAAAGTCTTCATTGTTTCTAAGTAAAGTAGCCCTTGATTATATTGTCTCCCAAAGAAAGGGATTTGGCTCATGCAGTCATTATTAAACCTACAGTTACCGTCTGTTGTGTAAATGACATGCTCAACATGACATAACGAACAATCATATTTCCAAACATAATTTTTGGTCTAGCTAATGCAAGTCTGCAGTATCAATACCTATTGTTTATTTAGACAAAATTATATTCATTCCAAACTTATATTGCAAACTCTTAAAAAATCCCCTTACTTTTTACATCCGAGCATCTTATGACCAGACACAGAAGCTATAATCTTTGGTTTCAGTCATTACAATTCTTTTTCTCTTCGTGCGATGGATAACAACTCTTGGTAGAAGTTACCCTCAACATCTGGAGTTCCATTCTTAACGCTAATTTGTGGTGAAGGTTTGCTGTTCTTTTTTCTCTCTTGATTGGTTAAAAGGTTTTATGCTTAATGTACTGAAGGCATGTATACTTAATCTGAACCGAAATGGTTTGTGGAGATTAGATCCACTTTTAATGGATGTTAATTCGTTAACCCTACCATCGCAGCTGGCACTATTCTGTGTGAACTGATTGCATTTCCCTGCACGTGGTGATTGTTCTTGATCCATTGTCTTTCTGTGACCTTTGATTATTTTTGTTGTAGTTATCCAACACAGAAACAAACAATGAACATAACATCAATTCCAAAACTTTTATCCCAACTGTTGGGTTTCACTACATGAATTCTTCAGCCTCTATTATGACATAGCTTCGAAATTAACTGCTGATATATACTTTTCTGCTGCTGCCATCCAAGTTCATTTCATTCTACACTAATCCTAGCAGATCCTTCACCTGCATGTGTCACTCATAACCAGCAGTCATCAGTCTTTTTGATGGATGAGGTTGTGTTTGGTTGAGGCACAGATACATGGTAGTTCTGCACCCCTCATTTTTTTTTGTGAGATATGCGCACCAAAAGTTACAGGCCTTAAACCAGGCAACTAGGACCTGACACATCTAATCTCTTTTGTATTGAAAATGGGTCAGATCAAGGTCAAAAAGTTCTAGGTTCAAATCATAATATCATAGTGTAAAATAAATAATGTTGGAGTGAAGATTCAAAATGTGCATAATGCAGCAACATTCTTACAAGCGTCACAAACCATTCCAGCATGTTATAATTCATTTGTATGTATATGATTGTTATGATCTGAAGTAAAAAGGTCAAGTTGGTTAAACAGCTTGAGAAGTCAAATTACAAGTTAACTTGTTTGATACTGCTTTGGTAGGACCAGAACCTCAACCAAGTTTGTGTTGTTTGGGTTGGGTTGGCTAGTTAGGTTGAAAATGCTGTTGTAGCCTCCTTTGGACATGTTCAAATCATCTAAATTGACTCTCAGCTCTTCCCCTTGATTAAAGTTACCTTTCCTCATGATTGCAACATTTCTCTTACTGTCTTCTTATTAAATGTTGTCTATCATTTCAGCATTCTTATTTTAGTTGCACTCAGTTTTTGACATGTTTTATTTTGTACTCTGTTTCAATCATTACTCCCATTACTGGGCTTCTATCGTCCAATCGGCAAAGAGAGTCAGGAGGAGGCTTATTTATCAGTCTTATGTCGTACTTTTTGGGCACCAGATATATAGCTACCCTATTGTTTGTATTAAAGTCCTTGCCGCTGCACCAAACTCCGAAGTTAAGGTGAAAGTTGAGGTATTTATTTTTTTAACTCGCCCCCCGCAGGTCAAGCACCCTTTTATGGGCCGAAACATGGGTTTTTCGCGATAGTGATATTTTTTATTTTAAATCCACTTTTTAATGCACACCTGGTGGGATTTGAACCTTAATTGCTTTGATACCATATTAAAGTCCTGCCACTAAACCAAAACTCCAAAGTTAATATGAGGGCTGAGGTATTTAGGTTTTAACATTTTGTTTCATAGTTTTCCTAAGGTTACATTTCATGTCTTTCATAATTTTCTTGCTAATTTTAATTTATTTAGATTTTAAATCTTTTCCTCATGTTGAACGTCCAAATGCATCCCTTTCTCTTGTCTTTTCCACTAACATAACGTCATTCAAAAACGTCATGAATGGTCATCTTGAACAGGGGCAAGCATTCTGTTTCTTTGGTTCAGTGTTGTCCAGTTTTGATGAAACCAAAACCAAACATAATTTGATATATGACCGGACCAAACACATAAAGAGAATTTTGAAACAACACAAACTTTTTGGTTTTGATGGTCGGTTATTCAGTTTATAATGATAGGTAATAATCAGAAACCAATTTGATATTTGGACATGTAGAACAAATTGAGGGCCACATAACAACTAATTTCCTCTCAGGTTACAAAACAAGGAATCAAATCAATAAAAACCAGTGTTACTTGGACATGAGACACTAGTATCAAGTTCTCATGTGTCCTAAAGTGTCCAACGCGTCAAGTTTTGGAAAATATGATACAAGGACATGGATACACATACTATTTAGTGGAGCAATAGGATCTCTTTAAGACTACTTGTTTGCAATCATGGCACAGTAGAAGAAAAGTATGTAAACCTTTACATGATAGTGGCAGTGAGAAATAAAAATTATAGCATTCACTAATCCCTCTCATTGTCCAACACGGAAAAATTTAATAAAAATGGAGTTTCTTGGTAAACCTAGCAAAAACAGAAAATCAAGAGGATCACAATTTATAAAAACCATCTCTAAAGATCAAGAATTGAGAGTTAAAAGAAACGGGAGAATAACTATATACCTATTTTACAACAAAATCATCCATCATCATCTTCTCACTTCATACCATCATCATCACCGTCACCTCATTATCATCACAAGCTCTTTTATGCCTTTATCATCATTGTTGCTCAACTCTTCATCTCCGTCACTAAATGGTCACTTCGTCACTTCATGATTGTTCTCAGCGGTAGAGATCGATGGGCTTGATGCAGTGTTGGATGGAGGAAGGTGGATGAAATTGGGCTTTGAGGCAAAGAGAGGCATCGGGGAGAAATGATATAGCAACAATTTGATTTCGACGAGGGTCCAGGAAGTGATTGAGAGGCAGAGAAGGGATAAGAGAGGAGAATGAGGAGATGCAGGAGATCTATGTCTATATGATTCTATATATGTCTTCTCCCCTCTTTCTTGATTCTATACTGTTTTCTCTCCTCTTTCTTAATTTTATTGTACACTTAAGAAGGACGAACGTGACATGGAGAAGAAGAAAAGTGGATAAAGACTATTCAATTTGCTTTAGTTGATATGTTTGATCTGAGTTTTCTTTTTGTTAATTGATATTTTTCAAAACAAAACCAAATCAAATTGATTCACATCACAACCAAACAGTTTGAATATGTGAAAGTATATAATATATCCCTCAACCCTTAGCACCATGGTTTGAAGAATCGGCACACCTCGATACACATCGTATCAGATTCATCCGAACCCAATGCGATATTAGTTCGATGAAATAAAAATCAGGGTATTGTTTGGGAATCACCGCTACAAATTGAATATCAGCCTATATCGGGCTCAATCGACTGTTTTGGCCAATACAAGCCCGATATGGGCTAATATTCAATTTGTATTGTGATAGACAATGTCTTGCAGAAAAATGGTTAATTTGCATTGGCTATCTCCTTTTGCTCCCTTAATTTGTAGAAAAAAGTGAAAAGGAGAGAAAATTTGTAGATAATTTGATTTCCCTGTCTCCCACCATAACTACGTCTCCACTAGCACCTCGTGTACGCGTTAAATCATGCTTTTGGTGCCCGTACTATTGAAATAGTGCTCAAGAAAAAATCCTATGTTCGAGTTGTACTCCAAATTGACTCAATTTCTCTTAATCCTTAACACAAAATTGAATCCAAATTAAGAACGAATTTGTCAGAGGAGGGGGGGGGGGGGGGAACTTAAAGAAAATATAAAATCCTTTAAAAAAAACTGACCTTTCATGTAAATACCTTATGTTTGTATATTCTGTGTTTGCACAAAGTACTACGTATTGTAATATTTTTCCAAAATATGACTAGAATTTCTATCAATTATTCTCAAAAACATATCAAAGCGTTACTAGTTTTATGAACAAAATAAACAAATTTGAATTATTTTTTTTACTTTTTTGGGGCGAGACTGAAAATCATATCATCGAGATGAGATGGCCTATATGGTAAATTTCTACCAAAAATTTGCAGCCAATTCCAATTCTAATATCGAGATTTCGAACCATGCTCAACATGATTGAAGTTTTGTTGGACTTTAAAACGGCATTAGAGCCACTAAGGGGGAAAATAGTCTCTTAACTTTAAGGAGTGTAAAAATATAAACAATATATCAGATTCAGGAGTTTTGGTTTAGTTGTGGGGTCTTCAAGATGTCAAAAAACCACTTCCAAAAACTTTACTGGTTGCGGGCTACCATTGTAAATCAAGCTAAATTAACACTCAACTCTCCCAATAACATAGGCCATCAAGCTAGTAGGTAGAAATGTCTCCAACTGAACTACCTTGGAAAATAAATATATGTTCAAATTGGCGATGATGAGTTTGAGTCCAAACCCTCTTGAAACGTACCGTATTAGAAAGCCACTCTATGCTAGAACTTAAGTTGTTGGGTTGTTGGCTAATAATATATATCAAGATAAATTAACACTTAACATAGTCAAAATGGCTTTGTTTAGTACATTTTTTTAATTTTAAACCGGATAGTGTGGAACCCAAATCTTAAATATTCCTAGCAAGCTCCTTCATGTTGGTTCGATCCACATAATTCTAGAAAGAATCTTATAATAAGTCTACTTGGACAAATATCTTATGAAATTAGCAGGACTTTGTTTCTTTTGATGGTTCTAAGCTTTAGGAATCAACATAAATTTATTGACATATGTAATTCCATATCCATTATTTTCTTTGGTTGTGTGTTCTGTGGGCAGTGAAGGAGACTATTGGAACCAACCTATAGTTTACTCTATAGTTGAATGTTCGAAAGTGGAGGGAGAGGGACAATTTCCAAATGAAGTCATTAACTCACAATGAAATAATTCACTGGATTGACCGTGAGATGAGTTAGATTAAATAATTCATTAAATCTTATTTCAGCTGCCTAACCTAGTTATATTTTTTTGATTTAAAGCTAACCAGGTTTAGTAGGCTTGATTAATTAGATAAATGGACATAGTCGTTATATAACATTGGACTATTTGGTTGTTGTATCTGAGTTAACAGCAAAATTAAATTCTGATTGGCTTATGATAGCTCTGTCTGTCTGTTATGTTTTGAAGAAACTTACATAACTACTATTTTGTTGAGAAATTTTGATTCTAGCATACAACCATATATAAGAGGAACCTTCTTTATTCAAAAAATGTGAGAAAATTAAAGATCTCTTCAAGTGTTCTTTCATCTCTTGCCTCCTTATTCATTGCTTGTAAATGGAGGCACTCTAGGTTATAAGCTCTTGAGGCTTTACCTTGAATAATGGAATCTCAAGAATCAATTTGCATTTTCTGATATTACAAAACCAATTCTATTTACTAATTATAAGGATTCAAGATACTATATATTTACCATATAGTGTTATCTGTTGCAATATCCATGACCTAAAATATACTTTTTCAGCAAATTTGCATTAATGATGACACTTTGTAATTTCACATTTGGCCAAGTTATATCCTGAAATGTCAACACAATTTTAAAACCAGTTGTTTACTAAATACCTGGGATTGTATTATTATTGCAATGTCCCTATAACTTTCTGTAATTATGCTATTATCAAATTCCTTTATTCATGAAAAATGTTTCCAAAATACTGCTATAACCCCATAATTTGCACAAGTGATCAAAATCTATTTCTGAAAGAATACTTAATATTTTGGGTTTTATATAAGATTTCTATTACTTCTAGAAGTAGTTTTGGATTAATAAAGGATATGTATGTTTTAATCTGGCTTAAAAAAAATCAATTTCATCAAAATAGTTTCTAGTTGAATGAGAGGTTATGCTTCAGTTGGAGAATCTATGAGATCATGCATATAAATCTGTTATAAGAAAAAAGAGAAAAAAAATCAATATGACTTAATTTAACTTTATAAGACTAGGTTTAATTTTGGAAACAAGTGTTATTTGAACAATTTGATGTTTCAGATTAAATTTGATGTTCAGATCGAGTATATAATCACTTTTTCCGGGGGTCATGAGAACTTTTATGGGGGAAATTTCACTTTGATTGTTTTTGTACATGAACATTCCCCATGTGTCTTCGTTTCTCTAAGTTTATATGGTTCTACTATGCTTTTTCCTATGGTGGTTATGGAAATGTGATTTTTTAGGTATTGTAATTCTGCAAGTCATAGAATAGTTTTTATAGGATAAGTTTTTATAGGATATGAATGATCTTGTATGCAAGGGTATGCTATTTTGGATTTCTGATATCTTTTATCTTTTCGTCTTATTTTTCATCTATTTGTAAGGAAGTGATTCCCTTAAATCCTCTCTACTATGTAAATTGATATTTTACGGGGAATCATATATTTGCAAGAACAAAAGGTAAAGAACTTCACAGTGTCAATCCAAAGGTTCATTGGCACGTAGGGCATACTAGCTGTCAATCCAGTATTGCAAGATTGATGGTGTGCTTTGTTTTGTGGTGAGGCTACGGATATGCTGCTTTGAACGGAATACAATATGAAAGGTGGCTTAATGGGATATGTATTGGGAGTTGTGATACACGTGGGAGTTTTCCCTTGGTTATTCTTGATAGTTATGCATGTGTTATAGTTGTGCATGTATGCAGAGAAGATACATATAAATTTGAAGACATGTAAAATTAAGGATTATGATAATAGAAGCTCATAGTTAGCTTTTAATATCTATAAAACAAAGCCCTGATGTGATGCCTATTTACTACATATATCAAGTATACCTCAGATTAATACATATATCAAGTATATACCTCAGATTACACAAAAAACGATTTCTGAGATGTGACTCCTACATTCTCATCTTTATTGCTTTTCTTTTCTTTTGAAATATGGGCCATAGCTAGACCTGAACCTGAGACTTCCTACAACCCACTCCCACCCTTAACTAGTGAGCCAAGCCTTACTTGCATCGTTGTTACTAAACATCTGTAATTTGAGGTGTCACATCTGAGTCGTCATTTTTGTGTTGTCTAAAAAAATGCTTGGTCTTATTATTTGGAAAGATACACCTCTTATTGCATAGTCTAAAATTCAAAATTTTGTCATTTGGAAATATTTGACAATAATTTGGACACCAAGTGCCATGTCCTAATATCCTCTCTCTGTAAACCTGGGTTATATGCATTACGATTGACATTAAAAGAATTTTTTTGGAGACATATTATTCCATGTTTAGGAGTGCTGCAATTACTAATGTATTGATCTATTGGGTGTTTTCCCCAGTTTGGGCAGGATTTCCTGAAAGAAGCCGCGAGGGTAGCAAGTTCACTGTAGCAGATAGACCAGTGAAGCAGGTGAGGAGAAACTACTGTGCTGTATCTATTGAATCTGTGATCGAGGAAAGGAAGAACAAAAGAGAATGTGCTGGAAATGATATTCTTGAAGAGCTGAAAGCACCCGATGGTTCACAGGCAGCAAACTTTTTAGAAGCATTGTTTGAGTGTTGATTGGACCAGTTCAAGATAGAGGAGACATTTGCTGCATGGACCCACAGATGAATATTTGATGCCAATGAAAGCAACATACTAGAGGATAATACTGTCGTTAATGAATATCAATTAGGATTGCGTAAGAACATCAGTTGGACTTGGCCATTATAAAATCATTCATCTCATCTTTTTCGTTCTTTTTTATGTGTGTCGCACTGTGCATTGTATTCAGTTGTGTGCTTTATTATCATGTTTGATTTGTCTTAGCTCAGACCCGGTTGCCTTTTGTAACCCAGCTCAATGGGATTGTTGATGTTTATGTTTTGTTATATTATTATTATTAGAGTAAACTTCATTTTGCAGTAGCATTTGTTTTCTGTAAAATCTTGGGAAGATCTAAAACCCAACTTGTGTCATGTTTGCACCATACACATAACTAGTGTGACAGATACGTGTTGATCCTCACCAGCTTGTCAAAATTCTTTTGTGACGTTTTCTTTTGTGTCCAGTCGCATGTGTTTGAATTTCGTAACAAAAGAACTCTCTTCGGCTTAATCTCCACAGCATATGCATGAAGTGTTGATTTGTAGCATCTCTCCTGTTTTTTCGGCCATGTTTTTGTTTCAGGTTCAGTATTGCTGAAAAGGAAGGAAGTCAAGAAGAAAGAAAGCATGTGGATTACATAAAAAAGAATAAGTCTGAAATAAATTAAAAAATAAAATATATCGTGCATGTAAAGCATGAGGATTATATTTGATATTGAATTTGAGCACACAAGTAGAGTTCAAAATGAGATTCGGAAATACTGTTTTGTGAGGCTTGTAAGGGTTTTTCTTAAAAGTGTGCTTGAATCAGGGCCGGTCCTAGAAAATTCAATATGCAGAGCAAAATTCTAAATTGTGCCCCTAAACACACTAATCACAGTTACATCAAAGCAATTCTTTTTCTTCATTAAATAATTATTTTTATTAAAATGATAAAAGTTTACAAGAGATGAAGGAGAATTTTTTGGTACCTCGTTAAAATCTTGTCTAGTGAAAATCTGGTGAGACAAAATACTAGACGAAGAAAAAAGAGTACCCTGATTCTCAAAATCATCACATTCAAAAAGTAAAAATGTTATATTTCTAATCTTAAAATGTCCAGATATCGATCTAATCTAAAAATATTATATAAAATATGTCATCTTTCTTGAATTTCATAATCATAACGATTAAAAAAATAGAGCTTATTTGTTTCTTTTTTTAAAAATACCTTATATATATAGTTTAAACTAAAATTTGGGCCCCATGGCTTTTGGGCCCTGGCCCTTGCCCGGGTCGCCTAGGTCTAGGGTTACCTCTGGTTTGAATACCGTTTTGTGGGAGGGGAGAAAACGCGTAGGGCCCACGCCTAAGCCCGCATTTTTTGTTTGCCGATTTCCTCCCGCAATGGAGAGAAAACCAGTGAAAAACTAAATTTGTGAGGTCCACGAGAAAGTTTTTCACGAAGAACTGAATTTGTGAGTCTCACGCAAAATTCTCTATACCTATTTGGTGTCCAACATGCCCTTACTGGGGGGGTGCGGGGGATCTTGCTAAATCACTTGTTTGTTTGTTTTTTTTTTGTTAAGAAATTGCTCTTGATAACAACCCTTTTACTTGCTCAGAGAGCACAGTGGTTTAAAAAAAAAAACTTGTTACCAAACTAATAGGGAACTAATATTGCCACTCCCAAGAATGAGGAAGAGATCTCATGGATTAAGGAACCCCAAATTTGATTAAGGAACCACCAAAATATTCAAAAAAAATAAATAAATAAAAAATTCCCAAAACACCCTCTTCTTCTTCCCTGCTCTCCCCCCCATGCCGGCGAACCCCAACCTCCCCTTCGCTGGCGACACCTCCTCCCCCCTCGCCGGCGAACCCTCTCCTCCCCCCGACCCCCTCCCCTGACCTCTCCGGCCACCCCCTCTCCCCCCCCAGCCCTACCCCGGCCCTCCTTCCGCCTCTGTTTGCCCACTCCAGCCGAACAACTCTGTTCGGTCAGAGTGGCTGAACGGGGGCTCGGTGAAAGGAGGGGAGGAGGGAAGAAAAATGATTTTTTGAACATTTTACCATGAATAAAATTATAAAAAATAATAATAACGTACTTTTAAATATTTAAGGGGCCTTCAACAGATCTGGCGGTGGCAATATCCGTTCCCCAAACCAAGGCCTTTGCTAACGGACTGACCTTAGGTCATGATGACTCCGCTGAGTCTCCTGCAGCCCTCTATTTTCAAAACTCGGCAAGGATTCAACTCGAAAAGAAGAAGAAATGGCAGGATTTTCATCCCCTCTGCTGCTCCCGCAGAGCAGCAGATCAACGGGGCCCTGAACCAAGTGACCGGCGATTCCTTCACAGGTCTCCAACTTTTGGAAACTCTAACCCAACCAGCCCATCTTGCCATTTGAGGTATAGATTCTTACTTGCACATCATCTGTTTGATAGTTCTCCCCATTGAAATTTGCAATGTGAGTTCGTCATTTACCATAGTATGAGGTGTCCATTTGAGAAAGCTGTTTGTTTTAGCTTCTTAGGGCTTGTGTTGTGAAAAGTTTGGAGCTTTGGTTAGCACGTGAGGTGTTTGTTAGTTTTCTGCTTAGAGATGGCATGTAGTGCAAGTTTCTTGCTACAAAGTTTGGAGATTCCTTGATGAATAGAATTTTATGAGGTAGCCATTTGAGGAAACCGTTTATTTTAGATTTTTTGGTGCTTGTTTTTTTGTCAAAAGTTTGTATCTTTAGTTAGCACATGAGGTGTTTGTTAGTTTTCTGTGTTGGCTATGGCATGTAATGCAAGTTTCTTGCTACAGAGTTTGGAGATTCCTTGATGAATAGAATTTTATGATGTACCCATTTGAGGAAACCGTTTATTTTAGATTTTTGGCTCTTGTTTTAGTCAAAAGTTTGAATTCTTTAGTTAGCACATGAGGTGTTTGTTACTTTTCTCTGTTGGCAGTGACATATAATGCATGTTTCTCACCAGAAATTTGGAAAATTTCCTTGTAAATATAATTTATGAGGTGACCATGAGGAAACCACTTATTTTAGATTTCTGGTGCTTGTTTCTGTAAAAAGTTTGGATCTTTATTTAGCAAATGTGGGGTCTGTTAGTTTTGTGGAATTGGTGATGGGATGTAACGTAAGTTTATCATTATTCTCTTGTGGTAATTTTGTTACAGAACATGGAAATTCATTGATAAATTAGGTTTTGTGAGGTACATTTGAAAAGAAGTCTATTTTAGTGAAAAAGTTTCAGAAAGCATATGAAATGTTTGTTGGTTTCCCCACTGTGGGCAGCTTCTTTTTCTTCTACTAGCACTGTCTAACTATCTTATTGATTATGTTTGTCTGAGATGCCAATTTGTAGAAACCAGATTATATTTAATATTGGCTTTTTAGTGAAATAGACTGGAAGCTTTACTTTGTATGTTAAGAGTTTGATATCTTCCTTCAATTGCCAAAAAGATGCGATTGGGATTTTTCAGTAGTCTTCTTAATGATGGTTAAGTGCGATTGCATGTGACGTGTTTGGTGGTTTCGGTAACAACTTTGGTGGTGGTTTGGGTGCTTAAGCTGTAGAATGCATTAGATGTTCTATTGACAAAACAGTTTGAAAAATAGAAAGTCTTTAATGAATGTGAGATCATTGGCCTATGTTGTGCTCAACAAATTGTTAATGTTTAATCTATATTCTACATGGAGACATCGTAAACCCTCTTCTCTCTACTTAAGTCAGTTTTATTTTTTACTTCTGAATCAATAATAGACAATGATGTATGGATTACAGTAGAAATGTTAGGTCGTCACTACGCTCCCACTGGACTTAGAGATGCTAGATTTGTTCTGTTAGTCATCCCTTTCCGTGGAACAGTATTATTCGCTGTAATGTTAATTCACACAATCAAACACACTCATCTTGTTCATCAATGACAATTTTATTTAATTAATATCAAAGCTCTATAATCAACTTTATTATGGTTCATAACAATCAGTCTCCAATCTAATTTTAATACTTTTAACTTATTTTAAAATTTTAAAGATTTTTCTAAAATTATTTTATTGGTTTCTCATAATTTTGGCCATTGTAAAATGCTACCAATATTTAAAGTACCTTGCTGGCTGCCTCATGTGGCCATCTTTTAGAACATTCCACAAAGTATGATTTTCTGCAGCCCAGTAATCCTCTTAATTGATGTTGTCAATCAATTAATGTATAGCACTCGGTTGGTTCATTTCATTGTATTAATCTTCTTGCATTTACATAATACCTTAATATAGAAATAAATTCATTTTCAGGAGTCTTGGAGACAAACTAGCTCTCTCTTAACTAAACACATCCATTCAATAAATTATAGTATATTTACAGTTTGCCTAACTTTTGAATTTCATGGATTACCTCTGAATCTTTGCTTGTATGCATGCAATCATTAGGATAACATGTCTGTAAGTAACTTCCATAACATTTCTGGAATAAAACATGTTTGGGGTTGTGGCACTACCAGCTTTCAATCTCTTAGTACATGAATGCGGTTTAAGAAAGCTAAAAGGATAAAGGTTGATTGATTGTGAATATTTGTAAGTTTCTACTGGAAATCATAAAGGTCGCTGAAGCTTTTGGGTTTATTAAAATTTCCTTACGTTTACCCTGATCCTGAAAGTCATTGCCTGCTTGCTGCTCTTGCGGAAGACCCAGGCCTTGAATCTCACTATTTACTTTTTGGTTGTGGAGCAGAGGAACTTATTGATCTAATGTTCTTTATTTATTTACTTACTATTTAATGCAAACTCTTGAGCCCTAACAGTTGCCTCACGGTCCGCTCTAAAGATCTCTACATATTTTAACAAATAAAAAACTAAAAGTTACTTTACCACTTACATCAAACTCTATGTTACTCTCTCATTGAATGTTATTATTATGTGAGTCAAACTCTTTAATTGCTTTCAATTGTTTCTATGTTACATTTATTATATCATTCAAATTAAAAGTTATTTAATTATGTTTCACTACTCAATTATGAATTCTACAATTTTATTTTAAGAACATATAAGTATTTAATGCTAGTATTTGAGGGTATTTCAAAATTATGCAAAGTTCTTTTAGTCCCACATTGGATAGGAAGAGAACTCTATAGTGTTTAAATATGAAGTCTCTCTCATGATGGGTTGTGTGAGGCTAGAAACCAAGAGGTGCTTGCGCGCACGCAAGCTCAGTGAAAGAAATTGGGTTACCGGGTCCGAAAAATCTTAATGCGCTTGTGCGCCCGCATTGCACCCGCAGGGGGGCGCAAATCCGGTTTTTAGAGCCTTGCGGGTGTGGCCTGAATAGGCTAAGTTTTGCCAGTTGTTTTATTTTTTGAAATTAAGATAAACTTTTTCATATCTTTCCAAATCCTGTCACAATATTTGGGTCAGAGATAGCTGTTGAGATTCGTATCTTTTCATATCCTGTCACAAGATTTAGGTTAGAGATTGCTGTTCAACTCTCTGTCCCAGTTCTGCAGTAACACCTTTCCAAGGCAATATTGCTTTCTCTATATAAGAAAAGATTATGTTCTCTGCTCAAAGATTTTGATTCTAAAAACTCTCTTTATAAAAGACCTGATCCCTGCTCCCAAATACACAACTCAACCATTTTCTTCCTTCTCTAAAATTTTCTCAAACTCTTCCATGCTTCCTTGCATCTCTAGAGGAAACAAAACTGAGCTATTCGAGGGCCTGTGCATTGCGAGTGTACGCTTGCAGGGCCTGCGATTGTTGAATCCTAGAGGGTAAACTGCCATCAACATGCTGTACTGAGATACTCTCTCAGAGGAACGCGATCTACTTTTAAGGACAGTGATCCGCACGCTTCGATCAAAACAAGAGAAGTTTTTTCCTTATTGGAAGTTTTATTTAAAATAGCCTAGCAATAATTCGTACATAATTTTCCTACAATTTTAAGAGTAGATTTGGATACTGCTATAGTTGCTGCTACTAATGTTACGTCTCTACTTGATATCTTTAGGATTGAACTATTTAATGGAACCCACTTTAAAAGATGACAAGAAAAAGTTTTGTCTACACTTGATGTAACTAGTTATGCCTTTACTATAATTGATCCTAAATCAGAGAAAGAAAGACTCTGACTTGCAAAACTGGGAAAAGGTCAACAAAATTTGTAGACACATCATTCTCAGCACACTTAGTAATGCGTTGTTTGATGTTTAATTGTTTACTGACCTTATAAAACTGCAACTGAAATTTAAGAAAGTCTTAATAAGAAATACATTCTTGAAGATGTTGAAACTCAAAAATTTGCTATTGAAAATTTTCTAAATTTTGTCCTGTCTAATGAAAAATATACTTTCTCTCAAATTTATGAATACCATGTTCTAATTGATCTTAAAAATGAAAACATCACCCTACCCGAAGCCTTTGTTGCTGGAGCCCTAATTGAAAAACTATCCGACTCACGAAAAGATTACAAGAAAGAACTGAAGCATAAAAGAAACAAATAAACTTTGAAGATGTAATAATTCATATTAGAATTGAAGAGAAAAACAAAGAAAGAGAAAACAAAAAGGGCCAAAGAGCTTACTTCCAAGGCAAATCAAATTGAAAGCAAGCCTTCTAAATCAAAAAAACATTTTCATAATCCAAACTTCAAATCAAATCAGAATCCTAAGATGAAAAAAAATCATAACTCTACTTTCAAGAAGAAAGAAAATTGTCTTGTTTGTGGTAAACTCAAACACTACTCAACACAGTGTAGGTTTCAAAAGATTGAAGAGGCTCTATCCAAACCACAAGCTAGCCTGGTTGAAAGTGACATTATTGCTGCTGTAATTTCTGAAGGTAACATGGTTGCACATAATAAGAACTAGCTGATTGATTCCGGGGCAACCCAACATATATGTGCCGACAGAGAAGCTTTCTCTTCTTACTCTCTGTTGATGATGGCGAACAAGTGTTCATGGGCGATTCGAGACCCTCGCCCGTTGTGGGTTAGGGAAAAGTGCTTCTCAAGCTCACTTCTGGGAAGATCCTTTCTCTAACAGATGTGCTTCATGTTACAGAGATTCGCTGGAACCTCATTTCTGTTTCTCTTCTTGAAAAAGCAGGAGTTAAGGTCTGCTTTGAATCTGATAAAATTGTAATGACTAGGAATAGGCAATTTGTTAGTAAAAGGTACTGTAGTCAAGGTTTATTTATGCTGAATGTACTTGAAATCATGAATAAAAATGTATCTACTTCTTCTGCTTATATGATTGACTCTTGTGATCTTTGGCATGGTAGGTTAGGACATGTTAGTTTTTCTTTCATTAAGAAAATGAAAAATATAAGTCTCTTGTATAATGTAACTATATCTGATTATGACAAATGTGAAATATGTGTTGAATCTAAATCCACTAAGAAATCATGTAAAAGTGTACAAAGAGAATTTGAATTACTTGAGCTTATTTATAGTGATCTTGGTGACATGAAAAATAATTTAACTAGAGGTGGTAAAAGATTCTATATCACCTCCATTGATGACTGTCTGAAATATAAATCAGAAGTTGAAAATCAACTAAATAAGAAAATCAATAGATTGAGATCAGATAGAGGTGGTGAATATGATCTTAAACAATTTAATCAATTTTGTGAACAACATGACATAGTTCATGAGACTACCCCTCCATATTCACCTGAATCTAATGGTGTTTCTAAAAGAAAAAATAGAACACACAAAAACATGATGAATGCTGTGCTTATAAGTTCTGATGCGTCTTTGAACCTGTGGGGGAGTACTCTCTGCTTGTCATATTCAAAATATAATACCATATAAGAAAAATGGCATAATCCCATATGAACTCTGAAAAGGACATGCACCAGACTTAAACTATTTAAAAGTATGAGGGTGCCTAGCTAAAGTTTTTCTATCTGAACCCAAAAAAAAGAAACTAGGACCCAAAATTTTTGACTGCATGTTTATAGGTTATGCACATTATAGTGCTCCATATAAATTTCTTGTGACTAGAAGTGATAATAATGTTATGACGGTTAACACTATTATTAAATTAAAAATACAGAATTCTTTGAGCATGTTTTTTCATTAAAAACTCATTTAGATAAACTTTCTCATGCTTCATCCTCTAGTCATGCACAAGTATCTGATGATAATGAAGAGATTGAACTAAGAAAAGCAAAAGAGTTAGAAAAGAAACTAACTTTGATAAAGATTTGTTTACATTTCTTGTTGGTGATGACCCTCTCATTTATAAAGAGGCTATTTCCTCTCCGGATGCTCTATTCTGGAAAAAGGCTATTAACAATGAATTAGAATCCATATTATCAAATCACACTTGGGAACTTGTTGATTTTCCACCAGATGCAAAATTAATTGGTTACAAATGGATATTTAAAAGAAAATTGAAACCTGATGGGTCTTTGGATAAATTTAAAGTTAGATTGTTTGCTAAAAGATATACTCAAAAAAAACTTTGATTATTTGATACATTTGCTCCTGTGACTAGAATTGCATCTATTAGAGTGTTGTTTGACTTAGCATCTATTCATAAGCTTGTGATACATCAAATGGATGTTAAAACTGCATTCTTAAATGGAGAATTAGAAGAATAAGTATATATGGACCAACCTGAAAGTTGTGTGGCAACTGAAAATGAACACAAAGTCTGCAAACTTGTAAAATCTTTATATTGTTTAAAACAAGAACCCAAACAGTGACATGATAAATTTGATAGTGTTCTTGTTTCCTATAGTTATCAGATTAATGAGCTAATAAATGTAGTTATACTAAATTTGAGGATAATATTGGCGTTATCATATGTTTATATATTGATGATATGTTTATATTTGGTACAAACTTAGAAATTATAAATGACACCAAATCATTTTTGTCCTCTAATTTTGACATGAAAGACATGGGTGAAGTTAATGTGATATTAGGAATTAAAATAACAAGAGATTCTGGTCGTATCATGCTTTCACAAGGACACTATATAGAAAAAATGTTAAAGAGATTTAATCATTTTGACTGCACTCCTGTTTTCACACCTTATGATGGCAGCATTCACTTAAGAAGAATAAAGAATAAAGTGTGTCACAATCGAGTATACACAAATCATTGGTAGTTTAATGCACTTGGACCTGGCATTGCTTATGCCATGGGTCGTTACACTCATTGTCCTGATAAAGACCATTGGACAGTATTATATCGAGTGCTAAAGTATTTAAAAGGAACTATTAATTATAGTTTGATACATCGTGATTTTTCTTCTATTTTAGAGGGATACTCAGAAGCTAACTGATTCTCAGATTCAAATGAGAAAAATCCACAAGTGGATATGTGATCGCACTTGGTGAGGGTGTGGTGTCTTGGAAAATCATCCAAGCAAACCGTCACAGCTCGCTCTACTATGGAGTCTGAATTTGTTGCCTTAGAGAAGGCAGGTACTGAAGCTGAGTGGCTCATAAGTATTTTGATTGATATACCAATTTGGAAGAGATCAGCTCCGTCTGTGTCTATTCATTGTGATAACTAAGCTACTACTGTTAGAGCTAAGAATAAAATATACAATGCAAAGAGTAGACATATTCGCTTAAGATATAAAATTGTAAAGCAGCTGCTGGATGATGAGATCATATCTCTTGACTATGTGAGATCAGAGCTTAATATAAGTGATCCATTTACCAAACCAATTGCGAGAAAAATAGTGGAGAATACATCAAGGGGAATGCGACTCATGTCTATAACAAAGAGTCTAAAATAATAGTAATCCAACCTATGTGATTGATGAACTCATGAAGTAGGTTCATATGGGGAACAACAAATCATTTGTTGACTTGGTGGTGCACTATCATTATTTTATTATTGAGAAGTCTATAGATAGTGCAAATTGCAATGTGCAAAGGATGAGCATTAGCTCTTAATGAATTACCATAACCCTTATTAGGTAGTGTGTTTAATTATAATGCACACTTGATGGATCCACCTATATGAGTGTGGAAGTGAGGCCGCTTCCTATGAGAATGTAGACATATTCTCTAGAGCACTCATGAATATCTAGGTAGGCCGCATGCCTGATTCACGCCAACCTGTTTGAACAGCTCGGTTCTGAGAATTATATGTGGGTAGTAGGTTAATGATTCATAATTAGGGAGATTGGTTCATCAAAACTTTATGTTTCACCAACTTCCTGTGGGACACACCTACATATCCTATGTAGTGGTTCATAGACCAAAAATCACCACTATTGAGGCATTGAGTTCTCATGTTTCCTCCATATTTGATTCCTTCTCTTTTCTCTCGTTCTTATTATCTTTCCTTTTTAATTCTGAAATAGTGGGGGATTGTTAGTATTTGAGGGTATTTCAAAATTATGCAAAGTTTTTTTAGTCTCACATTGGATAGGAAAAGAACTCTATAATGTTTAAATATGAAGTTTCTCTCATGATGGGTTGTGTGAGGCTAGGAAGCAGGGGGTGCTCGTGCGCATACAAGCTCAGTGAGGCCCAATGAAGAAAATTGAGTTACCGGGTCCGAAAAATCTTATTGCGCGTGTGTGCCCGCATCACACATGGAGGGGGTGCAAATCCTGGTTTCAAAGCCTCGCGTGTATGACCTGAATAGGCTAAGTTTTGCCAGTTGTTTTATTTTTGGAATTAAGATAAAACTTTTTCATATCTTTCCAAATCCTGTCACAATATTTGGGTCAGATATAACTGTTGAGATTCGTATCTTTTCATATACTGTCACAAGATTTGGGTCAGAGATTTGAGCTCTCTATCCAAGTTCTACAGTGACACTTTTCCAAGATAATATTGCTTTCTCTGCACAAGAAAAGATTATGTTCTCTGCTCAAGGATTTTGATTCTAAAACTCTCTTTATAAAGGACCCGATCCCTGCTCCCAAATACACAACTCAACTATCTCCTTCCTCCTCTGAAATTTCCTCAAACTCTTCTGTGCTTCCCTGCATCTCTAGAAAAAATAAAATCGAGCTGTTCGAGAGACTGTGCATTGCGAGTTCACGCTTGCAGGGCCAGCGATCATTGAATCTTGGATGGTAGACCGCCATCAATCTGCTGCATTGAGATACTTTCTCACAAGGGGTGTGATCTACTCTTAAGGATAGTGCTCCGCACGCCTCGATCAAAACAAGAGAAGTTTCTTCCTTTTTGAAAGTTTTATTTAAAATAGTTTGGCAGTAATTCGTACATAATTTTTCAATATTTAATAGGTTAATTTCGTCTAAAAATAGTTTTTTCATCTAATTTTCGTCCCATCATGATATTGATTGTTTTTCTTAACACGTGCCAATAATCTAGTGAGGTTAAATTGTGAAGCCCTCCTAATTGCATTTAAGACATATTTTCGTTACGTTTTGCACATCATGCACCAATAACCAACTCATATTGACATTTGCTGTATTGATCTCTGGCAGATATGTGCTTGATCCTGGTGACGACATTGTTGACTGCCCTCCAACATTTAGTGTACGAGTTCGGTGTAGCCGTGAATGGGGCACTGGTCATCAGGAGCACTCGGTTTCTTTTTAAGCTGCTCATTTATTTTGGAGGAAGAAAAGATTTAGTAATATTTTTTTCTCACTTTAACCTCAGTGCTATGTGCGATAAATTTTTGAAATCTTCTTACCCTTCTTTTCTTGATGGTCTCTGCTGCTTACTAATCCGTTATCTAGCGGTTACAGATTAGTGTTATTTGGTCCAGCTAAATTGTTACAGTTTTGACAGTCCATATGTTTCACTTTTTTGCAGTTCCTAGACTGTTAGATTTTTCTTTGGATGTTCCTCGCATTGTTGAAGTTGTCAAACATGAAAAACCAAAATGCAGTTTTCTTCAAACAATCCAGATGGAAGGCACATTTCCCTTTAATTGTGCAGTGCATTCCTATCATGAAGAGAATTTAACATATTATTCAAGAAAAATGGTCAATTCTTTTTGTAGTTCATGATTTGAGCGCGGATCTTATCTGCACGTGTTGTCGGATATCTTTTGATTGCTATGATATTCCTGTTCTTACAGTGGAATCTATGATAAAGATCTCTTAAAGATTCTTAGCTTCCATGTATTAGTTGTGCTGGATGAAGCATACTTAGAAGTTAAAATTCTCTGGTATGAATCGAGGATGGTAAAGAAGCATGAAAATTTGATTCTCCTCCGGACATTCAGCAAACTAGCAGGTTAGTCTGCATTCCTCTGCCGTTATCCATATGCAGAAACATGTTTCTGTTTTATATTATCCATCAGAGATGTATGCTACTAAATAAGTATCACATATTAATTTCTACTATGGTGCATATAACACTGTTAATTTATTCATTTCCCTATAAAATAATCCCAAGAGATATGTGCTTCTGCTTTCGACTTGAACAGATTTTGCTGGACTTCATGTCTGATATGGTGCATTTCCTCTTAGCATTATCCAACATTTATGGAGGGCAAAGCAGCCGTATAATGCGTCTGTAGCAGCTGAAATTTCTGCATGTGCTGCACTGCAGAATCCTAATTATTTGGAGGCACATTTGAATGCTAATATTTTAGCTGCCACACTTTTTCTTGTTTTAAGATGATTATTTCTTTATTGAAATTTACAATATTATCGTTTTTTTGGAAAGCAGGATGGAGGTCATCCTCCCGCCTACACACATTCATCACTAATTACCCAAGTTAAATCCCCCAAATCGACAACTGTGGGGATCAAACTTGGAACCTCCCCCTTGAGAGGGACGGGTATTACCAACGGGCCGCCCGCTGGTTCGAAATTTACAACAGTATCTAACTTGTTACTTAAATCTCTCAGAAGGTAAAGAGTTCTCAAGTGCAAGACACATAGGCTATATAATCTCTTGAAGGAAATGCCTTACCTGAAGCCACATCCAAGCTTTTCAAACTTCATCCTTCATGAGGTTACATCCGGAAAGGATGCTAAGAGATAAAGTGATTTACCTTATCCACCCTTGTTACGAAAAAGAGAAGAAAGAAATATTATTTCCTGGATGTAGCATGTAAGATTTCCTGAGCAGTCCTGTAGGAGATCTGCTTTTCAATACTTATTTCTGGTTTAGGATCTGTGGTCATTTCATTTCAAAATATATTTTTTCAGGTAAGTAGGTTTCTTCTGTAGCTTAAGAGTTGTTACATGTTGGGAATCTTGATGTTCTGATGTATAAACAAGATATCCCTTTATGTTATTTTTGTTTCTGAATGCATGATCATGTAGTTTATATCATCTCGGATATTCAGTTGTGCAATTGGTAATTCTTGGGGAATTTGTCCACGCACCTAAATTGGAGAGATTGATAAACGAATCTGAGATCAAACCAGCGCAAACACACAGATTTACGTGGAAATCCTAAAGGAAAAAAACCACGGAGAGGGAGAGAGATGATTCCACTATAATTCAGGAAAATTACAATGGTCATCGCCCTATCTCATGCGTTAGGATTTCTAGGCTTTGTTGATCATCCTCCTTCTTGTTGGAAAGGGTTCTCTATTTATCATGTGGTTGTTTTTTAGATAAGATTACAGGGTTTGGTTGTAGAATATCTATTCTATCTCAACTACTTATCTTGGAGGTGGTTAGAGCTGAACATCCTGATTTGAATTGGCAGGGCACATGGTCGTCTTTATCCAGGGGTCTTTGTCCAATTGTAGATATGATCACTCCACTCCGGAGCTGTAACAATTAGGTTCAAATATAGATTTGGCTTGAAGATAGGGGTACTTGCAACTGAACTTATCTTTAGTCTTCCAGCTGCTTTAACTGATCAGAGCTTGAATGAGACTGAGACTCTCCTTCAAAGGTTCTGGAGAGGGCTACATGTCACATATCTGTCCAGGGATTGGATGGACACGTGTCGTGATCCACTACAAGTTGATATTGGTGATAAGATCCATCAATATATGCCTCTTTATATGAAGGAGAAAGGTTTCATATACTAGAGCATGATTCATTTCACTGCTTGTCGGTATCTCCCAGAAGGGGTACCATTTACTTAGAGAGCATGTTTCATTTCACCACATTGGTTTCTCTACTTATATTAAAAGTTCAGTTCAGGAACAACTTGCACAAATAGGTGCAATTATCTGGCACTACAACAAGGAGCTGAAGGGATGCTGTTATTGACTGCTTCAAGCTCTTCAGATGCTTAGGAACTTCAGAATCAAATGGAAAGTAATTCTTGTATGCATACAAGTGAGAATCTTCTTCAACCAAATTATTTGCAGAACTCAAATTGAATTTGCATTCTCTCTTAAGAAGGTATGAACTGATATTTTATTTGCTTTAGCAATTTGAAATCAAGAAACTGGTGGAATTTATCTTTAGCATTAATTAACATCATCTATTTTTTTAAAAAAAGCTTTCAGACTCTCAAGAATTTATCTTTTTCTATTTTTATTTTATTTCTATTCTTGAATGCATAAAGTTACATTCTCCATTGTAATGTCCAGATGTATGCTAAAATTTAGGTTTTCTTTTGCTGGAACAAAATGCTGATAATCGGAGGAACTAAAGCGTAGATAAATGATAAAATCAAAGAATAATGACTTATTCAGTGACAAGAGAATATCGAAATGGATGTTTCAAAACCGAAGTCTAAATCTATAGTTACCTGCTCATGACTAAAGAACAAACAGCTAAAATTTATAAGGAAATCTAAAGAATAAGCAGCAGCTGCTGAAACAAGTTTCTCAGCAATAACAACCCAACCATATTAAACAAACATCTGCCTCACGTCCTTTTTTGCCTAACTATCTTGTGGAATACCAAACTGTCTTGTGACTTTTTGAGAGTCAATCATGCATGACTAAGCCAATCTTGTTGATGCTTTTGCTAGGTAAAAGACTGGGGAAAGACTGGGCTTCCATTAAAATGGCCGTATGCTGGAAGAACCAGCAAGGTTACCTTCTGGAAACCCGGAATTGCACCAGAGCCATGGGGAGCATGGACAAGTCACAAGCCTCAGGCTCAAGATCACAAGAGAAGAATGGGCAGACATGTTCAGGTTTTATGAATTAGGGACATAATTACCAAGCTTAGAGAAGTTTCAGATGTCACTCTCTTTGACCTTTAGCTGATACCTCATTTTGCTTTCTGTCTTCCCCTTTTACTGTATCTGTTTTCCTTGGCTGAAAAATTTTAAGAGTTCCTCATTCTTCTACACTGCTTACTTCTCGCCTCTGCCAATTTTTATTCTCCTGTCACTCCTGGGAATATTCTTCATGATATTTATGCCTACTATTTCAATCCTTGTCCAAGTTGGCAGTTGCTTCTGCTCATGTTATTTTACGATGCATAGATCTTGAAGCCATTTCCTTTACTTTTTTTACCAATTTAGGGTGTCATTTATGATGAATTTTTCTTGTTAATGAAAAGAATGTTGAGATTGTTAATCTTTTTAAACATTTGTCTTATGTGACTTAGGATCGTTTGCACTTTCAGATCACATGCATTGTTTTGCCTTGGGAAATCTCAATATCTCCTTTGTGATGGGTGCTATTACTATTTTTGCACTACATACTGCTAGAAAATATGATTTGTATAAGGAGTGTATATGAGTTGTATTAGGAGCAGAATAGGGATAAGAGTAGAATTAGACTTTCTTGAATCTATATTATAATTACCGAATTATGAGTCATATTATAGTTACCTAATTAAAAGTCATAGGAATTCTACTTATATTATGCGTTATAATTGTATTTGCCTATAAATAAGAGTATAAAGAGAGGACTCATCAATTCTCTAATTTTTATAATCTAAATCTACTTATGGTATTACGTTGTGATCCACGGGGGAATGAACTCTAATGTGAAGCCCGATAAGTGAGTTGGAAGTTGACCAATGTCTAGTTTCTCATGAATAGTGAAGATTCGTGGATGGTTAGACGGTTATTGCCTCCCTGTCGGTTGTTGAGACTAAGGTTAGCGTACCCGCGATGAGGTCCTTATGAACAGTCGAGATCCGTGAATGGCCCGAAATTCTCGTGGATGGAGGTATATTCACAACTGAAGGGGGGTATTGTTGGGTATTCATGTGCGAATATAGTCGAACATTCGAAATTAAATAAAAAAGTGATGGATTTAAATAAAAAGTGAGGCATTTTCTTATTAGCTTAAGCTTTTGGATTAGATTGGTTCTCAACCTCTATTTAAGACCTATCGTGTTCTCCCGTGGAGGCCTGTGTAACTTTTGAACAGTAGTATGAGAGCCTTAAGATTCTTTATCCTTCACAACGTTCATCGTGGTCGCTCTGCTCGCCATCAAGACATCACCATCAACATCTCTTTCCTAGTCATCTTCTCTTTCTTTTCTTTCTTTTTTTCCTTCATTCAAATCTGATTTGAATTCAGAACTGTAAAAATAAAAAACTTTACTGTTTACTGCGTTACTGTTCACGTGAACAGCAACAGTAAAAACAAGATTCTTTGAGGATGGCCAGTTAAAGCTCATGGTTCTTTTGGCTTGAAAATTTACTTTGATTTGGGTTTTGATTTTTTTTATTTGAGTGCTTTGTAACCTTTTGGGGTTCTTTTGCTTGTTTCTGTTAGTTTTGAGTGATGATTGAAGAGATGAAGCCAGTAATTTCTGCGTTTGTTTCCGGGAAGATCACTGATAGAAAGTTGAACGATGAAAACTTTCTACAGTGAAAACAAGTTGTTGAGATATATGTTACTGGAAGAGCTAAGAATTACCATTTAACTGACGATCCCCCTGATTCAAAAACGCAGACTTGGAGGCAGGATGTTGCACTACTTTTAGGAGCATGGAGTCACATGTTCATGATATGTTCTACATTGCAATGAGATGTGGATTTACTTAGGTTGTATTCAAGAGGTAGCGACCTGAGTCGAGACTATGATGTCATTCAAGAGCTATTTAGGAGTAAACAAGAAAGTTGAACGTTGGCCCAGTTCTATTACGACTTCAATAAATTTTTCGAGGAGGTCAAGGAGATTTTTCCTATCATAGCTGATGTGAAGAAGATGCATGAGATGTGGAACAAATTGATAGTCCTTATTTTCTTGGGAGTTGACTTTTCGAAGGCTCGACCGAATGTGATTGACAGTTCTACTGTCAAGTCACTTGAGGATACTTACCACTTCTTACGTGAAGCTGTTCCTTCAGAGTCACAGAACCCAAGATCGTTTTGCTCTTGCAGTCGAAGGTAGAACAACAAGAGGTAAAGGCCATTGGAATGATTTTGGAGCTAGAGGCCGTGGCGGTGGTCATTCATGAGGAAGAGCACGAGAGGTAATCTATTTTTATTATTGTAAGGCGTTAGGCCACACCAAGTACAACTGCCCACTGCTGCAAAAAAAAGCAGCAGCGACTGTTTCGATCTGCTCATGTAGCAACAACTCGAGGACAATCTGATAGCAGTTGTGTCAGTGAAGGTAGATGAATGAATTATTGTATTAGATATTTCAGCAGTTTCACACATCATCCACTCCACCTTCTTCGACAACCATTTTTATCGGACAAGTAATCTCAGTGTATTTCTTACTTCATTTAGTTTTTCTACTTGGATTATAGATTCATGAGCTTCTGATCGCACGACTGGGAACAAATGTATTATGTCCTTTCTTGATTCTATATGTTCTTTCTCTTTGTTACATAAGTCGACAGTTCTACTTTTTCTGTTCAAAGCATAAGATTTGCTAATGCTACATCTTCGCTATCTCTATCTTTACTGTATATTCCAAATTTTCCTTTCAGTTTACTATCAGTTAGTAAGATTACTAAAGTGTTAAATTGTTCAATAAAATTATATTCTACGTTTTGTAAATTTCAGGAACTTTGAACGTAGAAGATGATTAACATAAAAAAGAGATTATATTACCGGGACTTGGTCTCCAAATCAGTAGCGTGCTCCAATTCAGTCACTTTTTGATCATCACTGTCGATTAGGTCATCCCTCTTTATCAGTTTTAAAAGTTTTGATTTCTGAATCTAGTCAAATTGAGTCTTTAGAAGCGAGTCTTGTTAAATAGGAAAGCATTCATTTGATTAGCCCCTTTATTAACTCGACTAGGATAATCCATTTGTCTTATCCTAGGACGATAATTTGTTTTCTTTATTCAGATCCATCAGTTATGCATACTCCATCATAAGTTCATACAGAGCTAGGTATATTATTATTTGTTCATGGAGAACCAAAACCTCCTCACCTGTTTGGAGAATCAACCAATCTGCACAAGACTTACTTCTATTGCACCTGTGCCAACATATTCTATTGTTCTGATTTTCAGATCACAAACTGGTGAGAATATTCTGCATTACCCTCTAATGATGTTACTACTGATCCTGACACTGTCTCTGATGATCTTTCTATTGCTCTTCACAAGGGTAAGCACACTTGCATATCTCACCTTATTTCTCGCTTTGTATCTATTCACATTTGTCTCACTTTTTATGTCTTTATATTTCTTCTATGGACTCATATTCTATTCTCAAGTTTGTGTAAGAAGCCTTGTCTCTCTCAGGATGGAAGGATGCCATGAAGGAAGAAATACTGGCTCTAAAAAAGAATGACATCTGGAATCTTGTTGTTCTTCCTCCCAGGAAGAAAGCAGTTGATGTCAGTCAGTATACACTGTGAAGCTGAATCTCAATGGGTCATTTGCTCATTTGAAGATCCGTTTAGTCGCCCAAAGGGTATTCTTAGGCGTATGGAGTGAATTATCAGGACACTTTCTTGCCGGTTGCAAAGCTAATGCCTGTCCGAATTCTTGTTTGTTTAACTGTCACTCATCACTACCCCTACATCAGTTAAATTTAAGAATACTTTTCTTAATGGTGTTCTTAATAGAAAATTTACATGGGCCACTACCAGGTTTGTTGCTCGAGGGGTCAGGAAAGGTGAGCATGCTGAAAGTCTTTGTATGAAAAAGTTTGGTTTGGACAACTTGCCTCTATTGTTCAATTTTAGTCTTTCTCGTTCTCAGGAGGATCACTTTGTATTTTGACGACAACATTAAGAGAAGAAGTTATTTCTTGTAGTGTATGTGGATGATATCATTGTCACTGGTGATGATACATGGGGAATTGCAAATCGAAAAGCTACAAGCATAAGCATTTTCAGACAAAGAACTTTGAATTTTTGCAGTACTTTTTAGGTATTGAAGTAGCTAGATTTAGAAGGGAATTACTCTTTTCAGAGAAAGTATGTGCTTAATGCTATTTGAGGCAGCTATCTTGGGATGCAGAGCTGCTGATGCACCGATGGAAGCCAATGTCAAACTGCTATCAATGGTGGTCTTATGGTGATATTAGATGATCCTAACAGGTATCAGATGTTAGTGGGTAAGCAGAACTATCTAATCGTACCTAGATTTGATATTGCATTTGTTGTGAGCGTTGTGAGTCAGTATCTCTCAGCACCAAAGATCACTTATTGGGATACAATAGTACGAATTCTCAGGTATTTAGGGGCTGTTTGGATTCAAGGAAGTAGGCGAAAGTGAGAAAGTAGAGAAATGTTATTCTCACTTCCGCTGTCCATCCAAACACTGGAAAAGGAAAATGAGAAAACCCTTTTTCTTTTCTCTTTCCCTTTTACATAACAATTTCCTCACTTTCAGGGTGCTATAGTTAATTTTGTGGTCATGTAAATCTTATTTGTAATAAGATGTAGCTCAGAACAGTTAATTTTGTGGTCATATAAATCTCACTTACATTCTAATTACAATCTATTTTTTCATAATTAATTTTTATTTTAGTATTATTTTACGGCTAACTTTGTGGTCAACTTTTCCACTTTCATCTCCATATTACTAATCAAATACCGAAAAACACAATATACTTTTCTACTTCTACTTTCAAACTACCACCAAACACCGAACAAAATATTCACAAATTCACATTTGCGAAAGGAAAAAAATCTTACTTTCCACTTCCTCATTTCCGCCCACTTCCTTGAATCCAAACAACCCCTAAAGAAGGCTCCTAGCAAAGGGTTTCTATATTCGAATTATGGACACATCAGATTGCTGGTTCTCAGATGGTGATTGAATAGGATTACTTGTTGACAGATGATTTACCACAGACTTTTGCACTTTCTTTAGAGAAAATCTTGTGTCATGAAAAACAAGAAGCAGAGTGTGCTATCACGATCTAGGGGTTAGAATATCGTGCAATGGCGAATGTAACTTGTGAATTGGTTTGGGTCAGAGACTTGTTGACGGAGCTTGGTTTTGCTCGAGTGTCATATGATGTTATACTTGATAATCAGGCTGTTGTTCATATAGTTAAAAATTAGTATTTCATGACACATTGAAGTGGATTGTTATTTGGTAAGGTAGAAAATAGAAGAGAAGATTGTCAAGCTTGGCATGTTTCCATCTGATCATCAGTTGACAGATCTACTCACAAAGTCTTTTGGGAAGACACGAGTTGATTTTATTTGTGACAAGCTGGGCATGTATGACGTATATGTTCCAACTTGATGGGAGTGTTAGGAAATATGATTTGTATAAAGAGTGATATATGAGTTGTATTAGGAGTAGAATAGAGATAAAAGTAGAATTAGACTTTTTTATATTTATATTATAGTTACCTAATTAGAAGTCATATGAGTCTTACTTGTATTTTGAGTTATAATTGTATTTGCTTATAAATAAAAATATAGAGAGATGACTCATCAACTCTCTAATTTTCATAATTTAAATCTTCTCACATGTATTGCCTCTACGTTTTGTTCATTGAGGAGCCTTATGTATTGCAGACATATTGATACCTGACATGACAATGTTAAGATGTCATCATTTAGAAGCTTGATTTTCTTAAATGCAGTTTTCATCTCAAGTTTGTTTTTGGTCTTTTTTTTCCTTTTCTTTTTGTGTGTGTATTTTTTGGGGGTGTGGGGGGTGGGGGTGGGTATCTCTAACAATAATAAATAAATAAATAAAGTAAAAATTAATGTCTAGTACTTGTTACAAGTATTGCTTAAAAAGATGGTACATGTCAATGACCAAAGTATAGTTGAGAGATTCTTGCATTCTCAGGACAACATGCCCATTCAACCTCCCTGCCCTTTATTGCAACAACTGTATGTATGCATGCATGCATGCATGTGTGCATGTGTGTGTGTGTGTATATAGAGAGAGAGAGACTTGTGTCATTCTGGAAGAATTCGAGGCCGAATCCTTCTCACTCAAATACAACCCTACGACATTCAAATACAAGATCCATTACGTTGAAGTTGATCTATATTATAATATATAAAGAGATATTTATGTAGTTCTGGACGGATTCGAGCCCGAATTGTTCCCACTCCAATACCAACATCTGACATTCAAATACAAGATCCACTCCGTTGAAGTATATCTATATTATTTTAAGTATCTATAAATCAAAAATCAAGTGTTTTGAATTCTTTTTACCCATGCATCAAGTAGGGGAAAAACGGACGGCTTAAATAGTGAGTTGGTTAGTTTAACGGTATAGAACATTTGGACCCTAACAAAAATTGGTTTGTAAGGGTTTTTTAATATTTAGATCATGATCAAATGGCCGAATCGAGAATTTGTATGTCTAAAGACATAGATCTAACCAACTCACTACTTTCGGTCGTTCATTTTGCACCGCTTAATAGATGGGCAAAAAGTATTCAGAACACTTGATTTTTGATTTATTGATACTTGAAATAATATAGATCAACTTCAACGGAGTTAATCTTGTATTCGAATGTCGGAGGGTTATATTTGAGTGGAAAGGCTTCGGGCTCGAATCCTTTCGGAATGACACAAGTTTATCTCTCTATCTGTCTTAACTACCTTTGAAACTCCTTCACATCTAGTGACACTCTCTTAATTGAGATGTATCTGGGACTTGCCTTTACAATTCAGATGTTATTTGTAGTCCACTAATGAAGGCTTTGTCCTCGTTGGTGAAGATGTGCCCAATAAGCACCATCACGAATTTGTCATTCAGGAGTATACTGTAAAGATTCAGGGATTACCACAAACTAAAGCACATTCAGTTGTTCTGAAATTATTGAAGTTAAACCAATTCCAGAAGACTTAAAACTAGGAGCTGAATCATAGGTGATAGGGAAGTTGTTATATCTATATGCTAATAGTTCTTGAATCAGTGACAGGCTAAAGTTGTTATATCTGTATGCTAATAATGGAAAGATGTAAGAAAGTTGTTATTCCTGTATGCTAATAATTGTGGAGTCAGCAATAGGCTAAAGTGATACAATAACATTTTCATTCTATTACATGGAAGAGGTGGCATGAAACCAGGTGCCATCCTTAATAAGAACAGTCATGAACATGCTGACTTGCTCTCCAAGATCCACTACGTATCACTTATTATTCAAATATTTTGTATATTGATTATGTCAGCTTGGAATAAATTTGCAAATAAAATCAGTTAGCTGATTATAGTTCTGTTTAACCAGCATCATTAGTAGTTCTCTATAATTTCAGCAATTCACATAACAAAGATATTTTATCCCATTTTCAAAACTGCTTCTGTCACAAAAACCTAATACTCTGTTGGTATTTTGGGTGCCTTACATCTATGGAAGAAGACTACGCGACAAGGTGGAAGAAATTCCAGAAGGTTCAACAGTGTGCACAGACATGTACAGGCTTAGGCTGTTGACAACAGTATATGGCTGTCGACAGCGAACTAGGACGGTTGACAGGCAGTCGGCCGCGAGCCAATAGAGACTGAGGACGTCTCAGTCTATCGATCTACCTATCGATAGTTGACACATCTCACTTTATCGACAGTTGCGCACAACTGTCGACAGGTGATCGACCGCAGATCCAACAAAGACTCAGCTAATCTCAGTCTGTCGATAGACAGCCAAGTCATGTTGATAGTTGCGGCAGTTTTCAGATTTCAAGTTGTTTTCTGATTGGGATTTTGAAGAGGTTTTGAATCTCTTCTTTCAGAGGCGGTTGATTGGATGACTAGGATGATTTTGCTGACCAATTAGGTCTAGATTTATTCTAAATGTTTATAAACTTCATAGGGTTGTGAGTTTATGCATTAGCGTGCTCAAGAGAGATTTCTATCTTGTATTGAGAGTTTGAGGGACCCTAAGAGAGATCCTTGTAACTCTTGTATTACTTCTCATGTTAATAAGATTTTCTTCCTTTCTCTCTCAAATCATGTGTTTTTGATTTGTGTTCTTCCTCTTGTGGTGATCAAGATATATGCTTATTATGGTAGATCTCTCAGTACTTTTTCAGTTACTCTTATTATTTGATGGTGTCTATCACAACAATTGGTATCATAGTGATGACTAGCAAGATGATCACAATGGAGTTCGAGGTGGAGAAATTCGACGGAAAGAATAACTTTATGTTATGAAAAGTACGGTTAATGGCGTTGCTCGTGAAAGAGGGCACTCACAGGGCCCTGCTTGGTGTTGAGAAGAAACCGTCTAAGATGGAGGACGACGAGTGGATGGATCTCGATGTTCGAGTCAATGCCACTATTATACTATGCTTATCAGATGAAGTTAAAATAACTACAGGTTTATGGTGTAAGCTGGATAGTCTCTACATGAATAGTTTATCTAACAAATTCTTCTTAAACAACAAGTTGTACGGTCTTCGGATGAAGGAAGGAACACTGATTTTGTAGCATTTCAATGTGTTTAATCGAACTTGGAGGGACCTGTTGGCACTAGAGGTGAAACTAGAAGAGAAATACAAAGCTCTTTTGTTGTTGTCTTTTCTTCCTTCAAGTTGTGATCGATTGGTGACCACAATCATATATGAAAAGGAGACCTTAGAGTTGGAAGATGTCAGATAGATGCTCCAGAACAACGAGCTGATGAAGAAGACAAATTCCACAGAGGAGGCCTCAGGTTTGATAGTCAAGAAGCAGAGGGGGAGATCACAGAGTAAAGGACCTAAGAAAGGTAACAAAGCTTCTAATGGAAATAATGATTGCTACTACTGCAAACAACGAGGGCACATGAAGAAGAATTGCTTCAAGCACAAGGAATGCTAAAGAAGATGGGTGGTCCAAGAGCTGATGGAGCTATTACCAGTGGAAAACAAACAAATCAAGCCGATGGAGCCGAGGAAGCCGTTGAAGAACCATGTGATGTTCTGTTAGTTAATTTGGGCAGAGGTAAAGGGAGGTTTTCGGATGCTTGGTTGCTTGACTCGGGGTGCACATACTGTAACACCCCATCCTCGGTATACGTGCACAGTTACGTATCCTGATTTTTGGTACATTTTATTATTATTATTTTATTTTATTTTATTTTCTGCTATTTAAATACTTACTCATATGGCAGTACTGCATGATTTGATCTGTTGGTATTCAGATTTGACTAATTTTAGTTTCAAATATTATTTTTTAATATTCTAGATTTTCATGATTTTCTGGAATTTTTCGGAATTAAATTGTAGATCTTCAAAACCGGTGTCGGCCAGTATCACTGGTTGATTTCAGGAATTTTAATTTGCTATTGGAACCAAATTTCCAGATTCTGCTTTCACATTCCTTCTTAGAATTATGTTTTCTTCCTTTGGGCATTTTCTGAGAATTTTCAGATTTTATCGAAAATTCAGCCTACCCGGTGTAGACACCGATCCCAGTATATTCCAGGATTTTTATTTTGAAAATGAGATAGAATTTCTGGAAACCGATTTCACCAAAAGTCATTTCATAATATTTATGATTTTTGTAAATTTTTGGATAGCTTTCTGAGATACTTCAATTTTGGTCATTCCTAGAGTTTTCGGTATTTTCCCAGATACCGAGAATTTATCCAAGTTTTCCACTTATCTCTTTTTCCATTTTTCTCTCTCCTTCCTCAAACGCGAGCTTCACCAGCTGAGTTCATCATTAATGTAGCCACCCTCTCCATGCTGCATTAAATGCTTATGGGCTGACTCAACTCAAGTCCAAATCACCCATGCCTTGTCCTTTTCTTTTGAAACGCAGCCTCCTTGCGTTTTCCTCTGGACGCAGCCTGAGTTCCCGCGTTTGGCTCTTTAAATGGCCTAAACGCAGCCTTGGGACATTGTGGACGCAGCAATCTTTGGAGGGAAAGTGATGATGGCTTATTATTATATATTTTCCCCTTTATATATACATGCATCCCCATCTTCTCTCTCTTTCACTTTCTTCATCTCCTTTGTTTCCTGTGAGCTCCAACAGCAAGCACACCACCACCAAGCTCTTGGCCGGCCACCACAAACCCTCCCCTTCTCCATTTTTATTCCAACACCAAACTCCACCAATTCCTCCACCTTCTTCTCCTCCATCTCCTTCACCATTTCCAAACAACTAACTCCATCTTCTTCAACCTCTTTCACCAAGAGACACCAAAGAACCCATCACCTCCACAAAACTTCATCACCATCTCCACCACCACCTGCACCACCGTAGCCTCCACCGAGCCTACCATCTTCACCCCCTCGTCAACCTCTTTCGGCGGACTATAGCTTCATTTCCCGCAACGCCATTTGCAAAATCTCGTTTTGCCATATTGAGTTGGACTTGCACCATCAACCTTTTGCCTTCTCTTGTGGAGACTGGCCACTCCTTTGGATTGGGGCCGTGTTCTTCTTCGTTGACAGGATTCTAGGCCGGTGCCCTCCTTTTGGTTTGGGACCGAGCTTCATCACCGTAGATTTCCCGGTAATCGTTCGCGATTGTTCCGGTGATCGTTTTGGTGATTAACTTGGCAAAGGACTCATCTTCTTCACTTGGCACTCTTGCTGGACTTTGGACGCATTCTAGGCGAGTAATTCTACTCGCCAAGACTTGGACATTGTTCTCATACTTGTAATATTATCAACAAACCACAGCCCTCAAGCATCAGGATCTGTTCTCTGTTTTGCACCCATTAGTCGACTTGACCCCACAACTAGTCGACTAACTTCCTTGAAACGCAATTTTATTTCTGAAAACGCAGCTTTCATTAGTCGACTACCCCTTTCTACAGTCGACTAACTCTCTCCTGAGACGCGGACTTGAGACAAGACGCGGACTTGTGAGACGCGGACTTGAGACAAGACGCGGACTTGTGAGACGCGGATTTGTGACAAGACGCGGACTTGTGAGACGCGGATTTGTGACAAGACGCGGACTTGTGAGACGAGGCATATTGAAACGCAGCCTTGTGAAACGCAGCCTATTAGTCGACTAACCCCTTCTTCTAGTCGACTAACTTTTCTCCTGAAAACGCAACTCTTTGAGACGCAGCCCTATCAGTCGACTTGTCCCCTATCTATAGTCGACTAATTCCTTCATAAGTCGACTACTATCTCTCCCTAGTCGACTAATCTTGACTATTTGCTATGGTTAATTACTTCTTTGATTATGAACATTATCTTTGGGTCATGTATTTTATATTGCTATTTGCAAGACTTGATGAATATCACCTCTTGTCATGCTATCTCCTAACACTAGGCATGACACACATGACTCTCATAATTATCACGATAACGGGAATGATAACCGGACTTCATGATTTACAAACTTGATTACTTGATAGTACGAACCAGTACTCCTGATATACCTGTACTCCTGACATGTTCCTGCTCATTCCCGAAATCTGATAATTATTTAATATACCATAAAATGAGACAACTTACATTGGGTCGGGGGAAACATGCGGCTATCAATATGTGTTCGTGTTTACAGTGGCATTAGGTATGTTGTGCAACTGAACTTCCGGTCTGACTTGTGGGCCTCCAGGCGACCGAGGGGAGTGCTGGCTCCCTCATTCCTGGTACCATCATGATAAGGGCATACAATAAGTCCCTCCTGTTTGCCTTGCGGCGGGTCCGTCACCAAGCAACGGAACAATCCTGGGCCGTGGTCCCGGGTATGCACGGGACCCACTGTAAACATAGTTCGTTGATACCCCCGCTGGTTTCCAATAACAACCTTGCTTTACTCGGATATGGATCTATGTGTGCTGGGACGCTAGTTCACATAGCTAGATATCAGGGTAAGACGAGTAATAATAATAATAATAAAAGACGTTAATTGTGGGTGTTGTATGCGCTTGGATTACGGTGATATGAGATAAAGGTATATAGATGAGGGTTTCCTTGTTTGGATTATTCCCTCGAAGTACTAGTCTCATGAGGTCGTAACTTGAGCTTATACAATGCCTTTCGTTTATAACATGTTGTGCTTCTTTTACTTGCTGGCTGATTTCTCATGATATTATACCAACTCTCATGCTCATGTTTCTATTGCCACTCGGCTGTAACCTGCTCTACTTGTTCGGGAGGTCCTGACTCCCTTGAATTTGTATGTTCAGGTTCCGAACCTTGGATCGAGGTGGAGCCTTCTGTGGTAGATCAAGCTTTCCTTTCCGAGCAGGCTGATTAGCCTCGGTTGCTGTCGTCCCAGACTTTCCTTTTGGCTCGCGGGACCTTCCTCCAGCTCGTGAGCATCTTGTAATCTTATTGTAAATCGTACTTTTGTGTTTGGCTGTGATATATGATGCATGTGATATGTAAATGTATGTCACAATCTGTGATAACCTTGTACTTTGTACATCTTATGTTGGCATATGAATGGACGCTACGCTTTGTCATACTCTGATCCTTACTTGTACTGATGCTTAGCGTATATACGTAAGGGTATTTCTGACCTGCGTATGTACGTCGCAGTGACGTCCCCGTACCGTGGGATCGGGGCGTTACACATACCACATGCGCCCAAGGAAGGAATGGTTCAGCACATAATGAGCCTCTTGAAGGAGACACAATCCTGATGGATAACGATGTTGCGTGCAAAACAGTTGAAATATGAACTATTTGCATGAAGATGTTTGAAGGACCGGTGCAAACACTTAAAGACGTGAGACACATTCCAGACTTGAGAAAAATTCTCTCTTGTTATGGTCCTTGGAAGCTCAGGGATACGAGTTCTTGGGTAAGGATGGAGTTTTAAAGGTCATTAAGGGTCCCATGACGGTCCTAAAAGCAGAGTATACAGCTAACTTGTACAAAGTGCTTGGAAGCGTGGTAATGGTGATACGTTCGTAGCAGCAGAGAAGGACACTACAAGACTTTGGCACATGCGTCTTGGACACATGAGCGAGCGAGGTCTTCAAGCCCCACACAACAAAGGAGTTCTACCCGGTATTAATGTAACCCCCTGATCCCTGGTGTACGTATCACAGTATCAGTACGCGATACGACGTATAATGTTGCTTTGACCTTTCTGGTAGTCAGATTGAGCCGATATCAGTGTCAAATATCATTTTCTAATATTTTAGATTTTCAGGATTTTCTGGAATTTTGCTGGATTATCTCCGTAGTCGGTGTCGACCGATACCGATAATCGGCTCTACGATTTTTAATTCACAAACGGAGTTGTATTTTAAGAATCCGCTTTCACCATGTGTTTTAGAATCGTATTATCTACGTTACGGTATTTTTGGAGATTTCTGAATTTATCAAAAATCCGGCCAAACCGGTGTCGTCCGGTATCGGCAAAATCTTCCAGGATTTTAACTTACAAACCGGATTGAATTTCTTCAAATCGCTTGCATATTATGGCTCAAGATCATGTTCTCTATTTTCTGTAATTTTTGGGCACCGTTCGAACTAGTCGAATTGTGGGCCGAATTAAATAATATTAGGTTTAATCATTTAAATCCTTTTCTTTTCTTTCTTTTTCTTTCCCCTTCTTCTTTTCTCTGGAGAGTTCCCCACCGCCTCTCCACCGCCAATCTTCTCTCTTCTTCTTTGAAATCCCTTTTCTCTCTCTCTTCTCCCATCATTCTCTCTCTAATTCTCACACACTCTCTCTCAACAATTTCTTCTCTTTCTTCCCTCTCACTCTCTCTCTCTCTCATCTCGCATCTCTCTCTCTCTCTCGTCCAGACGAACCCAACCCACGCCCCGGCCGGTGGCCGGCGCGCCACCGCCGTGCCCCCTGGCCACGCGCCGCAGGCGCGTCCTTGGCCGGCCGCCACCGCGCCCAAGCCGGCGCCACCCCCTTCTTCCTCCTCTTCTTCTTCTTCTTCTTCTTTTCTTTCCTTTTCTTTTCTCTGTTTCTTCCCCTCTCCTCTTTCTCTCTCTCCCCCTCTCACCTTCTCTCTCCCTCACCCTCGCTCTCTCACCCTCGTCGGAGCCGGGACCGCCGCCAGGCCGGGACCGCCGTCGGCCAGCTGAGCTGGCCGGCCACAGCAGCAGCAAGCTGCTGCTGCTGTTGTTGTTGTTTCCTTTGAGTGGGTTTGGGTATAACCCAAACCCATTAACCCACTATTGGGTTAAGTTATAAACCCAATAAACCCCCAAACCCGACCCGTTAACCCTATAAACCCACTACCCATTTAACTTAAGTTAATTGGGTTTGGGTTTGAATCTAAACCCGACCCGTTAACCCATCAACCCGCATCTAAACCCATTAAAGGTAATTTCCCTAAAACCCCTTCTTCTTTTATTAATTGAATGTAAAATCTTGTTATTACATATTTACTCCATTTTGCTGATTTTTAGTATTCGGGCGATATCGGGAGCATCCGGACTCCGATGTGGACGATCTGGATCCGTTACGATCGTGGGAAAGAGAGCTACCTTCCCATGGCTAGTTTGTGAGTGTTTATTTTATAAATTATCTTTTTATCCTATAGAGTGAACTTGGTTGCTTTATATAAATAAAACATGAGTACCGGTATGTCCCTATTGGTCATATTTCCTAATTGGTAAACAATAATATTAAAACACTGTAAGAAACACTGTACTTAGAAAATGACTAACTGATCTCTATTATGTCATATTCATGTACCACCGACACCCGGCCCACTATGTCACCATATGCTTGGACACTATGATGTCATGTATTGTATCACAGTTACGTTACCTGTACCCTGATCCACAGATACGCTAGGACATTATACTCTCACTAGACATGAATGCTAGACACCGTTATGTCCTGCCCTGGTATGATCATTACTCGGCAACTGTAGTTCACTGGACATGATATTACCGTATACACTGACCACTGTTATGACATGTACTAGTGATACACAGATATGTTACGGATTATTGCTACACATATGTTCCACTGGTACACGGAGATACCAATTCACAGATTACCACATGTCATATTATTATTATCATCATTACATGGATGCTCGGTACACAGTTATCTCATGGTCACACCGCCCTGCTACATATGCTCACCGCACGAGTGTACATGCGTGTGTTGTTTCTATCTTCTTGTCACATGAATCACCGTGCATATTATATACATGTATTCTTGTTCCATGTTATCCCTGTATTCCTCTTATATGATTGTTTCCTGTTACTGATATGGATATTTCTGTTACTGGACATGAGAGCTGTTGATATGCGATATGTGGAATCCCAAATCTATTGTTCCCGTTTCCCGTGATATTGTTCCCGTTTCCCGTTATATTGTTCTATGCTATCAACAGAGCTCAGGTCCTATTATCATGTTACCCGTATCATGTACTGTATTTGTTCTTGTTACATTGTATACTTGACATATCGGATCATAAAGCTAACTTGGGTATGGGGGAGACTTGACGGTTGATTAGATCTTATCGGGTGATGTACTGGATCCATATTGTGACTCCCACTGCAGGGGACGGTAGTGCTACCTACCAATTGCTTCATGAGCTCCCGTTACTTGATTATTGTTCCCCTCTTAGCGGAGGGCCCTGGTCTCAGCAGTCAGGGGTGTGTTTAAGGCCGTGATCCCGGGTATGCACGGGATATACCTACCCGATAAGAGCTCCTCGACCATGGGTTTCCAATTAACATAATAAAACAGGATACACAATAGTGACGTCGGAAACACTTGTTATTTGGTCACTCTCTCGTTTGGATAATGGTACCCGTAGGCCATGTCCGGATGGGTTCGACTGGAGTGCGGGCTCCAGTATGAACTGCCAGTGGTATGGGACACTGGAAGAGAGTGATTATAATACCAGGTGGTACTGATTGCTACTATTATATAAATAACATGCCTTGCCTGATACATGTCTCCTATTGTTTAGTTGTATTTGTCACTGTTCTTGATCATTTATCTGCTATCATGTGACATGTATTCTTTGCTACTTTACTTGGTACATGTTACACTTTCTGTTGTGGCACACTACTCATGTACATGTATACGATGCATTGCATATATTCTGTTTTCTGTATACCTTGCAGGCATCATTACTGTGGTTATATTGCAAGGCCCATCTGCATGTTCATGTCTATCACGGCACCACTAGACAACAGTATTTATTATATAAACTGGATACGACTATAGACATGACCTGATGATAACTGGCTAGGTAGTGATGGTATTAAAAGATGACATGTTTATATATTTCTACTGCTTCGTATATGCGTATATATGGTATCACTATTATTACATCTTGTATTATATATTATTATCGTGCCTGTATTACTATTGTATATATTACTGCCTCCTTCATTTTACCACTCACTAGGTCGCTTTCTGACGACCCTGGGTTTGCGTGCCCAGGTTGGAGATCGCAGATATTGTCTTGTCAGATATTTCATTGGATTTACGTAGGACTCGTCATCGGTGTCATTCCTAGGTATCTTTATTATTTTAGCCTTTAGTGCCTTATATTTTCATATCTCTATATCTATCATGATCACTAACCCCTTTTCTGCAGGTATTCTTGTACTTATTTCATGCTGGAACTCATGTATATATGGAGGTTATTTACTGTACTGAGGCTTAGCGTACGTACGTGAGGGTTTTCCGCCCTGCGTATGTACGTCGCCATAACGTCCCCGTACCTGCGGGATCGGGGCGTTATAATTAAACACTGCAAACTTAACCTATGTAAATTTTGCATTATAGGTAGACAGTCGAGAGTAGCTTTTATTACCTCAGTGCGCAAAACTAAGGGCTTGTTAGATCTCGTACACGCGGATGTGTGGGGACTTTTGTCAGTTGCATTCGTTGTGGTGCATGTTATTATGTTACTTTTGATTTCTCTCGGAAGTATAAGTGTACTTCTTGAAGTAGAAGTCTGAGGTATTTCAGAAGTTCAAGAAGTGGAAAATCAAAGTAGAGAATCAGAAAGGGCGAAAGGTGAAGTTCTAGAGGTCAGATAATGAGGGCGGCTAGAATAAAATGGAGTAGTAGAGCTCATGAATCGAACACTTACGGAGCGTGCACACAATATGAGATTTCATGCTGACATGTCAAAAGTTTTTGGGCAGAGGTAGTGAGTTATGCAAGCTATTTAGTGAACATATCACCATCTACAACCGTTAATCTTCAGATCTCAGAAGAGATATGACAAGGAGAGTCAGTGGACTATTCAACCTTACAGATATTCGAATGCCGGCATACAGTTTGTTGATAGTCAAAAGAGGAACAAGCTGAAGTCCAAGTCAAAGAGGTGTTACTTTATCAGTTCACCAAGAAAACCAAAGCATACAGGCTTTGGGATCCAGAAAAGAAGAGTGCCTTTGTTAGCAGAGATGTGATCTTTGATGAAGAATTAATGTTATAAGAAAAATCAAAGACAGAGGACAAGGCATAAGGTGAAGCTTCAGACAGTTCAGTAGATTCTCAAAGTAAGGAGTTTGAGTTTTCAGATTACCCCAACAAATTTGTCGGGTCAGATGAAGACTCCTTAGATTCAGATGGAGACATGCAGGAAGCTATTCAAGAGCAACAGGTGCAATTCACACCATTGAGGCGATCAGACAGAATTTCAGTACTACCAGTCAGATATGACTGAGATGAGAACTAAGTTTTTTTTATATTAGTAAAGAAAGTTGGAGATCCTTAGTAGTTACAAGAAGGCAATCGAGATGGATGATAGTGATATGTGTACTAATATGAGATGGAGTCTTTGGAGAAGAATCAAACATGGGATTTGGTGAATCTACCAAAAGGTTCTAAAGTGATAGGTTGCAAGGGGTCTTTCGAAAGAAGGACAATGAGCAATACAAGGTAAGGATAGTTGCCAGAGGGTATTATCAAAAGAAGGGTATTGACTACAATGAGATTCTCTTATAGTCAAGCATACATTTATTCAATTGTTATTGACAATCGTGGTTCAAGGTGATCTCGAGTTGGAGCAGCTAGATGTGAAAACAATATTTTTGCATAGTGAGCTAGATGAGAGGATATAAATAAAGCAACCTCAAAGGTACTATCAGGAAGGTTAAGAAAACAAGGTGTATCTTCTCAAGAAGTCCCTTTATGAGCTGAAACAGTCTCTCAGGCAGCGGTACAAGCGGTTCAACTCATTTATGATCAAGACCAATTACACCCGATGTGAGGATGACAGTTGTGTTTATTTCAAGCAGGGCAATGATGATCTAACATATTTGTGTTGTATGTGAATGATATGCTGATTGCTGCGAGAAAATAAGATGCATATTCAGAAGCTTAAAACCTCAGCTAAAAGAGGAGTTAGACATGAAAGATTTGAAAGAAGCCAAAAAGATCTTAGGTATGAAGATCAATCGAACATGAGTACATGCAAACTCTGGTTATCCTAGGAGATTATGTTCTCAAGATGTTAGAAAGGTTCAACATGGTTGAAGAAAGAATGGTCACTACTTCTTTAGCAGGTCACTTTAGGTTATCCTCCATTTAGTGTCCAAACTCACAAGAAGAGGATGATATGTCTCGAGTACCATAGGCAAGTGCGGTGGGATTACTGATGTTTGTTATGGTCTGCACTATACCTGACGTAGCCTATGCAGTTAGTACAGTAAGTCGGTTCATGTCGAATCAAGAAGACAACTTGGGAAGCAGTAAAGTGGGTGCAATATATCTACGAGGGACTGCAAGATTAGGCTTGGTGTTTTAGAGGTTGGAAACATGAAAGCTTAAGGTGTTTACAAGGATATGTTGATGCAGATTATACAAGACATCTTGATCAGCAAAGATCTACGATGGGTTATGTATTCACAATAACTTAGTGCATTATTAGTTGGAAGGTAGAGTTGCAAGATATCGTGATACTTTCAATAACAAAGGAGGAGTACATGGCTGCAGTTGAGGCATCTAAGGAAGCCTTGTGTTTGAGAGATTGGTCAGTACTTTTGGTATCATATAGGATTTAGTTCATGTCTACTGCGATAGTCAGAGTGCGATACATCTCGCTAAAGATCACATGTATCACAAATAGATAAAGCACATTGATGTGAGGTATCATAGGATATATCATTGAGTTGTAGTAGAAAATGTTATTGACTTGGTGAAAATCAATACGAAGAAGATTCTGGTGGACATGATGACAAAGCCATCCCGATGGAGAAGTTCAGAGCATCTCTAAACTTCATCAATATTCTCCAAAGGTAAGCTGGAGAATGAGCTCTGGGAGCGAGCTGTGTGAGGTCTTAAAAAGGGGAGAGAAGCTTATTGATAGTGTGGAGACCAATTTCTACAAGAGACTCATGGCAGTGAGTCAAAGTGAAGATTGTTGGTATCTTGGGTGCCTCATATCCATTCGAGAAGATTATACGACAAGGTGGAGGAAATTTCAGAAGATTCAGCAGTGTGCACAGACATGCACAGGCTTAGGTTGTCGACAGTAGTAGAGATGACTGTCGACAACGAGCCAGGGCGATCGACAGGAGACTGAGGACGGTCTCAGTCTATCGATAGGCAGCCAAGGCCTATCGACAGTTGACACGTCTCAGGCATTCGACAGTTGACACAAAACTGTCGACAGGTGATCAACCATAGACCCAATATAGACCTCAGCTGATCTCAGTCTTTCGACATGCAACTAAAGCCTGTCGATAGTTGTGGCAGTTTTCGATTTCAAGTTGTTTTCTGATTAGGATTTTGAAGAGGTTTTCGAATCTCTTCTTCCGGAGGCGGTTGATTGGATGGATATGATGGTTTTGCTGAAAATTTGAAAGGTCTAGATTTATATCTAGATGTTTATAAAATCCATAGTGTTGTGAGTTGTATGCATTAGTGTGTTCAAGAGAGATTTTCACCTAGTATTGAGAGTTTGAGAGATCCTTGAAAACTCAGGTATTGTTCTCAGGTTAATAAAATTTTCTCCCCCTCCCTCAAATCTTATGTTTCTTGATTTGTGTTCATCTTGTGGTGATCAAGATGTATTACTTGCTACAGTAGATCTCTTGATGTTTCTACAGTTACTCTTATTGTTTGGTGATGTCTATCATTTTGTATAGGCTTTCTGGTTTCTAAAGTGAGGTCAACAAGTTCATCGCAGGCGGACGTCAACAAAGCAGGCAAGGAAGAATTACTGTGCTGATTCATTTAAAACTTATTGATGGGAAGAAAAATAGAGGAGAATTTTTTTAATAGTATCTTTCAAGAACAGATTCAAGGGGAACAAACTTTTCGGAAGGAGTTTTTGTACGCGGGATTATCGTAATAAACTACCTAAAGAACTAAGAAACACCTCCAATTGGCAATTGGGTGCGCTCTTTTGAGAGGCCAAGGTTTAAAATGATTAAACAGAAGCATTATGACAGAAGTGTATAATATTGTACTAGTAGGATGTTTAAAATGATTACTAGTGTCCCACTTGGCCATGTTATGCTTTTATCTCTTCTTCTTGTCTCTTTTCTTCCTTCTGCTTTTTAGCTGTTTGTATCAGGTTATGAGGTACAAACCTCTGCTGTCAGCACTTAATTGCCATACTTGAGTCCTGCTATACTCGATTCTTATAATTGAAACCCCAGTTTCATTTTGTTGCATTTTAGTTATTAGAATGGTTTGTTATTTTGCTGACTTCAGGTTGATAACAATCAGTTCATCTGCACAGGTAAGGTCATTATTATATTCGATGAATTTGGTTATCAGAGGCTATACATTTCTGAGAGTTTCTGCATTGAAGTTCTCGGTAGCCACTTCACCCAAAATCTTATATCTTTGAGAGGTTGAATTATGATATTTATGTTGCACAAATATACTGCTGTGCATGAAATTTTTGATACCTGATCTACGTTTGCTTGATATATCACAAAATCATATCAATTCTAAGAAGTTGAAAAGGTACCTCACAGTGAGAGACGATCGCAAACAAGGTCCCAATGGCACAAATTGGGGAGCAGATATTTCCACCCCAAAAAGTGCTGATGGCACCCCACTTAAAATCCTTAGACTTCAATTACCCTTTTACCCCAATGAAAATTGACTCATATACCCTTCAATTTTAATGATTTTAAAAACATTCAATTTTGATTAAGGAATCCCCCATGTTATGAAGGCACCCCCACTCAAAGTGACTAAGTCACCCACCCATCTTCTTCCTTCATTCATTCAACCCCTAACCTTCAAATCCTAAAAAATTATACCCATCCACACACTTAAATCAACCTACATTTCGTCGTGGGCGTTAATGGAGTAACAACTAACAACTCCAGATCTTGCCAACACCGAGAAATGTTAGTTTTCACTGATTAAAATCATCAAAAAAACAAATTTTCGAAATGAGCTTTGTCCCCATTCGGTGTTCGACCGTCGAACGAGTACAAAATATTCGGCAGGCAACCACCGAACAAATAATGTTTGTTCAGTGGATGTCAGCCGAACAAATAAAAACATGTTCGGCGGGTGCCAACCAAACAGAGAATTACAACGAAACCTGTATCTCTCTGTTCGGTTGTGTAGTACCAAACAAAGAAATAATGTTCGACCGCTAAAGTCCAAACATCAGCTCTCTGCTCGGCCACAGTCGACTGAACAATGACCTTTTGTTCGGCTTTGTGTGGCGAACAGTGAGTTGTCATTATTTTTTTTTGGGTCCAACCATACAAAGTTAACTCTTTTTTTCATATGAACCATTTGCAAGAGGAGACTTCTTTCCGATATAACAATGTCGGTATTGAGCTTGCAAGAGTAGATTACGGTGAAGACTTCATCACGTATGAGATTTTTAAAAGTCGAGAGACATTGATAAAATAGGCACAAGAAGTTGCAATGGCACAAGGATTTTTCATCATTGTGAAGAGATCTGATGTCTCTGGAATGCGAAAAAATGGAAGTGTACTCTTAAGTTGTGATAGAGAGGGAACTTACAGAAATAAAAATGCGAAGACTCAAAATAAAAGAGGGGCAAGGAAGTAAGAAATGCGGTTGTCCATTCTTACTAAAGGGTAAGGAGTTGTCCAATACAACTGGGTGGGTTCTTATGATTATGTGTAACCATTATCCTGCCGAAAATTTGGAAGGACATTCCTTTACTTGTAGACTTTCAGATGAAGAAGAGAAATTGTTTATAAATTTGTCGAAGACTCTTGTTCGGCCAAGAGACATCTTGAATATATTGTAATAAAGAAACAATCTCAATGTTAGCACATTGAGGACAACATTTAATGCAAGACATACTTTTAAATTCATGGAGTATGCCGGAAGATCACAAATCCAGCAACTAATGTAGCAACTATTGAAGAACCTTTTCGACAAGGATATTGAGATTCACATGTGTTGTCCCGTTACAGACACTGTGGAAGATATACTTTGGGCTCACCCGGATAGCATTGATTTGTTACATGCATTTCCCCGGGTCTTGATAATGGATTGCACATATAAGACCAACATGTATAAGTTACCGTTGATGGAGATCGTTGGGAGTACAAGCACCGAAATGACTCTCTATTGCTTTTGCCTACTTGGAAGCTGAATGAGAAGATAACTTCAGTTGGTACTTGGATAAACGAGATCGTTGATGCATGGTTGGCAAATACCATCAGTTATTGTCACTGATAGAGATTGGCATGCATAAATGCTGTAGAGAAAATATTTCCAGAATCTCATCATTTCTTATGTAGATGGCATATAAGAAAAAAAAACGTTCTTGCTCATTGCAAAAAAAATTGACACTTAAGAAAGATTTGACCTCTTCATGGCTTCATAGAATCTAATGGTAATGGTCGATAGTGAGGAGGAATTTTCACGATTGTGGGTCGACTAAAAGAGGATTTTCGTGATTTCTCGAATGTGCTTGAATATGTGAGGACTATATGGATCGACAAGTACAAAGAGAGATTTGTCGCATGCTGGACCGACACAGTGATGCATTTTTGAACTACCACAACCAACTGATATGATTTGATCACTCTTCTATCTCTGTAGCACGAGCTATTCGCTACAGTAAAAATACACAATAGGTTAATAACAAGTTATTATACAGGGTTAAAATAAGTTGTTTTAATGTTTGTAAGAACAATGTTTTTTACCTGTGCAAGCACAAAGGCATCGACGTCCTCACCACGTGTATGCCCAGGAGCCAAAGACCTATTAGATGGATTTTGTATGATCAGATGAGATATCTGTCGAAACCAGTCCATATCGGTCTACAGTGTCTCATTGGTACCTCACTTCTACGTTCCTTTCCGCACGCGATAGTGTGTGGGACTGCCACCCGTCCCAGAATTGTCGCTCCATGTGTAGGACACATGATATTTATTTACAGTCGACCCTATCCAAACCTTCTCCGGACTAAGTGGCGAGGGCAGGATAATCTGGACCCTACCAATTGTCTAGGCACCTTTTCTGAATGTAGGGTTCAAGTACTTCGATGCACTTTAGACAGCTACTGAAAAAAACAGATTGGATGCAGTGAATGATGATCTCTAGACTCTTGGTATGGATTCCATACTACCAACAAATGAAAACAAGCATCGTTAATATAAGTTCTCATTCAAAAGATATTACAAGTATGTATGACAATAACTTACCTCATACGCCCACAAGCAATCAAGTGACTTAGGTGTTGCTTGCGTGTTTTCCAATGAGCTACTCATCGATCCGCGCCATACCCACATGCACGCTCACGAAAGATCATTTGTAAAGCTCATGTTATGAGGGGGACACAAGCTAGGAAAGCGCTCATAGATCCATGCATGTTGATCAAATGCATGTTGATCAAATCATATTAGATTCATATAAAATATTCTACCTATCAAAAGGGTGTAAGGCTTACTAATACCTCAAGAAGTGGCAGATATCCAGCGATCTGCTTAACTCCATCTCTTGAAGTATACCCTAGCTGCCTGTACTGGTATGCTAATTCAGAGATCTGCTTAACTCCATCTCTTGAAGTATACCCTAGCTGCCTGTACTGGTATGCTAATTCAGTGACTCCCTAGGCATAAGATGACACTTGGCCGAGGTCCCCGAATAGTTTTAGGTAGTCAATGAAAATTCTCGTTCCACTCTTGTCACTAAAGAGAGTGCATCCGACCAAATACAACAAATAAGCTCTGGCAGCACACTGAATACGTCTATATGATACAAAATCCGTGACATTAGAGAACTTGGATCAGAACCATTCCAATCGAATTGAGGTACCCCTTATCATGCCTAGCTTATCATCTACTTCTTAAGGTGACATACTAAGTAAATTAGAAAGCATTTCTTGGGCATCCGTTATTCTCTAGGGCAACTTCATAGAACGACCCATCACAGGTTTATACCCACAAGTGTGGGAACTTTGTCCAGTGTAATGGTCATTTCACTAAACGACATGTGAAATGTATTCGTCTGCTGTTGCCACCATTCCACGAATGCAAAGATAACAACCTATTTGTCGTCCAGTAGGAATGCTTGTCAACCTTAGCAGTGCGGATTGTTGAATGTACGTAACAAAACGCTAACAGGGTGTATTATCATCCCATTCCCAACCACTCAATTTTACTGTGTGAGAGATGCATTTGAGTGGTTCTCTGTCCTGAAAAATTAGCTATTAGCACAATAACATCAGCCGAGTTTCATCAAGACATTCAACTAAAAAAACTTTAAATTAAGTTCTTATATCGCCATTCCAAATGTGTGCCACTATATGAGTTTTAAAACTCCACAGTAATGTAATGTCGGTCGGACCACCCGAAAATGGCGCGATCAATTCTTCCAACTCCTCATCTCCTTCACCCTTTATTTGTGGATCATCCTCTGTTTGAGGAATGATGGTTGTCACGCCCCACTTCCCAAAATATGCTGAAGCGGAGACGCAACGAGAGTCGGCGACGCATATACGTAAGAAAAATACCTCATGTATACGTGCTAAGCTTTAAGTAACACGAAACAAGCTATAAATCGAAACTATAATGAATTATGATTACTGCAATATCACATATAAGTATCCACGTATGATATCATATAAATAAAGAACTGGAATAATAACTGAATCTGATATATCGAGAATCAGGAAATAACAGGAAGGTAAGAAAGATAAGAATACCAGAATCAAATAGGGAGAAACTCCAGCTCTTCGCGAAGCATACAGTCTTAATGAACACCTGAAAAATATAAGAAAGCGTCCAATATATGGACGTGCTAATTCAGGGTCATCAGAAAGTGACCCAGTGAGTGTTGTGTGTGTAAAGGAATCGTGCATAAAAACAATGTAAACAATAACAACATGATACTGAAATAATTTTTATGACAGAAAAATCAATATCAGGAGCAAAGCTATGAACGATATATAACTGATATCATGATTAAAGGAAATAACTAATGTCAAGATGTGTAATCTATCATATGTCACTAGTCTGAAATACAATCCGATCATGTATACAATCATACGTCTTTCATAGTTATATATATATGTACAGTCGGGTGATTACAATCAGTCATAATACACTGTAAATAATTCATTATTATTTATTATATCAGCGAACACCAATTGTCACCTGTAATAGACGCATCCCATACTACGCCTGCTATACGTGTCAACCAGGGTCCTAAGTTATTGAAATTAATAGAAGAGACATTGTCCATACTTTAGGTGGGTTCCGTACATACCCGGAACCACGATTCAATCACCTGGAGCTGAACCAGGTCCTACCGTTAGGTAGTCAATAACAATAACAATATGAACAATAAGGGATGTCAGTCATCCCCCGAAACTCTATAGTGAAATCGTATCTCGGCTGCGCAACCTGTATCCTAGGTCCACCCAAAATATAGATGTTGTCTCCTCCATCAATTTCCCCAATTCCTAAGTTGTCTTTTTTCATTATTATTATTTAAATCAATCAATATCTATGTTATTTCGATTACTGGGATGATATGGTGACAGTAACAATATCAATTATGTAACAATAACAATATGGACAATATTACTTGTAAACGGTAGAACAATGAAACAATGTATGCGTTACAGTCTGACAATGTTTTCTCAGTAATTTTTAATAACATAAATTAATACAGTAACAATCCTGCACCGTCTAGTCAATGTACAATCTCATATAGAACTGATCAAAATTCTATCCACTCATACTGGATAATAACAGTAATGAATCCATTAACTCACAATCATGATACAGTTATCGTAAACATCAAAGATCAATGTAGGTCAAGAAAATCTGATACAGTAAACTACAAGTTTAATAAACCAATAATCAGTTCTATCATCATATCAATCTACTACAGTATTTTATATCACCAGTAAGTCAAGTCGATCAATAATCGCCGTTAAACTCTGAATAAATATATATATAACCGATATCAATGAAATCACACTCACAATAAATCAACTTCTGTAACCGAATAATTGAAGTAGTCAAGAACCAATCATGAAAAACTGAATATATCCTCGAGATCAATAACGAATACCGAGTTCACAATTAAAGAATGGAATATCCTCAAAATCAGACTTATCCGACCATAAAGATCATAACTAAAGAATTTAACGTCCTCGATCAACATAATATCTCATTCATCTCTATATCTAATATCCAACATCGATAAGATTACCAGTACTCAATCAATATCATCAGGGTAAATCTAAAAGTCCTTGTTTCAACCATCCAAAACCAAGATCATAATTAAGGAGTGTCACATCTTCGATCAATATGAAATCTGGATCATCTCTATATCTAAGTAATTGATATCAATAAGGTCATCAATACATCAGTCAAGCTCATCGATGGGGGAATCTAGAAATAATAGCTCCAAATAGTCCAAAAGTCAGTCCCATCACATACATCAGCGTTTAGGGTATCATATTCACACATATTCATGTATCGGTAAAACAATCTGTCAATGAAGCAACGTTATATCTAACACGTCCTCAGTATCCCAATGTGTTTCTGATCGGAATAATCACCAAATAATTTGTCTGACAATTACTTCATATAAAAATATGAATCTCTAACCTCAATCAAGAATCAATCAACCTCAAGATCAATATGTTTATATTCTAAGATTTATCACAGCTAGATCAGTTACAAGGTCAAGTCCGGTTTATAGTATATCAATACTAGGCCTAAGCTAACAACAGCGATTTGATGCTGATACAAGCTCATATCAACTATGTAAATAAAGTGAACAATCATTGAGGTCTCATGAAGTGATACAAGTAATCAAACTGGTAAAATATAATAGAAAGTCACATGAAATGATAAGAGTAACATGTAAACACATACCGACAATAATAAATAAAGAAATACACAAGAATAAACATTCACATGAAATGACGCGATTTCGGAACCGAATCGCTGTCTGGTCTTCATTACATGAACCGGTATGAATCTTCAGATCATCCCATGGATCGGTGTTTGAATCGCCTATGTATCGGGTCCATAACGAGCACAACTCTGAATCTCCCGTTATCGAGTTCAAATCGAACGAGTCCGAAATGCTGTAACATGTCACCAAACACACAAAAAAGAAGGGAAATCAATACACACACATAGCACACACATATACCCAATACACGTGCATACACATACACGTGTACACCCACACGTACACGTATACACAACACTATACATATATAAACATGTCTATACATACATACACAAAACCCACACACATAATTACGCATTATATACATACCACCAAAAGCATACATACCCATCATACTCCTGTTACACACCAAATACATATACATAATACATCACAATATACACACAAATATATGTACAAACATACCCTACACACATGCATATCATGCATGCACATAATTAAATATACATCACCCAACATTTACAGAAAGGGGGGAGAGAGAACTCACGGCTGGGCAAGCAAGGGGGAGCAAGGAAGATGGCCGACGACGACGGAGCTTGTGGAGCGTCACGGAGGATGCCGGTGATGCCAGAGAAGGTTGACGGAGATCGGGAAGTCGCGAAGCGAACGGGAGTTCGCCGGAGATATGGAATGGCCGACCAAGGAGGCTGGATGTTTGGGCTGTTGGTGTGGTTCTGCAATAGAGCACGAAAGAGGAGGGGTTGTCTTGCGCTACCAGAGGCCGAGGAGGGGGAAAGGGTGTAACAGCTGCATAGGGAGAAGTGGAGACTCGCATTCGGAGGAGGAAGAAGACATGCGACAGGCGCTGCTGTGCTGGGGTCTGCCGGAGGGTTGTGGTTGCGGCCTGGCTCGGCGGAGACCTCACGACAAGGAGGAGATTGCAGTAGGAGAAAGGAGAAAGGGGGATGGCCTGATGTGCTTTGCGTGCTCCGAGGAGGGGATCCGGGCTGTTGGGCTGGATTGTTGCCGCCGTGCTGGTCTTGGCCATCCAAGGGCTGCGTGAGGGGATGAAGGAGGGTAGCATGGCTGTGCTCGAGCTCGACTAAAGGAGGGAGAAGCTCTCGGGGGTGTGCCGCGATCCGCCGGAGAGGGAGATGGCCGAGAGGGGGAGGTGTGCTTGGCACTGTGTGGAGGGATGGAGTGTAGCAACCATTAGGGAAAGATGGATTTAGGTTTAGGTTTAGGGTTAAGAATAGATTTAGAAGGGGATTATATATAGGGTTAGATAGTGGGTTGCGGGTTGATGGGTATTGGGTTTAGATAATCAAGGAAATAGAAATGAGTATGGGCTAAAAAGATAATGGGTAAGAACATGGATTATGCTAAAGGGTAATGGGTTGGAATCAAGGGAAGGAAGATATTACTACTAATAATAAAAATACAAGCAATAATAATAGTAGTAATAATAATTATAATCTTAAAGAAACAACCATTACTAATAATAACAATTAATAATAATAGTAATTAATAATAATATTAATAATCATAATGATTAGCAATAACAATAATAATTAATCAACATAAATAAAATACTAATATTAATTAACAACAATAATAATAATTAATAATAGCAATAACAATAATAATAGAAATGATAATTAACAACTACCACTACCACTAATATTTATACTAATATTAAAATAAATAAGGAATATAATAGTAAAACTAATAATAATTAATAAACATCAAAATATTAATAATATTAACACAAAAGTAATAACAATAAATTATAATCATAAGGGAAGAATAATAATAGCAATAAGTACCACAAATAATATCAGTTAATAGTAATAATAATGATAGAAATAGTAGTAATAAGTAATTAAAAATATAGATATGAAATAATGATAATAATATATAAAGCTAAAATTACCATTTACTATCTTAAAAATAATTTGTATACTTAATAATGATAACAAAAAATAAGTTAACAAATAATAAAATAACCAGTAAAACAAAATAAATACTTAGAAAAAATTCAGTAACACTAATTAGGGATATTACAATGGTAGAGGAGGACTCACCTCGTCTATGTCTTTCGAGGCTGCAGGACGGACTCTAGAAGGGCCTGCAATATCCATGCCTGCGATTAAGGAAAAATTCAGACATAACAGAACAATTGAATAAAATTTATTTACTGTTCGGCCGGACACAACCGAACATATGAAGACTATTCGGCTCTGTTCGGCCGAACAGTCTTCATATGTTCGGTTGAGGCCAACCGAACAATGTTCCACTGTTCGGTCGAAGACGACCGAACAGTGGAACAACTATTATAGTCTTCGACACCTGTTCGGTCGAAGACGACCGGACATTGTAACATTTGTTCGGTCGTCGACTGTCGAACAACTGTGATAATGTTCGGTCGTCATCGACCGAACAAACGTGAAATTGACAGCGAACTCATAGAAAATTTTGAAATTCTTTTGATAAATTACATCAATAAACTTCAAATTTTTACGTTTTTCCAACAAATATAATAGATCATAACCCTAGAAGTGAAAACATCATAACCCTAGAAGTGAATACAACTCATTAAATTGAACAAATCAAACCACATTTCATCAATTTTTGGGAAAACTCAGAAACTACCTAGAAATTCTTTTGGGGAAGACGCTGGCTTGTTGACGGCGGTGGCGGCGTTCGTCGATGACAGCGAGCCCACGATAGTGGTGTCGAGTCAAAGAGGAAGAGGGGAGGAGAGATTTGTGTTAGACTCAGAGAGAGAGGGAGAAGGGGGAGGGGGGGAGGGGGAAGGGGGAGAGAGAGGGGTAGAGGATTACCGTACATATTAAAAGGGGTATAATGGGAAGATGGGGGGGTTGCCTTCATAACATGTTGGGGTGCCATCATCCATGGGGTGCCATCAGCACTTTTTGGGTGGAAATATCCGTTCCCCACAAACTGCCACCTACTGCACCAAATCCAGCTTGCTTCACATGCATAGGATCTCAACCTATTCCTTTTTTTCAATGGCACCAGAGATGATGAAACTTCATGCACCCATCGACTAGAAAAGCAAGTGGGACCCAGCTATCCATATGGGCAATAGGAGTGGGTGCCAGTTGTTATCAATTTCTGGGCAAATAAGTGTATCAACCACAGACCAGAATGGTTTCTTGAGAAAAAGGAGAGAGAAATGAGACTCATTTGTCAAGCTTTTGACATTGGTCCACTTCTCTTCTCCTCTTCTTCTGGTTTCAGCATCAACATTCACTTCACCCAATCATAGAAAAATAATGATGCCCCTCTCACTACCACTGCAGATTCTTTTACTTGTAGTGACTCTTTTCAATGATTAACAACTTGATTATAGTGAATGGCTTTACTAAACATCTTTTTTCTGACAAAGTAAAGCTGATTGTGGGATTAGCCAAAAGTTTACTTTCTCATGGCAGTGTTCAAATTAGGACATGGAGAAAGAGGTTAAGCATGCAAGTGAAGGATCGAGATTATACAACAACCACTTTCTGAGATCGTTGATCTTGATTACTCTGGTTTGAGTGTTCTTCAGCTTGTACATCCTATTGGATTTTTTTTTTTTTTAATGTTAAGCCTGTAGATTTCTCATATTAATTTCTGTACCAACAAATTAAGATTGATTTTGATTGTGATTACTGCTAAACTTATTGTTCATTGTTCAAGAGAAGCTTAATGTAGTGGTTAAGGGTTAGAGGATGAGGTCTCCATACAAAAAGAAGGGGCAAATGGCAAATGGGTGTCTCTTTATTTACTTCAATATCAATAAAAAATCAATTTGGTGGGCTAAAATTATTCCTGTCAATCAATAGAAGTTGGATGAAGACTCAGCACAGAATCCTACTTGCATGGGTCAGCACAGATCCTCATGGAAGGGAGCAGTTCACAAAGCCATAATAGGAACCACACTGAGCAATCACACACATCACCCCATTAAACTTCCCTCATCTGCTCCAATGGGAGCAGTTGGAATAAGATCCAATCCCCTTTCCAACTCTTTGTACCTCCCCCTTGGGGCCCACAATGTTGGGTGGTGGGTGAGCCTCTGGGTGCTGACAAAAACAGGTGCCTGCAGCAGCCCTGCACCTTAATTTCAGCTCATGCCCTCTGTCAGTCTGAATAAGATTTTGGTCCTGATAACTAATCCCTAAACTAATCACTCTTTTTCTCTCTGTATGTCAACTTAAAAAAGCAGAGAAAGAGGAGGAAGCTTCCTCCATGGCTTCACAAAAACAATAGCAAATCTCTTCCCCTCTCCACCAGAACCAAGCACCCCTTCCTCAATGCTCAGGCTCGCCGGCCGCAGGCTGTGCCGCCTCTGCTGCGGGCTGCGCCCCCGGCGATCCAAGACCAAAGTCACCATCATGCAGAGGCAGGACAGCAAACTGCATCCCAAGCACCAGCAGCCTGATTCAGTCAAGGCCAATGGGCATGCAGACACAATTCAGCCCATAAGGATTGCTACTTTCAATGCAGCCATGTTTTCGATGGCACCCGTGGTGCCAACGGCCACAGTGGTAAGCCCGGTGGACCTCAACATAAGGGGGAAGACTGCGAATGACCGGCCAATGAAGGGGATCTTGAAGCAGCAGAAGTTTTCGGCATCGAAGAGGAGAGTGTCCATCAACCTGCCTGAGGATGAGATTTCAGTGGAGAGGAGCAGGCAGCTGCTCAGAGATAATTCCAGAGGGAAGGCCCCTGCAGTGAGCCACAGCTTCAGTTTTTCGTCAGTAGCTCATCGGTCGGAGAGCTGGAGATTCAGCGAGAGGAGTGTGCTGGATGTGTTGAAGGAGGCCGGTGCTGATGTGATCGCACTGCAGAATGTCAAGGCTGAGGAGGAGAAGGGGATGAAGCCGTTGTCGGACTTGGCTGATGGATTGGGGATGAAGTATGTGTTTGCTGAGAGCTGGGCGCCTGAGTATGGCAACGCGATATTGTCCAAATGGCCTATCAAGAACTTCAGGGTTCAGAAAATCTGTGATGATACCGATTTCAGGTGTGTTCAATATCTTTCAGATTCTTGATTGAATTCGTTAAATTTTTCTGGTTGATTGAATTCATAGAAATTTCATGTGTTTAGATGAAAACCATTTGAATGATCTTGTACTTCCGACAAATCAAACAGCTAATGAAAAAGATGTGTTTGGTTGTCAATGTCTTTTTCATTTCAATTGATGTGGGAAATTGTTTTCCAAGTCCTTTTCATGAGCCTCCAAATGCAAGAAAGTCTGCAGGAACTCTGGCATTGCACTTAATATGTAATAATTTGGGCCCAGGAATGTGCTGAAGGCAACAATTGACATCCCAAAAACAGGAGAAGTTAATCTCCACTGCACACATCTTGATCATCTTAATGAGAATTGGAGGATGAAGCAGATTAGTGCGATTCTTCGGTCAAACGATGGGCCTCACATTTTAGCCGGAGGCCTGAATTCCCTCGACGAAACTGATTACTCTGCAGAGAGATGGAATGATATTGTCAAGGTGCCATAGCTAAATTACTCAGAAGAAAAAAAAACATTTTTTTCGGTCCTCTAATTGTTGATAATTTGCTGATCTCTTGCAGTATTATGAAGAGATAGGAAAGCCAACACCAAAGGTTGAAGTGATGAAATTCTTGAAGGGAAAGCAGTACGCCGATGCCAAGAATTTCACAGGGGAATGCGAATCAGTAGTTGTGGTCGCGAAAGGGCAAGGTAAAGGCAATGCTTTTGATGAGATGCATATATTCCTTGTAGGAATTGATTCACTTCGCTTGCTTTTGCTGAATACGTGATGCCTTGTTAGTCAAAAAGATCACAACTTTGCAAGTGTTGGATGTTGTAGGAACTAATCTTCTTTGAAACTGAAGTAATTTCATCTTGTCAAGGATACTAATTCGTGAGAACATATTCTCATAACTTTTGATTTCAGATGTGCAAGGGACTTGCAAATATGGAACAAGAGTTGATTACATATTAGCATCACCAAATTCACCATATAGGTTTGTGCCAGGATCATATGGAGTTATTTCATCAAAAGGGACTTCAGATCACCACATTGTAAAGGTTGATATAGTTATAGAAAAGGCTGCCGAAAATACTAATCAGCGCCAACAGCCGAAACAGAGAGTTGTAAAGATAGATAAGGATTCATCAAAAGCTATATGGAGAATTAATTCATGATTGTGCCCCCCCCAAAAAAAATCCTAATTTTTGCTCTTGTTTTAAGTCAAGTTTTGTCAATATGATGTGTATACCTCTGATCCTTGATGAAGTGAGCTGAAAGTTGAGACTTGTTGTATGGAGTGGAAAAGATAGAGATGAAGAGAAAAGGGCATGTATCTTTCTTTCATCTTTTTTCTGTGTGAAGAAAGATGTTAATTGTTTATTTTTGTAACTATTTGAAAGGAAGTGATTGTTATGGACAATACTAATCTTGATAATGTGAGATGTGGTGTGTTTTTGTTTCCAAACATCTCTCTAACTTGTACTGTTTCAGTTTCCTCCCCCTCCTCTTAAGGACATGCAAATTGCATGAGGAGCATTTGAATTTTTTTTGAACTTGAGAGAAATAATTTGATTGTTATGTAACTGTTTGAAATTATTCATAAACATGCAAGTTGTATGAAGAGATATCTCCTGTAAGCAATCAATCTTCTATTAGTTGGTTAAGATTTACTTAAAACACTATTCATTGCCTCTTCTCTAGATCCTTGTAACAATCACATTATTATCCTAAAATACTGTTCAATTTTTTTTTTTTTTGGGGACTTGGCTTTTAATGGATCTGATGACCTGCTCATTATCATCTCCACTGGGGTGGGTGGGGCTTGGGGGGTGGGGAAGAAAAAAGCGTAGACTAAAAAAAATTTAATCTTACGTAACGGTATACTTTCTTAACCGCTTTTTAAATGTGCTGACAGTGAGAATTGAGTCTAGTTCTCCTGAAATCATATTAAAGTTTTTACCACTATACTAAAAGTTTAAAGTTATGGTGAGAACAAGGGCAATATTTATACCCTAACAACAAAAAATTCAAGGAGTTGGGCCTTGGAGCCGGAATATTAGTTGTTTATGATATGCTGATGACACCCCCTCTCTCTGATGGTCAAAAGTATACAAAACCAAAAACAAAGAAAAAACAAAAGAAAATCCAGAAAGATTACATGACGATCAAGTAACCCCCTCTTTTGAGGGGATCAATTTCTCGTAGGACTTTCTTATCGCTGCTTGAGAGGAATGTGCTCCAGCTCGTCGTTGTCCACAACCGAATCAGAGAAGCCCTGGGCTAACATCGATCTGAACTTCTCTTGTTACCCTGAGACGATTGTTCCACTCAAAACATCAGAAACCTCTTATACTATATTTCTAGGTGACATCGGGTCTTACTATCAACTTCGAATAATCAATGTGTGTACAACTAGTTAGGCTCAAATTCTGTATCAAACATACAAGAGATATAAATTCTGATAATTTTCCTTTTTTTGATAATATATAAGAGCTATAAAGCTAAGCTTAGATAATATATGGATTGAACAGAGGTTTTTGGCCCGGCCCACTAATCTTTATCCACCTTGAGCATTACCTTTAAGTAGGGGTGTAAACGGGTCGGGTTCGGGTCGGATCCGTGCCATATCCGAACCCGATAAAAATTCGGGTGCGGACTCGGATTCGGGTCGGAATCTCTGTTTTCTTATCGGGTTCGGTTCGGATTCGGATTTTAAATAGGTGTATTAAAGTTTCAATGAGAGTTATTTTTTAAAGTGTATTTCAATTTTATTAGATGCAAAATGAAAATTTATATACTTTGTTTTTATAATAATATGATCAAGTTCTCATTTTTATAATTTTATTAATTTAAATATAGTGAAATGTATGATGATAAGTATCATTTTATAACATTTATTCGCTTTAATACCCGAACCCGACCCGATAAGGTTCTCGGGTCTAATTTTTAGATTCAAACCCGACCCGTTTGTAAAAGATCGGATCGGGTTAACGGGTTTTCGGGTACCATTTATAGTCTTACCTTTAAGCAAGGTTATCTACGACATTTAGAGTCATACTTACAGAAACAATAAAAGCCTATTAACCTGTTTCTTTATCTTTATCAACAGATACAACAAAATGGCGTTATTTTGAGAGAATATGATTCTGAAAATTAAGTCGGCTTCAGTGTAATGCATGAACAATACTATTATCAATTTTATTATCAACTGAGTTTAGCTCAAGTAGCATGACACTTTTTTTTTATTGTGAAAAATTTTCAGGTGGAATCTTCTAATCTGCTATGAAGGGGAGAGAAATTTCTATTTGAATTTATGACGCAAAAGCCTATTGATGATTTGTGGATAATAATCTTCTCTTTTCACTTAGAAGGTGAGTTGTTTTTCACTTCGGGCGTGTTTGGTTGCAAGAAAGTAGGCGGAAGTAAGGAAACGAAGAAGTATAATTGCTATATTGAGAGAGAGAGAGAAGAGGAGGGGAGAGATTTGTGTAGTTCGGAAGGATTCGAGCCCAAATCTTTTCCACTCAAATACAACCATACATCATCTGAATACACGATCCATTCTGTTGAAATTGATTTATATTACTTCAAGTATCTATAAACCAAAATTAAGTATTTTAAATACGTTTTGCCATACATCAAGTAGGAAAAAAACGGATAGCCTAAATAGTGAGTTGATAGTTTAACAGTGTAGAATATTTGAAACCTAACAAAAATTAATTTGTAAGGGTTTTAAATGTTTAGATCATGATCAAATGGCCAGATCGAGAATTTGTATGTCTAAAGATATAGATCTAACCAACTTACTACTTTCAGCCGTCCATTTTGCGACGTTTGATGGATAGGCAAAAGTATTCAAAACACTTGATTTTTTATTTTAGTTACTTTAAATAATATAGATCAACTTCAACGGAGTGGATCTTGTATTTGAATGTCGAATGTTGGTATTTGAGTGAGAAGAATTCGGGCTCGAATCCATCCGGAACTACACAAGTGTGTGTATTCCTCATATGAGAAATATGTAGGTCAGTTGTCATCTGACGAAATCCCGTTATATGACGGCTGATTTGGGATATTTCTCAATTTTTTTGGTTGATCCAACCTTACCAATTTGCGACTCATCCCCTAAGATGTGTATTTACAAAAAATCGCATGTTTTGAAATCTGTTTGATTATGTATCTAATGGTTTAAAGTTTAATGATTTTCAACAATACAATTTTTGCAACCAGTAGATACATGATCAAACGGACTTCAAAACATACGATATTTTAGGAGATGAATTACAAATTAGTAAGGTTGGATCAAAAGAAATTTTTTTGGGAAATACCACAAATCAGTCGCCATCTGACAGGATTTTGTCAAATGACAGCTGACCTACATATTCCTTATATATATAAGGGTAAATTGTAACACCCCATCCTCAGTATACGTACACAGTTATGCGCCCTGATTTTTTTTAGCGTATTTTTTATTTTTTATTTTATTTTATTTTCTGTTATTTAAATTCTTACTCATAAAGCAGTGCTACATGATTTGACCTTTTTGGCATTCAGATTTGACTGATTTAAGTTTCAAATATTATTTTTTAATATTCTAGATTTTTCATGATTTTCTGAAATTTTTCGGAATTAAATTATAAATCTTCAAAACCGGTGTCGACTAGTGTCGCTGACCGACTTTCGGATTTTTAATTCACAAATGGAGTTGAAAATCTAAAAACGGCTTTCACAGTATTTCTTAAAATCATATTTTCTATCTAAATGAATTTTTTGAGAATTTTTAGAATTTATCAAAATTTCACCGGATTTGGTGTTGGCCAGTATCACCGGTTGATTCTAGGAATTTTAGTTTACAATTGGAATCAAATTTCTGGATTCCGCTTTCATATTACTTCTTAAAATTATATTTTCTTCTTTCAGGCATTTTCTGGGATTTTTCAGATTTTATCAAAATCTGGCCGACCCGGTGTAGACCGTGTCAACGGTTGACTTCAGGATTTTTCTTGAAAGCGAAATTGAATTTCTGAAAACCAATTTCACCAAAAATCTTTATATAATATTTATTATTTTTGAGAATTTTTGGGAAGCTTTCCAAGCGACTTCATTTTTTGGGCTTTTCCTGAGTTTCCGGTGTTTTCCCAGATACCGAAATTCTATCCGGATATTTTACCTTTTCTCTCCCCTTACCTGACGCGAGATCCACCAACTCTGGGTTCAATAATTAATGCGGAGACTCCCTCCATTCCGCATTTAATGTTCCGTTCTTCGAAGAAATCAACCCAGTTCAAATCACCCATACCTTTTTGTCTCTTCTTTACCGCGATTTTATATTTTTCTTTTTTGGACGCAGCAACAATCTCCGCGTCCAGCTCTAGTAGCCCAGACGCGGGCTTCAATTGCATGGAGACGCAAGTCTCCATTCTTGCGTTTCTTTTGATTTGAATGGAGGGCAAAATGGTAATAATAAACTTTGCCTTACATATAAAAACACCCACTCCCACACTCTCTCTCTTTCATGATTTCTTTCCTTCTTCCTTTTCCTGCCAACAGCCACCAACGAAAAACAGCAGCCCAAGCTTCTTGGCCGGCCATCACAACCCATTTTCTCCATTTTTTTCACCACCATTAACTCCACAAACTCCTCCACCTTCTTCTCCTCCATTTCCTCCTCCATTCCAACAACAACAACAACCATAATATCATCTCCATCACCATCTTCTTCCTCTTCTTTTCCACCAAACAACCCATCATCTCCACCAACTTCACCACCATTTCCACCACCACTTACACCACCTTAACCACCACCAACCATACCATCTTCTTCTCCTCGTCATTCTCTTTCCAACGAGCTATAGGCTCGCCCTCCGAAACACCATTTTCAAATCTTCATTTTTTTCATTTGAACTATACTTGCACCATCAACCTCCTTCTCTTTTGGGGCCTTGGCCACCCAACTCCGGCCAACTCCGGTCGCCGCCGGCGAACACCGGCCAAGCCACGGTCGGCCTACCTCCCCCTTCTCTTCTTTCTTTCTTTCTTTCCTTTGCATTTCTTTCTTTCCTTCCTTCTTTCTTTTCCTTCCATTTTCTTTTCTTTTCTTTTCTTTTCTAAACCTGCGTCTCCCCCTCTCTCTTCCCTGTGTCTCTCTCTCTGCGTCTCCCTCATTTCTCTGTCTCTCTCTTTCTCTCCTGTTTTAAAACGCGGAGATCTTTAACGCAATCTACGCGTTCATGTATTAACGCGAACGCGGAGCACGCGCTCGCGTCTACGTTCTCCTCGTGTCCTTGCTGAAACGCGGGTCTCGAACCGTGCGTTTGTGACATCTACGCAACGCGACTCCCGCGTATGCGATTTTCGCGTCTTCATTCTCTCTCCTCCTCCATAAATATTTAAACGCATTAATTCCCTGGATTTCAGAGCTTGGGATTTCCCGGTATTTCTTGAAGTTTTAGGCGAGTGTTCTCGCTCTCCTTCTGATCTTTCTGCTTCGTCATGTTGACTAATATTATATTATTTTACTTGCACATTTGCATGTATCATGCTATCACTTGACGCCTGCTTAACATCACCTCTCAGGCATATGTCTCATGGCACCTGTTATGCTACTACTTGATGCTCGCCTCGTTATGGCATATTGATACTTAGCTTGCGATTATCATATTTACGGGAATCCTGTGACTTAAAATTATAATACTCTTGTACTCTTGAACTCCTGATCTTGTCATGCGCTTGCTTTCCCGTAAATTGATAATTACACAATAAATCATAAAAAAGAAACCACTTGAATCGGGTCGGGGGAAACTTGCGGCTATCAATATATGTTCGTGTTTACAGTGGTTTTAGGTATGTTGTGCAACTACATTTCCGGTTTGACCTGAGGGCCTCCAGGCGACCGAGGGGGCGCTGGCTCCCTCCTTCCTGGTACCATCTTGATAAGGGCATCCTATAAGACCCTACTGTACGCCTTGCGGCAGGTTCCGTCCTCCAGCAACGGAACAATCCTGGGCCGTGGTCCCGGGTATGCACGGGACCCACTGTAAACATTGTTCGTTGATACCCCCGTTGGTTTCCAATAACAGCCTCGATTTACTCATATGTGGATGTATGTGTGCTGGGACGCTATTACACATACCTAGACATATGGGTAGGACGAGTAATAAGTATAAATATTAAAAATGGCAGCAATAGATTTATTCAGCCCTCATCACTTTCATCTTATGTTTCCATTTCTTGCTTACTGTACATGTACTCTTGACACAGTTCTTGATGCTTAATATTGTTTTGATCATATCAACACGCATATACTTATCTCTGTACGACACTTGGCATTCACCTGTCTATTTGTTAGGAAGTTTCTGACTCCCCTGAACTTGCATGTTCAGGTTCTGAAGCCTGGATTGAAGCGGAGCCCTCCACCGAAGACCAAGCCTATCTCTCAGAGCAGGCTGACTTGTCCTAGTCCTTCTGTTCCTGAATCTTCCTGCAAGCTCGGGGATCTTCTTCTCAGCCCGTGAGCACCTTTTGCTGTGCAAATTGTAAATTTCGCTTTTGTACCTGGCTGTGATATAATGTATATGTACTAGTATATCACGCTCTGTAATAACTTTGTAATCCTTATGTTGGAATGTATATTGCCACGTGCTTCCGTACTCTGATTCTTGTTTGTACTGATGCTTAGCATATATACGTGAGGGTATTACTGACCTGCGTATATACGTCGCAATAACGTCTCCGTACCCGCCGGATCAGGGCGTTACATAAATTTTATTAAAAAACTAATATATTGATACATACAACAACAACAACTAAGCCATTTGTCTCAAGTATTTGGGGTAGGCTACATGAACCAAAAGAGAATTACGCCAGATCGGGCACATGAATCAGCTTTCTTCACTCAATCCTATCGAGCAATATGCCTTCACTAAGACTTTTAGCCTCTATAACTTGTCGTATTACCTCCATCCATGTTTTCTTCGGTCTCCCCTGCGCTCTTTTAACTTGTCCTAAATTGATACACTCTACTCGCCAAACTGGCGCATCTGTAAGTCTACGTCGCACATGACCAAACTATCGTTGGCGATTTTCTCTCATCTATTCTTCTATAGAGGCTACAACTATATTAGTGCGAATACCCTTATTTCTCACCTTATCTCTTCGCGTGTTACTGCACATCCAATGAAGCATGCGCATCTCTGCTACACTCATCTTCTGGGCATGATATCTCTTTATAACCCAACATTCTGTGCCATATAACAAAGTTGGCTTAATAACAGTCCGATAAAACTTTCCCTTCAGTCATAACAGAATGTACGATCACATAAAACTCCTGTTATGCTCCTCCATTTCAACCAGCTGGCTTGGATCTTATAGTTGACATCACTATTCATCTCACCGTCCTTTTAGATAATAGAACCCAAGTACTTAGAATGACTGCTCATCGGTATTTCTTGTCCATTTAGTCTCACGATACTATAATCTCGGATTCTCTGTTTACTGAATTTACACTCCATATACTCTGTTTTGGCCCCACTTAATCTAAAATCTCAAATTCTAGAATTTATCTCTATAACTCCAATTTGTCATTTACCCCAACTCTCGTCTCATCGACTAGGATAACATCATCAGCAAATAACAGACACTACGGTATCTCATCCTGAATAGCTCTAGTAAGCTCATCCATCATTATGACAAATAAGGAGTTGAGTCTCTTTATATAGGCTTTTACAAAGTGAACTTTTAGGACATAACCGATGTGGTATTAAACGCCCACACAAAAGAAAACACAATTAGGAAAAATAAACTACAACTAAAAAATGACTAAGTGACAACAGGCAGCACGTGATGTACCCATCATTTCCCCCGGGGTGAGAAAAAAGCGACCCTGTCGAGTGAGGGCACCCCTCATGAATCATCTCAATCGGGCCAAGGCGATGGTCGTGGCAGCAGCAACTGGTACATCATGTCGAGACCATGGTGGTGGCAGTGGAGCCGGTCGTCGTGACAAGTCGGTTGTGTAAGATGGCAGCTCGATCAAGGCACAGAGAGTAAACCGAGGTGCAATCATCCCTACTGAAGACAGAGCTGACACCAGGATCTCATGGGGTATTCAGCTCGTAAACGGTAGATGCACTTCTCTTCAGAATCCTATCAAAATCTGGACGTCAAGTGTGCAACTTCCTCATGGCCTCATGGTGGCTCGTAACCATCGCCTTATTATCAACTGTAAATTCCTACAAAATACCATATGGGTATGCAGCAAATTAGTAGGTGTCGTAGCAAATTGCTATCTGCCCAGTGATATCATAATATATGCAGCATGCAAATGCAATGCAATAGGCACTTTAGTCATAACTCTTAATGATGGGAGAATGATAGATAGGGGATGCCTAGTGTGACACACCTCGAACTCCGTTAATGATAAACTGGACTCAGGGATAACTCTAAATTACCAGTAAAAGAAAAGGCACAAGAGACCATCTGCTGGATCATAGCAAGGAACTCAGCTGGCTCACTAGAATATGACTCGGTAGGAACGACCATAAAACTATATTCAGCACAGGAGAATTCGAATGACTTCCTAAGCATTGCGGGTATATTGGACTCAATAATTTCATTCACGTCATCACCGGTACTATCAGAAGACACGTGGATCTCATCAAAACTTGGTGTACCGCAATCAACTGTTATGTTTTTAATTATACTAGCAGTCTTAGAAAGAATGTAAACATTCTCAACAACCTTTGAGTCGTCAACATCATTACTAGGCACAGATCTAACTTGTTGACTTTTCGAGGGGCACTAATAATCATAATGTCCATATCTCTCACACTTAGAACATCAGATTTTGGCATTAACTAGCATTTTGAAAGTCAATTCTAACTTTAATGCAACATCAAAGGCCTCTTCAACAATATCTAAATCATAGGGGTCAGTAATCATAGCACGTCTTATTTTAGGCCTTAAACCCAAAACATAGTTATAGTCTCATAATGGTGTTCACACGCGTTACTACAATGGGTTAAGTTCTTAAATATGGCTATGTAATTCAGAACGGACATATGACCCTGACGAAGATTGTATAGCTGGTCAAAAAAGTGATCCTTATCATGTTGACTACTCATGATGCTACAAATGCAAAATCAAGCAACCAAGCAAATGCAGTGGAAAATCCTAAACTCAAGTAAACTAAATGCATGCACTAGGTGAACAGAAAATATCCTAAAAGTTCAAGTTCTAAATGCAAAGAAATGCGATCCCAAAATGATGAAAAGTCACAAACACTGATACAATCACTAGATAGAAGCAAATAGCAATTCAATCAACAAATTATCGCAATCCCAAATAGTAGTTGTAAGCAATTCAATAGTTAGAAATTCAACAGTTAATAATTGAACTTAGGTTAAGATATCAGCTGAGGGGTGAGTCGTTCACGCCCAAACGCAAAATTTCTCTAAGATTCTTTGGAAAAATACCCACACTGAAGAGCTGAAATTACCCACAAAATTTCTGGATAGCGATAATAGGAAGTGGAAGATGGCTGCCTCGAAAATGGCGCAAATCGGGCAAAAATTGGGCCAAAAACAAGCTCTAAACTGTTGTGCGCTGATCTATCGAACTGAATGTGGTAGACAACTGATGCTCAAACCTACATGGGAAGGCTGTAGAGTGTAGTACTGCTCTGCACGAATCTGTTGCTTCAAAAACAGCTCAAATCGGACTTGAAACGAGCTCGGAATGGCCTTCGGAAGTACTAACTGCTTCTAGACTGGGTCAGAACAGCCACTGGGTTGAGTTAACTCACCAGATGACTCAGCATTGACGTTAGCGCTGACGTCAGCGAGTGCTTTGCCAGCCGGGTCGTGGGTCAGGTCGTGACGGCTCAGGCGGTCTGGATCCAACCTGACTCATCCCATCTACTTAAACCCGTAACCGGTTCAAACCACCCGGGTCACCCACTTCACCACTAGTTAACCTTCTCCTTCCTTCGATCTCTGCTAGGGTTTGAGCGGCAGGCAGCGGCGGAATTGTTTGAAATCACAGCCAGTCGACGGCAATCAGGGGAGGAAGGAGGACTTCCAGTGGCGTGGTGGTCTGATAAAGCCGTGGTGGTGGAGATCATGTGATGGTGAGGTCGGAAGAGGATGACAGGCTTTGGAAGCTCTGACGAACCTATAGGGAGAGCGGCGAGGCTTTGAGTTCACCGGCGAACTCTGATGAAGACGGCGACGCTTCGACGAGAACCTTTCGACCTTCGGCTATGATCTCTTGGCGGTGATGGCAACAGGATCTGGCTTCGTCTGCTCCGATCCGCTCTGATCTGCTCCGCTCAACGTCGGCGAGGGCTCAGCAACGATGAAGCTTGGTCAGTGAACGTTGACGAGATGGAGGAAACAATGATGGTGATGTTGATGGTGAGGTTGGATCAAAGTAGATTGGGTGTATGATGGCGATGAAGATCTGGGAGGATGGAGATCTCGACGTCGATCTGGATGGTGGCAGCTTCGGTGGGTGGTAGCGGCGCCCTGTGGTGAGCTCTTGAGAGTGCGATGGCAACTCAAGGTGGAAGGAGGTGTAGTGGGAGCGAGGGTGGTGGTGGTCGTGTCGATTAGGGTTTGGGTCGGGATTTGGAGGGAGGTGAGAAAAGGAGAAGATGAATAGGAGGTGGAGACGGGGTAATTGGGTTGGGTTTGATTGAGAAGACAGTGATGATGGGGAACCGATGGCGGAGATGATGGAGGTGGTGGTGAGCGGTGAGTTGGTGGCGGAGGGGGATCTGTCGTGGTTGGTGTTTGCAAGTGTAAGAGAGAAGATGGTGGTGATGGTGGGTGGCGACGGTGGCGGAGTAAGCGGAGGTGATGGTGGAGCTTTTAGATTATGGCGGATAATGGACATGCCAGAGGAAGAGGGGGATTGTACAGTGATATTTTTTTTGAATTTCGAATGAAATTTTCTAGAGATTTTCGGCTAAATTTTCAACCGAATTTTATACAGTGATTTTTTTTTTGGAATGGATCTAGATCTGAAATTTGATGTAGATCTAAGGTTTGGAGGAGATGAAACTAGAGAAAAAAATATTGAGGGGAATTGGAGCCTAAGCTTTGATACCAAATTGATGTAACACGGGTGGATCACAATCACCTTCAACTAAAATTTATGAATTAGGGTTTTGAAAAAAGAAATAAAATAAAAATTAGGGTTTGAGATAAAGAACCAGAATAGATTTGGGCTTTGCACTCCTTACGCGAGCGTCACACCCCTTACATCACAGGTTTCACACCCCAATCTCAAGAACTCAAAAGGGCTCAAGATATTTAACTGGAAAAAGTTTATTTATTCATTGTCTAATTTATTCAAGGAGTTGAGCCTCTTTATATAGGCTTTTACAAAGTGAACTTCTAGGGCAGCACGTGATGTCCCCATCAGTATTTTCACTACTATCAAGTTTAGAACCAAATATATAGCCCTCACACTTATTTCACAAAAAACATGTTATGAATCTAAGATTTCTAATAATGCAATATTTTGTTTTGCTTTTGAGCTAATATACATGTTCTGTTAGGAAATTTGTGTATGGGCGGCCACCCAGGTGACCAACAATTAATTTCAACCACTCGATAAAGAAAATCTGAGCTAAAACAAGTGTTTTAAATATTAGATATTTGTGATATACCGGTCGCCAAAATTATGCACCGGATACCGAATACCGGGCGATATATCGCGATATAGTACTAGTTGATATATCAATAGTAAATATATATAAGACATTATTAAAAGAAATAAGTTATTATCCAAACTTCATATAAAAACATCATTGAAATACCATAATGAACATAAAATAAAATAAAATAATCTCTCAAGCAAAAAATAATAATTATTATCCAAATAAGTAACTATAAGCGCCGATATATCGGATATTTCATCTCAGATATCGGCCGATATATCGGCCACGTGGAGATATATAGGCTAATATCAGTCCAAAATGATATCTGATAAATTTTTATACTTATCGTATCGTTTTGGATAAAATACCGGAATCTCGGCCGATATACCAGTATATCGGGCGATATTTAAAACAATGGCTGAAACCCAAATACTAATTTCACATTCATAGGGTTTTGTGATTTTTTTTTATCATTTTCCCTTTTTTGTAGAAAACATTCGAAAATCCAGCTTCATCGTTGACACAATGCGTCCCTCTTCTGTTCAAGAGCACAGAAGCCCATAAATCTAATGACTAGAAAATAGACAGAAGTTAGTTTCAGTGGTTAGCCCCCATTTTTCAAATCTTTAACACTTTTTTAAAAGAGAAGCAAATCTTTTCAACTTATTACTGATAGTTTACTAATATTTCTGCGATGAAGCAAAAGAATTTAAAGATACGAGATTCAATTGAAACCATGAGGGAGGGACTTACCTGAAACGGCGATAGGGCTCTCTGCTTCTGAGATCTTCAGGATCGAAGTAGCTCGGAGACGCGTCCATCTCCGGCTCCATCTCTCAAAGGCTTAAACCCTAAAATCCTCAACTCTTCAGAGAAAGAGAGCCAGAGAGAGAGACCCAAATGAGAGGGAATTTGGGGAAACTGTTGAGATTTTAGAAAACGGATCAGACCGGGAGCGGCTATTCGAATGTTCTCTGCCCGATAAGAGTTGAGGATCCAAAAACGAGAGAGCGGATCGGGTTATCAGGTAACTAAACCCGTTTGTAACGGACATGTTCGATTTAGATTTTTTTTGTTTTTTCACATTGACATCTAGATTTTTTTGATAATTCCGTTTTCACTCTTTAAATGTTGTATTTCCATTCAACACTTAATCATTTGTTTTCTAACAGAAAGAGGGTGAAGACCAAATTACCCTCAAAAGGTCAATAAGAAAGGGAAAAGATAAAGGGGTGATTTTGTCATATTTAAATCTAAAAAAATTAATATTCAGTTAGATTTCACATACACGATTGACTAGCACTACATGGTTTTTTGTCCCAACTTAAAGAAATTTAAGTGTTGAAATAGAATATAAAGATTTTAGGGGTGTCGTTATGGAAAAAAATCGTTTAGTTTAACATTACTCTACCTCGGCAGGAAAATCACTGGCTAGGAAAAAAATAATTAGTTTAAAATTAAAACTATATAAAAAGAATAAACTTTCAGCAACATGGTTCAAACATTTTTTTTTTCTTTTTTCAAGTATTGATGTTTGGAATATGATTGATGGATAAAATATATAAAAATATTCGAAAACTTTGTTCCTGCATAGTTAATAGATAAATGAGTATATTACATGAAACGCTTCCTCTAGTTTACCCTGAGTTGAATTTATACTCTTTAAATTTTGTTATTAGCCTCCAAACACCACTGGAAAGTTAAGACAGTTAATTTTAATATTAACTTCTAAAAATGTCTCTCTCTCTCTTTGGATTTAGCAATATCAATGAAAAAAGTATCATTCGCCTTCTCATTCTCATTTTTTATTTATCTCTCTGTGTACACTTTTGCATCTTTCTTACATTTTCTCTCCCCCCTTTTTCAATCGCCGCTCTCATCTCTTGTTCTCTCTTTTACCTCTTGCCTCCATCTCTGCCCACTTTATCTACTTCCTCTCTACATTCTCTCTCCTGTCTCATCTCGCTCTTTTCTCACTACAGTTTATTCGCTTATGTCTTTATGTTCTCTCTCTTCTCTCTTCCCCCTTTCACCCCCCCCCCCCCCCCCCCCCCCCCCCCCCCCTCCCCCCAATCCTTTTTCCCCCTTTTCTTGTTCTCTTATTTCTTTCTTATTTTACTTTCCTTTCTATTAAGAAGGGAAAAGAGAGTTAAAAAAGAGAAGAGATGTCAAAGATGAAAGGGGATAGGATATAAGAAAAGTAAAATTAGAGAGAGAGAGAGAGAGAGAGAGTTACAAATAATCCATTGAAATGTTAGAAGGATACTCTTAGAAGTTAATATTAAACTCCCCAAGGATGCTTGGTGCTAATAACAAAATTAAAGAGTAAAGTTCAACTCAAAGTAAACTGTAAAGAGTGTTCCGTGTAATTTACTCTAGATAAATAGATCACATTTCGTGCATAGATTCTCCAGTCTGCATCATCATCCAATTAAAATTGAAAGCTTTTGCAATTGAATAACCATAGAAGAAAGTCCCTACATCAGCCAGCAACAAAAGGTCCAGCCCATCATCACATCTCCATGAAAGGAGAGATGTTGGCAAGAAAAATCATATAATTTCAACTACTTTAGATAAGTAAAAAGCAGCATCCACTTGATAAAAGCCTAAAATCATTTAAGTTTTCATCAAAATATACTATAGAAAATTATCTCAGTGGGGAAAAAAGATGGAAGCAGCAGCCATTATCTCTCTCCAAAGAGCCACTCACACAGTCTTTTCACAAGGTTTCCTACATAATGCCTGCAAAAAAGTTCCAAGTTCATGTAATAACTTGGTTCTCAAATTTGGCACAAGATTTTCAGTTGGTTCTCAAATTTGGCACAAGGGTCTCAGTCCAAAAGAAGAACTTTCAGTCTAAACAAAATAAGGTGACAACAAAACAACACTTCACAGAAACAACAAAAATGTCACAAATGGATCATCCACTTGAAGATGACATGTCCGGGCACAGAATTGAATAGACCATACCATACATCATCCACCTTGGACTTTTACCAATAAATTAAAAATAAAGGCATTCCCGCAACTCCTACGTTCAACAATGCAACTATAATTGAGGAAAAAAATGATCAGTCGGCAAAAACTCTTGATTCCACACATTGTAGACGGTTTCCCTTAAGCGAAGAAAGTCTTTAGCATAAAAAGCAGAACCAAAGGGTCGACGGGGTTCAATCAGGGCTTGAATGGCGCGAACACCACCACAGAGTTGTGTCCTCCGAACCCAAACGAGTTTGAAATGGCTGCAAATTAGAGTTGATGTAAGAGCTGGGCCATGGTGACTGTATAATCAATGCTGAAGTTAATAGGAGTGAGCTAACTTACCAACATTGACCTCATGTTGCTGCTTTTTGTTTGCGACAGTATCAAATTCTACTGCTGGTTCTGGATTCTGCAGTCGTTAATAGATAAGCATAGAATAGAAATACCACAATATTAATAAACTCGAATATCAAGTGAAAGAAAAGCATGCATAGGAAAGAGAATATTAAGAAAGTTCATTGGAAAATCCAAATAAAAGCATATGTACTTACAAATTGGTTTATAGAAGGATGCAACCATCCGGTGGTTATGGCTTTCACTGTAGCAATGGCTTCCAAACCCCCAGACGCACCAAGGCAGTGGCCTATCATAGACTGTAGATGCAAAAACACGAGGGGAACAAAGTTAATTCAGAAAGAATTTCTAATGCTAGAAAATTAACTATAAAAAAAAGAAATGGAATGGACAGATATTGAATTGGCATACGCTCTAGCAGCTCTACAAAGACACCAAAATACTCCAATTAACAAGATCCTGGAAACAAGATGAGTTCATTCACCTTGGTTGCGTTAATCTTGATCTCTGATGGATTCTTGAAGACCTGTTTTATTGCATTCACTTCAGCTAAGTCACCAGCAAGCGTTGACGTTGCATGTGCATTTATATAGTTGACCTGGAAGCAATTTAACAAACTTCAAAAATTTGAACCTCCATTCTGTTAATAGATTCAAGCCAACGGCCACGGGCTGAAATGCACCATTTGGCCTCAGGTATCAGGAATAACATATACAGAGGAAGGGCATTTCTGAAGTTACAAACAAGTACATAGGGTGATGGCAAATACTAAAAATTTTAATTTCTTATTAGCTTCTAATGTCAAGCAAGGGCTGATAGAACATTAGAATCCCAACTATACAGGCAAACAATGGTTATGGATATTGCATATTTTAGCTGCCCCCAACACACACAAAACAAGCATAAAAGAAAAATGTAAGGTTGGTGGAACCAGCCAACCTTCATCGACACAACCTGCTTATTATATTATCATACATTCAGTGTTTCCACAGTTTGCTCATCTTTAGATTTAAGCTACTTAGACAAGTAGATGCTTTATTTCTTTACTGATTTAACTGTACCAAGGCATCTAGATACTGAACCAAGCAACCGCATTATCTATAGGGTGGAGATAAAATGGAGCTCAAGCTCATTATTATGCAAAATTAAATGGATGCTAATCTAACAATAAAATGTTGGCAAGAGTGCAAATAGAATGTCTAAAGACACTAAGAGCAAACCTCCTCAGGTGATACTCCAGCATCTTCAAGACTTCGTTGAATACAAGTTGAAACACCCAATCCATCGGCTCTAGGATCCGTCATATGATAAGCATCACAGTTGACAGCCCCTCCCAAGTACTCTGCTATAATTGGTGCATCACGTTTCATTGCATGTTCCAAGCTCTCCATAACCTTTAGAATAGTCACCAAATCATGTTACAAGACAATAAAGTTAATGACATAAGAAACATAATATAGAACAACTATGTTATCAAAGAACCAATCAATAGGGCCTACATACAAATATTACAGTGTTAAATATAACAGATACCCGGTCACCAAGGTGAAAATGGCATGCCTAAAAGAAAGAAAGGAAGGAAACTGACTAAAAGTCATAAAATATAAGTCCCAACACCAGTCACCACAGTGTTATCTATTGATAGTTCTGAAGTAACATAACTGGATTCCAGGTCACAAGGTGAAAACAACAATGCTTAAAAGAAAGAAAGGAGTAAAAACTGAATAAAATCATCAAAGATCAGTCTAAACACAATTCTCTGTAGTGTTATCAACTGATAATTATGAAGTACAATATATCAAAATCCGGCAATATTTTTTTTTACCTACATGTATTATAAAAATTCAACCAAAAAATTGATTACCAATCAATTGTCTTACTATATGCATGATGGTAGCACTTCTTACAGAGGCTTTTTTGTGTCGCTTGTGTGCGTCCACTGTGCCTCAGGTATACCCACCGATATTAATATATTACCTCAAAAGATTTAGCTAGCAGTTATAACAGTGTAAATCCATTTTTTCATATAGTCAGCAATTATAACCTGATCTTTTAAATCTTCCATCTTGTAGGATTTATCAGGTTACTTTTGTGACACTGATTGCACCTGAAACGCTGACATGTAAGTAGCAATTCCCAGATTGCCGACCACTGAAATTTGAGCGCAACCCCTGACTGCATTCCTTATTAAACAGCAGCAGGTCTGCCACACAGGAACATATGGAACACTGGAAACAGCCATATTACCATCCTAGAACACAATTTTCTGATGGTGCAAGCCCAATAAGGTTGCAGGTTATTTAAATCATACCACTATAGCAAGGGTTATTTAAACATATGGGGCACTGAAAACAGGTTGATGAAACCATAACATCCTAGAACACAGTTTATTGATGCTGCAAACCCAATAAGGTCACAGGTTATCTAAACCATACAACTAAAGCAAGGGCTAAAATATGGAAATCATTTTCTTATAATAATCTAGCTTAAACAAATAATCAATGTATGAAGAAAATAATGCTGGTGAAGGTTATCTTTTCAACCCCAAATTGAAAAAACAATTTAAAAGAACCCCATAATTTTAGGTTCTGAAACATGGACTTGAATGAAAACTGGACCAGAACTCTAGCATGACTCAGAGAACTCCAAAGGAGACAGTTGCGGGTTTCTTCACATGCCGAACTCAAGCCAAAGCCATGTCACCTCAGCTAGGAAAATACAAGATGAGCTCGGAACAGGATTTTATGAACCCTGACTGCCTAACAACCTTGTACGAGATATTCACTTTCTATCTGTAATATGTATCCTTCAATATATACAGTGAATCATGCATTTTACATATTGTTAGACATACTACTTTTTTTTGGCACGTGCAATACACATGCACAAACCAAAATAACTAATATTTTTATGTGGAAGGATTCAGGTGGGAGAAAAACCTATTTATGTCATGAGATTATGTATAATTCCTTTTTTGAAAAGTAAAATTTTAATTAAACAACATTTATTTTGAGTTGTGAAGTAAATGAAGTATAGATATCACTGTGAGCTCTAAATTCTAAAAAGCATGGGCTTACATACTAATAATAGTTAATGGAAGAGGTTTAAATGTAGAAAAGAAGAACAAGGATAAAGTTGAAATACTAAGTAACTTTTTTTCTTAATTATTTATGGATGTGCTTAAGAAAATGGATATAAGACCAACATTCTAATCGCAAATTCTCTCAAAGGGTTTGCATTAAATATAGAGATTGTTGCAGTACCAGGGTACTGAATATTAATATCTGTTTACTATATAAATTTTATTAGAAGCATTGAAGTATCCCATTTATGAAGATCATGATATCCAGAAGGTTTTAGGTGGTAATAGTGGCACATTCCAAACAATGTGGCAAAGATATGTTAAGGAAACATTTGTTATCTGATGAATGATGAAGTCACTACTACATGCCAACTGATAGTTCAGAAAACTCATTAATAAGAACTTAAAGAGCAAACTCACTGTATCTACTATTCCTGACATTTGATCAAAGAGCTTAGAATTCGGACAATCAGTCAAACAACTTTGTATAAGATACCAGAAATAAGTCTTATTTATGCAAGTGAGATCCACACTTCTTTTGTAAATCAGTACCATTCTGCTCCTCGTGAACAATTTATGATATTCAAACGACATTCTACTCCTAATGAATGATTTATGACATTTCGTAATCATGTAGGTGGGGTGTTCCTGACATCAAGTTGATGAAGAACAAAAATAGGTCAGCTTTCAATAACACTTCCCAGATAAATAAAATGCTACCCTTTTTTTGAAGGATCAAGTGAGAAAATGATGTAAAACGGGATGGATCACAATCACCTTCAAACTAAAAATTAAAAATTAGGATTTATAAGAATAGAGATAAGAACCGAACAGATTTAGGCTTCGCACCGCTTGCACTATGGGTTTCACACCCCTTACGCCAAGAGCTTCGCACCTCAATCTCAAGAACTCAAGAGCTCTGAAATTAACTGGAAAGTTTTTAATTTATCATTGTCTACCAATAAGCAAGTAGTGAGGCCTATTTATAGGTTTTACAAAAAGGCACTTCTCGGATATAACCGATGTGACACTAAAACACAACAAAAGCAACAACTAGACTCAAAAATAAACTAAGGCAATAAAAACCACTAACACTGATGATGTCCTCATCATTTCCCCCTGGGTGGGAGAAACTCGACCCTGTAGAGTGAGAACTCTCCTCACGAAACTTCTCAATCGGGTCAAGTTGGTGGTCGTGACAGCAACACTAATACATCACGTCAAGATCATGGTCGTGGGGGTGTCCGTGACGGATAAGCTGTGAAAAATGGTAGCTCGATCAAAGCACATATAGTAGACTGACATGCATCATCCCTGCTGACCCCAATGGGTTTTCAACATGTAAGCAATCAAAGCATCTATCTTCAAAATCCCATCGAAATCTGTATGCCAATCATGTGACTTCCTCACAACCTCAGCGTAACTCACAACAATCACTACACTGGCAACTGCAAATTTCTACAATATAGTACATGAAAATACAAGAAATTTGTAGTTTTCATCACAATTTGCTAACTGTCTAGTGAAATTATCATCAAGAGCAATATGCAAATGCAATACAGTAGGCACTCTAGGCAAAACTCCTATTGGTGGGGAAGTAATATATACGGGATGCCTAAAAGGACACACAACTAATCTCTCTAATGATGATATAATGGGCTTAGGCACAAACTCTAAGCAACCAGTAAAAGAAGCACTAGAAAGCACATACATGATCATAGCAAAAAACTCTAATGACTCACTAGAATATGACTCGGTAGGAACGACCATAAAACTATATTCAGTACAAGAGAACTCAAATGACTTACTAGGCACTACGAATATATTATGCTCAACTATCTCATCCACATCATCACTGGTACTATCAGAAGACATATGAACCTCATCAATAATCAGTGTGTCGGAACCAACTGATATGTCTTCAATTATATTAACAGTCTTAGAACGAATGTGGACATCCTCAACAACCTTTGAGTCGTCAACATTATCACTAGGCACAGTTCTAACATGTTGACTTTCCGAAGGGCAATGATAATTATAATGTTCATATCCCTCACACTTAAAACACAGGCCCTTGTATTGACTAGCATTTTGAAAATCGAGTCTATCTAAGGCAATATCAAATGCCTATTCAACGGTGTCTAAATCATAAGAGCCAATGATCATAGCACACCTTATTTTAGGTCGTGAACCCCAAACAAACCTAGTTATAGTCTCAGAATGGTGTTCTCTCACGTCACTACGATGAGTTAAGTCCTTAAATATGGCTATGTAATTTTGAATGGACATATGACCCTGACGGAAGTTGTGTAGCTGGTATAAGAGGTGTTTCCTATAATGTTGACTAGTCATAATGACTCATATGCAAAATCTAACAATTAAGCAGATGCAATGGAGGTTCTTAGACTCAAGTAAACTAAATACATGCACTAAGTGAACAAAATATCTTATAGTTTAAGTTCTAAATGTAAAGAAAACGTACTCCTTAAATGATGAAAAGTGACAAACACTGATGCAACCACTATATAGGAGCAGATAGAAATTCAACTAACAAATAATCGCAATCAAATAGTAGTTGCAGGTAATTTAACAGCTAACAATTTGGCTTAAATTAGGATATCACCTGAGGCGTGAGTCGTACACCCGACGCAAAATTCCTCTAAGATTTTCCGGAGAAATACCCACACCAAAAAGCTGAAATAGCCCATAAGATCCTGAAATTGCAGTAGTATGAGATGAAAGAAAACTGCCTCGAACTGGGCTCAAATCGGGTGAAAAAGGGGCCCCGAAGCATTGCTCTTCTGCTGCATGAAAAGTACCGGTACTGAATATGGGCTCATGGAGGTCAAATCTGCTATCCAGTTGCCGCGAACTTTTTTCAGTATCTCTGAGACTCAGTCACGCATCCAACGCTTCAGACGAAACTCGAATCAGACTCCGAACAGGCTTGAAACGGACTCTGAAATCAAAATTGTGCAGGCTACTGGAACAGAGCTCAGAGTTTACTGATATCAGCGTGGAGCCGATGATGTCAGTGTGGAGTCACTGACGTCAGCAGCGAATCGGTCGGCTCGAGTTCTGAGCAGCGGCTCTGGGTCGGCTCAGTCTAAGCCGGCGGCTCGAGCTGATGGCTGGAGGTTGGGGCCCAGCCGATAGCATCAGCAATGAAGTCGCTGACGTCAACACGTGCGGCTCATGAGCGGATCGGATCCGGCTGCAAAGCGGGTTAGCGGATCAGGTTTGCCTCAAAATGGGTCATGTAGAGTTCGGTTGGATCCGGCCCGTTCTGATCAGATTTAAATCCGATCTGAGCTGATCAGAAATTTGATCTGATCAGTTGGATCAGATCGGCCTCCTTCCTCGAGCGGATGAGGTTGGAGGGGATCTCAGCCTAGATCAGAGTTGATTGGGTTTGATGGGTTGGTGGAGATGATAGGTTGGTGGATGATGGGGTTGGGTCTTGTTGGAGTTGTCACTGCTGGCGGAGGATGATGGCGGCAGGGATCAGAGCTCATTGGCGAGGGTGACGAGGTTCGGCAGCAGGTGGAGGGTGACGGTTGTGATGGTTCAGGTTGGGTTGTTGATGTGAGAGGGGAATTCAGGGAGAAGAGAATGAACAGTGGGGATTTTATTTTTTTGAGATTTCGAAGGGAATTTTGGGGGATTTTGCTCCAAGAATTTTTTTTAGATCTAGAGTTTAGTCTAAATCTAGGGTTTGAAGAAGGGAAGAAATTCAAAGGGGATTGGGACCAAAGCTCCGATACCAAATTGATGTAAAACGGGATGGATCACAATTATCTTCAAACTAAAAATTGAAAATTAAAGTTTATAAGAATAGAGATAAGAACCAAATAGATTTGGGCACCCCTTGCACCACGGTTTTTACACCCCTTAAGTTACGAGTTTCGCACCCCAATCTCAAAACTTAAAAGCTCTAAAATGTAACTGAATTTTTTTTAATTTATCATTGCCTACGAATAAGCAAGTTGTGAGGCATGTTTATAGGCTTTACAAAAGGGCATTTCTCGGATATAACCGATGTGGTACTAAAAACACAATAAAAACAACAATTAGACTAAAAATAAACGAAGACAATAAAAATCACTAACAACTGGTGATGTCCTCGTCACATGAATTCCGCTATAAGCACAACTATGGTTACTCTCATGGTGGGTTTACACTCATGTATATGGACAAATATGTTTTTTAGTTTTAAATAAAGTTATGGACAAGTATGGTTGGTGTCTCTTGATCCAAGTAAAGCTGAACAGTTGACGGAACAAAAAAAATAAACTATTGGTCCTTATTGTACAATTTATATGGTCCAGTAACTGAAAAGCAGTATTTACATTGTTATCTCTGCTGTCTTCTGTAATACTGGCTCATTTTACAGGCATAAACGTTCGCGTGGTCATAAAAGATAAATTGAACAACCAACCATATTCAAATTTTGAACTATGCTTTGTTCATTTTGCATGTAATCAACTCTTTACATTCTTCTAACATTAATTCTATTTTTTATATTTCACAGCCAAGTTCATCATCGCAAGCTCTCTTGTTTCAGAAATTCCTCGCAATTTGAACTATGCTTTGTTCATTTTGCATCTACTCAACTCTTTACATTCTTCTTAATATTTAATCTATTTTTTATATTTGACAGTCAAGTTCATCATCACAAGCTATCTTATTTCAGAGATCCCTCGCAGTCTTCTTCTGCGTCATCATATAATGTTGATTTTATAAAGCAGCCTGCACCATCATTAGCTTGCATGTAGACGCAGGAGGGATCACTACAAATAATTGTTGAATAAGCGCTTAGCCTATTAAGAAGAGCACACTTGGGGAAAGTTTACCAAGTTTACTATTAAGAAGTCCGGGCAAATACTAGAAGTACATACCTCAGGACATGCCACATACTGCCGGGTGGACTGTCCAACACATTCCTCATGCAATCTTGAACAAATTAACTCAGATAAGATGTTCTCTAAAGTAGTTTATCATTATTTAACATAGCCTACTTCAACCTATCCATGTACTCAGCCTTACAGTGACAATATGCCTTTTTGATCCTGACAAATATCAGAGAGAGCAAGGATAGGGGTAGGCGTAAATGAACATGAACTGAAGCTTAAGATGGATCTGATAGTTGTTAATTAGCAGAGGAGATGGCCTTAATAGCGATAAATGGAGAGAAGGAATTCGTTTATCTGAAGGTTTTTGTTGTTGTTACAATAAATATCAGGCAGGAATTATACAAGATTAAAACGGTTCAGTGAAAACTAAAGGGAACATATTCATGCAATGGTTCTGAATAGTGTCTCAAACTGTTCTGGAATTTCAAGTCATTTCTACCGTGAGATTAAAACATGACAATTGCCTTAACAGAATGCCATATCAACAGAAAATTATCACCCACTTAAACAGAGAGTAAATTATAAAAGAAAAGGAGAAGTGCTCCGTACCAATACCCCAGCACCTTCGCCCATGACAAAGCCATCTCGACCTTTGTCCCATGGCCTTGATGCAGTCTCTGGATCATCATTTCTCTGAGATAAAGCTCTACAAGCAACAAAACCCCCAACACCAATGGGAATAATTGCAGCTTCAGTTCCTCCAGCAAGCATTATATCAGTGTCACCTCGACGAATATGATTTGCAGCAGCATAGAAGCAATGATTAGAGGTTGCACAAGCTGTTGAAATTGAATAATTTGCGCCCATGAAACCAATATCCATCGCAAGCAGAGCAGATCCCATGTTTGTGATGGCATAAGGGATAAAGAATGGAGTTATTTTCCTGTGGCCTCTCTCAATAAGAGCTTGAACCCCATCAGAGAAAACAGTAAAACCACCCATTCCTGTTCCCACAAGCACACCAGCTCGCACTTTATCAATCTGTGAGCATAACACGGTCATTGCCACAAAAACGAATTCAGATATATAGGTAAGGAAATCTTCAAGATATATCAGTCAACAGATTAAACATTCATAATCCAGCAGGAATAAATCATGACATTTGTAAATGGGGAAACAGTTTTTCAGCTAGATTAGAATTGTAAGATAGGTTTACAGTTACACGATAAAACTAAACAGCCAAGTGGCATGATCCATGATAGACCAAGAAAGAGAAGCCACAGAACAAAAAGTTTAATTGTGGAATTCCACTTTGCATACTGACAAAAAATTAGAAAAAAGTAAATTGACCTTTTCTTTCTGCTTCACCCCTGATTAGATCAAGAAGTCAGGAAACCATGTGGCCACTTCTAATATTCCATGTTACAGATATTAGCAAACATTTAGTTATTGATCATTGCATAATTCATATACATGTTCATTTGTTTATATGAACTACGACGAGGTACTAGTTGTTGTTGCTTTCTTCTCTTTTCTTTCTCTTTCTTTTTTTGTGGATAATGAATTCAGGAAACTGTGCGTATCTCCAGCATCCTATAGGAACGACGTGTGTGTAGTGTGTACAAAGTGTCCATCTCCCACATCCTATAAACCATTCACATGCCTAAGTGTGTCAGGAATCGATGTGTCCGTCCCCAACATCCTATATTAGGGATAAGGTCATTCATCATGGCACAACTCATTTACATGTTGATTTGTTGTATCTGAAATCCATCCTGAGGGGCCACGCTAAAATCTTGTGTTCCTTATAGTAATTCCGGTAAGCAACTTAATCCGTCTAAAACTTCTAAACAATTCAATTCAAAAAAAAGTGAGATCCACTTCTCGTTGTAGTAAATCATAGGGCAATTTTTCAAAAAAAAAAAAAACCCTTTTTCAAAAAATAATTTTAAAAAATAGACCTCTCTCAAAAATATTTCCAAGAATAAATCTGACACGCCACGTCAGTGCTACGTTAGTGCTACATCAGCGCTGGTGGCCAGCGTGACGCTGGCGCTGGTGGGGGGTGGTTTTTTGGTTCAGCTGGGGTTGTCAACCCCAGCCCAATAATTTTCTTTTGAGCCTGCATTCGCTCAACCTGTGTTGTTAACACCTGTCACATGATATTTTTTTTTCAGTTTTGGGCCAGGGTTGCCAACCCCGGTCAAGCCAAGGTTAGATTTTTTTTCCCCTAAAATGATGAGTCAACTGTGTGTTTTCCCCCTTGGCAATGATGTCGGTTGTTTTTTTTTTCCCTTGGCCGGGGTTGCCAAGCTGTTCCCCATCATTCACTTTATTCACACATGCATGAGGTCAAGTCCTCATGTGAATGTTGTTCACGTGATTCCACTTGACAATTTTGTTCCCTTGAAAAATTAGATGAGAGGCCATTGCTTATCAAACATTAAAAAAAACTGAAAAATGTTTCGGCCGGGGTTGGCAACCCCGGTCGAGCCCCAAAAATTCAAATATATATATATATATATATATATATATATATATATATATATCGTGCGACCGGAGTTGACAACCACGGTCGAGCGAACAGAGCAAAAAAAATTAATTGGCCGGGGTTGATAACCCCGGCTGAACCAAAAACCACCTCGCACTAGTGCCAGCGCCACGCTGGCGGCCTGAGCCGACGTAGCGCTGACGTGACATGTCAGAGGTCTATTTTTGAAAATATTTTTGAGATAAGTTTAATTTTGAAATTATTTTTAGCAAAAAGGTTGTTTAGAAAATTTGCCCTAAAACATATATCATTCAACTAAAATATTGGCAAGCTCTCATCAACTATCCCCTTAACACGAACATCAAGGAAGCAAACTCGATCCAAGAAATGAGGTCATTTCAGGTACCGATCATATCGGAAACTTAGAAGAAAAAATTCCTGAAATTAATTCCACTGAAATATAACTTTAGGGGAAAGACACCAAAAATATACTTTCAAGAGTATTCATCTAATGTGTGAAAGATCAAATTTAACATTTTTCACGATAAACTCCACATGCAAATATAATCTGGAGGAAGATTCTTAAAATAAAATAAACTGCATCTAACAAGTAACTTCTATTAGAAAATAAGCTGATGTGTAACTATTAACAAAACTTCATATGACTAAAATGTTGAACAAGATCTCTTAAATTATCCGAAGCCAACAGTAATTGATGAAATGAGCTAATTTCAGCCAACAATAACGTCTAAATCTAATCCAGATAAAACATAGAAATGTGGATCCCTGAGCTAATTTCAGCCAACAATAACGTCTAAATCTAATCCAGATAAAACATAGAAATGTGGATCCCCTTTCCAATTTCAAAAGGAATAAAACATAGAAATGTGGATCCCCTTTCCAATTTCAAAAGGAAAATCAAATGTTATTTAGAGAAGATGAGACATCATAAGCAAAACATTCCAAGAATTAGCCCAAAACACATTCTTTCAGATCTCCTAGAATTTTTCCCCCCCTTCGAAAAGCTCATTTTCAGCTATCAAATCAAAGAACAAACCAACCATTCCCAAATTAACGCAAAAAACCATAAAAATTCCAACTCACCTTCCCCATCTCAGCACTGCCGACGCCAAGCCCGGCGCTTTCGAGCGCCTTCTTCCCGCTAACAAGGCAATACCTCCAGCAATCGTCGAGCCTGCGGTCGTTCTTGCCGTCGATGTATCCCTCGGAGCTGAACCCGCGAATCTGGCCGGCGAACCTCGTGGGTAACTTGGATGCGTCGAAGCGGTCGATGGGCCCGATCCCGCTCTCGCCCGCGAGCAGCTTCTCGTAGTAGCGGTCGACGTCGTTGCCGAAGACGGAGACAAGGCCCATGCCCGTGATCACGACCCGCTTCTTGGGGTCGGTCTCGCGCTTGGGCGCGGACGCGGGTGCGGCGGCGGAGGCCCGGATGGGAGAGAAAGTGGGTGCGGATCGGAGGCGGCGGCGGCGGCGGAATTTGGGGAGAGGGGAGAGTGCTGGGGATGGGGAGGCGAGGATGTTCATGGCGTAATTTTCGGGGGAGAGGGAGGGGGGTCTGCGCAAAAATCAAACGGAGAAATGAAGATCGAAGAAGAGAGGGAGGAGGAAGAAAACGGCGGTGCTTTGTTGGGTCGTATGGCAAATTTCAACAAAAATGGCTCTTTTACCGTTTTGGTTAATAGATTTTGGCGTGAACAAGTCGTGAAAAGAGCAAGAAAGATGCACGTGCTTCAGGTTGCAAAAAAGTGTGACAATATTTTGACCATGAAGAGAATGAAAACTCAACCTTTTGAATTATCAATTTGGCTAATTCAAACAAAAAACTGACACAAAGACTGAACTATAATTGCTACGCGAGCATTGGTCAAAGGGAGACGGGCTATAAAAAAGTCAATCTCGTACTGTATATTATCACGATGAGGTGGATTTTTTTATAATATTATATGACTCCCATTTTTTATGATATTATATATGACAAATCTCATGTTTTAATACTGAATTAACTCTCTTAAAATATGTGTGAGCCATGCGCAAGAACTGAGCCCTTATCAAGGAGGTACGACACTTCTTTCCTTAGTGAAGGTTGTCAAGAGGGGGATTTTCTGAACTAAAAGTTGCTGATGCACTAGTGTAATGTCTCTAATTAGTAATACTGTATTTTTATTTTATTACAGTATTTATTTTACTTTACTAATTATTTTATTATTATTATTAATTAACTTAATTTATTGCACTTCTTCTTGTGATTATATCATATTAAATATGCAAACTATCTTGAGATATTAAATATTTATTTGGCTTTAAATATTATTAATATTAATTATTGATATTATTAGTAATTGTTACTATTATTATTTCATTTTTTATTATTATTGTTATTTTTACTAATATTAGTGTTATTATTATTGTTGTTATATTGTAATTAGTATTATTATTACGTGTCGGTATTATTTTTATTATTTTTATTATTGTTGTTGTTAATTATTATTAGTGTTATTATTGTTGTTATTATTATTATTGTAATTAGAATTATTATTATGTATTATTATTACTACTATTATTGATAATATCATACTACTACTATGCTTATGTGTTGCTATTATTATTTTTAATATTATTGTATTTATTTCTCAGTAGCAGTAATAGTATTTTCCATTTTCTTGATTCCTACCCAATACCCTTACCTAGTAATCCTAATCCATATCCATATACCCTTTAATTCTATACCCATTATCTCTACCTATCAGCATTAACCCAATACCCAATATCATTCCATGTATAAACGTCTCATAATCATTCTTAACCTAACCCCAATCAAAAAAATAACCTAATCTTCTCCTACTTCATCCATCTCGGCCGCCAGCCCTCACCCGAGTCCACCTTCTTCTTCTCCATCTCCAAACCCCCATTGCCGATCTCCGGCGAAAACTTGCCGCTCTCCATGGCTGAGCCAATCCCCCTATGGCCTCCTCCCTCGTCGCACTCCACCACCTCGTCGGAGCTCCGCAAGCATACCCCCTCAGCCCCTGGTTTCACAAACAGCCCTGCACATCACCCGCACCAACGCAGGTCCCCACCTCCCTGTGCAGTCAAGCCACTGCCCTCTCCGTGGCCGCATGATTAGTCTCCAAAATTGCATATTTCATACCACATCTATACATTTTTCTGTAAAAAATTCTATTAATAATACATTTCTTGTATGTTTTTATGTTCATGGCATGAAATGAAGAAGAAGCCCAAAAATCTTATTTATTTGGTGATTTTTAGAGTCTAGGTATAGCCATTGACTTTGGAGGCCTGGTCTGCTGCAACAGGGTGCAAATGTCAAAGATCCAACAGAAAGTACGTGGAGTAGTGTGCAGCAGGAGGATGCACACTTCGGGGCCGCCTGCGGTGCCTGTATTGCCGCGAAAGCGCAGCAATACGGAGGAGCCACAGATTAAGTTTCGACGCGTGGCCCTATCTTGACTCCTACTGGCTCCTTTTGGCTATAAATAGTCCCAGGGTTGAGCAGAACAAAGAAAGAGGAAGGTTTTTTATGATAGATTTCTTCTCTTTTGTGTAGTTTATTGTAGTTTTCTTCTTTCTTTTGTTTTTCTTTTCTTTTGTAGATCATGTAATAGGAAATAGAGTGATTCATAAGATAAAAGAGAGAGTTTTTGTAATGGAAAGTGACACACTATGAAAGGTTCTAACTTTATCTCTATTTGATTCTTCTCTAACTTACATGTTTAACTAATTTTTCTCTCATGGCAACTAATCACTAACTTGCTAATTACTTACTTGATAATCCACATGAATCGAATAGCCTCTACTTGCTCTTGCTCTTGCAAGAGCCATTAATAGTTCATGATGATGAATTCTAACACTCTAACATCTAACTCTCTAACAAGCTAACATTACTTTATTCATACTTACTCTAATTTAGTGTTGATGGTTTAATTTTATCCTGCACTTGTTTGTTGAGTTTGGATGTGAAAAGTGATCTTATGGTCATGCTTTGAAAAACTCTTGAACCAAGAACTAGTGATGGCTAACAATACATGTGTGGCAACTATCACTAAGATGTTAGCATGGTTAGTGGAGCCATTAGTAGTTAGTAGCCATGAGTTTTCTTCATTTTTATTTTGTTTTAGAAATAATACAATAATCACAGATACATTATATTCTATGTTTCTCACTTCTTTATTTTCATCGTATCCTTCTCTTTTTACTTTTTGTTTTCATTTTCTGTTGATTCTTTGAAACGTTAGAGAAACTTTAACACACACGTGAACATACCGTTAATGCTTCTATCGCCTCCCGTCTTTGTGGATTCGACCCGTTTAGCCTCTATGCTATAAAAGAAGTAAAGCCAAAGCACACACACTTTAACTCTTGATTAAAAAACGAGGGAGTTTTTAACGGAAATATCGAGGGAGTTTTTACCGTTAGGAGAGGAGACCACTTCAAGGTCCGGGTGAGGGGCCAACCATCTTTCTTCTAGGCAGTGCATCTGCACGACTACGTCACCCCAGGCCAGCAAAATTATTTTCCTTTTAATTTCTTTTACATTAGTGGCATGTTTAGGACAAGTAAACATGTTTGACTTATTTAATTAATGTATTGCATGTTTTAAATTTAGAAATATTTTAATATATCAAACAATCTAAAAAAATATATTTTTATTCCTTGATAATCTCTTGCAATTAAATTTAGAAAATTATTTTATGCAATTTAATTAAATCTATTAATGCAATACTTGTTTCATAAAATTAATTACTTATATTTTTCATGCATTAGAATTATATGCAATTAGAGAATTATTCATGAAAATAAAAAATTTATTAATATTCTTGCCGACAGTAATTTCGATAAATTTTAAAAAGAAAAATTTGCATCCTACCAAATTTATCTTTTACAAATTCTTGCAAAGAAAAATTCATTTGTTCTAATTCCTATAAGACAAATTATTGGGAATCCAATCAACAGAGAAGAGAGAGACTAGAGAATAGTCACCAATCACACGAACAAGTAAATAAAGAAAAGAAAGATATAACACAAGATTTAATGAGGTTCGAAAATTTGTCTACGTTCTCGAGATAAGAGGAGAGAGTTCTTATTGAATCAATCAATTACATATTACAAATATTGGGGATAATACCCCTCTTTATATACCCAAAAAATCCACAAAGAAAAGGAAAGCAAAAACACCTAATTTGGTTTAAAAACGAGTTCAGAATCAAATTTGAAAACAGGCCGCTGCAGCCACATTAATCGACTAGGAAATATCCTAGTCGACTAATAACTCCTATTAGTTGACTAGGATTTGGCCTTGTGGACTACTATGCAGTGAAACAGATTTCTAACTCTCTTTTTGTATCATTAGTCGACTAAGTAAAATACTTAGTCGACTAGGTTGGGTTACTTCTGCGCAATCCATCATTGATACAACTGATACGCTATCGTATTTGACACCATTGATTGCATCAATTTTTGGGTAACCTTTAACAGAGTTTAAAAAATTCTATCAACAAAATTTTACCCTCTCCCCCTACACAATTCTTGCAATACGACATCTTAGAAAATCTTTACATAACCTTGTCATTTCCATTACAAAATTTTTATTCAATTATCTCACATAACATCTTATTTAATTATTTTCGTTACAAAGAGAAATCATTTACAAGATACTTTATATTATTTTAGATCTTGTTTTTTTTAAAAATTATTATAGATTCTTATTGTAAGATTATACATACATGCATTAGTTAATTAACTGCTACTTCTTGCAATAGATTTGGTTGAGTAAAATTGTTTAATTTTTACAAAATTTTACTCGATTAAAGTTTTACAAGATTTTATTATTTACAAGATCTTATTAATATCTCTTACAAGATCTTCTTTCTTAAATTTTATAAATTCTTATTAAAATTATTTACACGATCTTAACCTCTTAAATTTTCACAATATCTCATTGAATTATTTTAATTATAAGATTTATTTCATAATATTATTGTAAATCTTATCTTGTTAAGTTATTATAAAATTCTTACAAGATATTCCTTTATTGAAATTCTTGCAATAACATGGCCAAATTATTACAAGATTTATTCTTGCAATAATCAATTTCTTATAATTAAATTTTTTCTAATTATTGTAAATTTTAAACTCTTGTCTCTTATTGCAAATTAATTAAATAGATTCATGCAAAATGAATAATTCCTATTATACTTGGTTATTCCATCCAATAATTGTTTTATGATATAGAGACATTACATCAGAGATGACGTAATTCTTATTATCTAAATTACTAATATAACAAATTCCTGAATTATCCAATTCCTGCAAAACAAATTGCATAATTACTGCATGTTAAATTGATTGTAGCATATTAATATTGCAATTCTTGCTCTGATCTATTATAATACTTTGAACTTAAATTAAACAAAAACTCTACACCCTTTTATTCTGCATACCCTTATTTAAAAGCTATTTACATAAACCTATATTCTAATATTTTCAAATATTATAGATATAAAAAATATGAAAAATATTTTTCATTATTTTGATAAACCTAAACTACAATAATATTATTTGTACACTCTTTATGTGGCTATGTAACGCCCCGATTTCACAGATACGGGGACGTCACTGCGACGCATATACGAAGGTCAGAAAGTGCCCCCACGTATATACGCTAAGCATAAAAGCACAACAAGAAATCAGAGTGCACACGAAACGTGGCAAACATACATATGCCAACACGAAAGATACAGTACAAAGTCATCACAGTATATGATAAACATTACATAACACATATGTCTTTTATCACAACTCAGTCCAAAAGTAAAATATACATCAAGAGTACAAAAGAGCTCACGAGTAGGATGGAGATCTCGTGAGTCAAGAGAAGTCAGGCACAAGGAGCTGAAGCTAGGATGCCCGCTCGCAAGAAGAGCTCGAGCTACGGTGGACAACTCCACTCTGATCTAGCTACAGAACCTGAATGTGCAAATCCAAGGGTCAAGACATATAATAATAAATGAACTGCAAGCCAAGTGGCTAAGAGACATGAGAAGGGTCAAAACACGAGTATAGAATATAATAACGGTATAATATAATAATCATGAAACGGGAAATCCAAGGTAATGCTAACTACGAGCTAAAGTGATTGTATATGCTTAAGTTACGGTCCTATGAGACTAGTACGTCGAAGGAATAATCCAAACAAGGAAACCCTCATAAATATACCCTTGTCTCATACCACCGCAATCCCAAGCATATAGAATCAGAGTTGCAAACCATATGATAATCCTAACGGGAATACATGATAGGCACAACCATAAACCCAAAACAGGAATAAGCAATAGTTAAAACCGGAATCATCACTGGAATCATGGAAATAGCAATAAATGTCACAAGCCGGGAACATAACTGGAACATGCATGGTATATCAAGAATCATGACAATATCTCTAACAGTGATCATAACAATAATCATGGTGAACAATCTGAATATATGGTTTCAGATTACGACTCTATGAGACTAGTACGTCGAAGGAATAATCCAAACAAGGAAACCCTCATATATATACCTTTATCTCATATCATCGTAATCCTCGTGCATATAATGAACACTTATTATTATTACTCGTCTAACCCATATATCTAGGTATGTGTCTCGGTATCGATCCCAACTCACATACATCCATATATAAGCCATTCGAGGTTTGTTATCGGAAGTGGATGGAGAACTGATATCTCTTCTTATAGAGGTACGTAGCAGTAATCATGTAACATATTCCCAGGCTATAAGCAAGATATCATCTACACTTATAGAGGTACGTAGAAGTAATCAAGTAACATATTCCCAGGCTATAAGCAAGATATCATTCCGGCATCCATCACTTCCTCCCATACCCCAATACAAGTTGTAGTTTATTACGGATTATCAGTTTACGGGAAAGACAGGAATAGGTCATGATCAGGAATCAGGAGTACATAAGTATATATAGTCAGGTCACTGCGTAATAAGCAGGAATACAGGTCACTGCATATAAAGCAGGAATACAGGTCACTGCATATAAAGCAGGAATACAGGTCACTGCATATAAAGCAGGAATACAGGTCACTGATCATGATACCGTATAACAAGTCAAGGTTCCCGTAAAGATGACAATCACAAGTCAAGTACATCATGCTTGGTTTAGGTGATAGCATGACAAGGTGGTGATGTATAGCAAGCAATAAAACATGACACTAAATGTATCAAGGGCCGGGTCAATCATGGCATAACAGTATGGTCTAACAAGGGGGTGGCATGCCAGTGGGTCAAGTAGTAACATATTATGTGTTGTGTGATATACATGTGTTAAAGAAGATAGTTAACCGACGAAGTTATGTTAAGGTAATGCAAGTGGAAACATAGATACGACTTAGGGTTCAACGACCTCGAAGGGTCTGCCACGCATGTTATAAAATAGGAAAGCAATAATATCACGGCAATGTACAAGCATGGAAATGAAATAGGCAATTACAATGGTCATACATGACTTGATAAGATGAGGTAACTAGGGTAACGTACTACAAGTAATAGGTTATTATGTACAAGGTTCAATCACATGACCCAAACATAAGATTCATCGTGAAACATATTATACAATACAAGTATGAAGCATGAGACAAGACTAAAACAGCACATATGCATCAATCAACAAGTCCTAACATGGGGATACATGATAACAATTTATGGAGTGTAAGTGGTGTAACCAACGGAGTTTTTATGATAACTTTCATTCTACGTATAGGAATAGAACGAGGAAAGATTTATTAGAAACTAGACTCCACTACCTTTCCAATGACCTATTACATGATAGGTTTTGATTAACCAAACTGCTCCAGAAATTCAAAAACCTATCAGCTGTGCTGAATTCTGTAGCAGGACAGTTTTGACCAACCTTCAATGTTCCAGTCATAGCTTAAGCTACAGGTATCCGATGATGACATGGTATGAACCGTTGGAAAGTAGACTCGATTAGCTTTCTAACGGTATATTACATGACCTAATCCTTATTGAATATCCTTACGAAAGAAACCCCAAGATTCTAGTTTCAGTTTTGGACAGACATTAACAGATTGTATTATTAGAGCAGAAAAATCAGAATTCTACATGGATTGATTCTAACAGTTAAAAGTGGGGTTTTTATGGCATTATAGGACCTGATCTACTACTACAAGTATACTAAAACAGAAAATAGCCCTGGTGATTAATATGTTCACATGGAAGAGTTAGATTTGTGTGTTAATGACCTAAAAATAGGATTTTTGGGGGATTTGTTCTAATGTCCCAAAGGTAGGATTTTTATCACTTTAGGGGACCTGATCTAACAACACAAGTACACTAAAGATAGGTTAGCCTAGGTAATTAGAGAAATTCACATGAAAAGATTTGATTTGAGTTCTTGATGAACTAAAGGTGGGATTTTTAGGTTACATGACTACAAGGACTTTCATTACAAGTAATTAGGAAGCTAACTAGGTCTTGGTGAGTAAGGTACTCACTAGAAGGGGGTTCAATTGGAGCTTGATCCAAGGAGAAGGTGGTGGCTTCAATCCATGAGTTGTAGAAGCTTGATTTGAAGAGGTTGGAGCTTGGTGTTGCCTTGGAGGTTGATGGTTGAAGGTGGTGTCCTTGTGATGAAGCTCTAGATGGGTTCTTGAAGTCCTTGAGGTTGGTGGTGAAGAGATTAGGGTTTGGTGGAGGAGATGAGAGGGGATTTTTGGAGGAGTTCTTCTCTTGATGAAGTGAAAGAGAAAAAGGGGAATTTAGCAAATGAAGGGAATTTATATAATAGGGATTTTGCAAAGGAGATGGAAAAGGAATGGATGCAAGGGACTTTCTTGCAAAAAGGGAGGTGAGGTGTCCCTCCACAAGGCCACTTGGCCGGCCATGGGAAGGAGAGAGTGAGTGGGGTTAGGTGGGAGGTTGAGTGGGAAATGAGGTGGCAAATCTAGGTGGAAAATGGAATATGCAAAATTGGAAAAATGCCCAAAATTCAAGTATCTCTGAATGATCTGAAAATTTAACCAAAAATCAAGAATAATATAAAAAGACCAATAGTGAAATCCGTTCGAAGAAATACTGTATATATTTTAAATTAAAAATCCCGGAATCAGTAACTTACCGACTCCGATGGAATTTCCATAAAATCATAAAATCCTCAGAAAAAGAATATGGATAGAAAATATGATTCCGAGAAATAAAGTCTGAAGAATCATCATGAAATTCCTAACCGTTTGGAAAATAAAAATACTGGAATCGGTCTCCTACCGACTCCGGCAGAAAATCCATAAATTCGTAAAATCTTCAGAAAAAGTATATAAGTAAGAAATATGATTCTAAACAATAAAGTCTAAAGGACTATCATGAAATTCCAAACAGTTTGAGAAATGAAAATCCGGGAATCGGTCAGCGGCACTGGCCGAAACCGGTTTTGAAGAAATTCAATTTAATCCGAGAAAAATCCAGAAAATCACAGAAAGTCTACTATATTGAAAATAACATTTAAAACTGAAATCGGTCAATTCTACATGCCAGAAATACCAAATCGAAGAATACACTATGATCGGGCCCTCGTCTCGGACTAGGGCTGACTCCGAATCCACGAATCCAAATCCAACATAAAATAATCGTATAAGGAAATCATGATACAAAATAAATACAGGAAACAAATCGAAAAATACAATTGAAAATCTGAATACGAAACCAAGTACGTATTCCGGGAACGGGGTATTACAATCTACCCACCTTACAAAAATTGCGTCCTCGCAATTTCGTTAAGGGGGTAAATGGAATACAAGGAGGACGAAGGCACGAATAAGGGTATCATAAAACCAAAACAGAGAGTAAGACAAACATACGAAGAACCAGAATGAACAATGATAGAATGACAATGGAAATAAATACTAAAGAAGATAACCAACTCAAATACAAGGAATGGGGTAGAGGTTACCATGAAATCCTAAGGCTCCTGCTCCGGATACTGATCTTCCCACTCTGCTGCTGCGACACCTGAAGCCTCTGCTGCCATGCTGTGAACTGGCCTATGCCCTGATCTGTTCTGGCTCTCATCCCTCTCTGCTGATGATCATACCGTTGGGGTGGTAGTGGAACTCTCCGGTCAACGGGCTCAGGGTATCTCCTCAGTGGCGGTGCTGGAAGTGCTGGGGCTGGATGTACTGATCTGATTGGAGCCACAGGTATAAACTTTCTGTGTGGGCATCTCTTAGCATATGACTTCCTGACCCACACGCCATACATAATCTCAGGGCTACTCGACAATCTCTCTTATAGTGCCCGGGCCTGTGGCAATAATTACACACAATCTGAGACAAGGGAGGTTGGAATGGTCTCTTAATCCTCGGGCCCTGGCTGCCCTATCTGCATCCTCCTCATCCATCAACTCAAGAGGCCTCTTCTTGGCCTGGCTCCTCATCTGATTCTCTTCTTCTTCTCCAGTACACGCTCTACTTCCCGAGCGATGGTGAGAACCTCTGCATATGACTTCAGCTGTTGGGGCACCAGGAATACCTGTAGGTCCATCTGCAGGCCCTGCTGAAATCTGCTTGCCGTTCTCTTCATCCGTCACCATGTACGGGCAAAGCGGCTCAATCTGAGGAATTCCGCGGCGTACTCATCCACGGACTTGCTCCCCTGCCGAAGTCTGATGAATTGCTCTTCCATGTCCTTCTGAGCTGTGACAGGGAAGAATCTGTTGTAAATGCTCTTGGAGAAGGTGTCCCAAGTGACAGGCTTCTCCAGTCTGGCCTCCTCTGCTAGCCACCAAGTCCTGGCTATGTCCTTTAGCTGAATCTTGGCAACTTCCACTTGGTTCTCCTGTGGAACCTGGCTGCATTCAACAAGTCCGATGTCCGTCAGCCATTGCTCAGCATCCAAAGGTTTCTCTCCACCCGTGAATGTAGCTGGCTGTAGCCCCTGAAGTCTGATATGTTCCCCGGCCTCCGTTCCTTAGGTGCTATCTATTGCCGGAGAAGCTCGGTCTGCTGCCGTTGATTCTCCATCAGCTGCTGCTGATTCTCCATCATGGTCTGGATAACCCTCAATACATCCATATTCTCCCTGCTGCTCCATTCGATGCTGATCCGGAGTGGCTACGACCCGATCTCCTCTCCATCGATGCTAGAATAGATAGATGGGAGGAAGTGGAAAGGAAATAGAAGGACTTCAGGATATGATGGAAGGAATCAAGAATAATTAGACAAATCAAGAAGGACTAGATAAACTTTGTACATTGATGTTGGCATCCGCAAATACTAGAATTTGCTACTTGTTGTACTATGGAGGTAAGAGCCTAGGCTCTGATACCAACCTGTAACGCCCCGATTTCACAGATACGGGGACGTCACTGCGACGCATATACGAAGGTCAGAAAGTGCCCCCACGTATATACGCTAAGCATAAAAGCACAACAAGAAATCAGAGTGCACACGAAACGTGGCAAACATACATATGCCAACACGAAAGATACAGTACAAAGTCATCACAGTATATGATAAACATTACATAACAAATATGTCTTTATCACAACTCAGTCCAAAAGTAAAATATACATCAAGAGTACAAAAGAGCTCACGAGTAGGATGGAGATCTCGTGAGTCAAGAGAAGTCAGGCACAAGGAGCTGAAGCTAGGATGCCCGCTCGCAAGAAGAGCTCGAGCTACGGTGGACAACTCCACTCTGATCTAGCTACAGAACCTGAATGTGCAAATCCAAGGGTCAAGACATATAATAATAAATGAACTGCAAGCCAAGTGGCTAAGAGACATGAGAAGGGTCAACACACGAGTATAGAATATAATAACGTATAATATAATAATCATGAAACGGGAAATCCAAGGTAATGCTAACTACGAGCTAAAGTGATTGTATATGCTTAAGTTACGGTCCTATGAGACTAGTACGTCGAAGGAATAATCCAAACAAGGAAACCCTCATAAAATAACCCTTGTCTCATACCACCGCAATCCCAAGCATATAGAATCAGAGTTGCAAACCATATGATAATCCTAACGGGATACATGATAGGCACAACCATAAACCAAAACAGGAATAAGCAATAGTTTAAAACCGGAATCATCACTGGAATCATGGAAATAGCAATAAATGTCACAAGCCGGGAACATAACTGGAACATGCATGGTATATCAAGAATCATGACAATATCTCTAACAGTGATCATAACAATAATCATGGTGAAACAATCTGAATATATGGTTTCAGATTACGACTCTATGAGACTAGTACGTCGAAGGAATAATCCAAACAAGGAAACCCTCATATATATACCTTTATCTCATATCATCGTAATCCTCGTGCATATAATGAACACTTATTATTATTACTCGTCTAACCCATATATCTAGGTATGTGTCTCGTATCGATCCCAACTCACATACATCCATATATAAGCCATTCGAGGTTTGTTATCGGAAGTGGATGGAGAACTGATATCTCTTCTTATAGAGGTACGTAGCAGTAATCATGTAACATATTCCCAGGCTATAAGCAAGATATCATCTACACTTATAGAGGTACGTAGAAGTAATCAAGTAACATATTCCCAGGCTATAAGCAAGATATCATTCCGGCATCCATCACTTCCTCCCATACCCCAATACAAGTTGTAGTTTATTACGGATTATCAGTTTTACGGGAAAGACAGGAATAGGTCATGATCAGGAATCAGGAAGTACATAAGTAATATAGTCAGTCACTGCGTAATAAGCAGGAATACAGGTCACTGCATATAAAGCAGGAATACAGGTCACTGCATATAAAGCAGGAATACAGGTCACTGCATATAAAGCAGGAATACAGGTCACTGATCATGATACCGTTATAACAAGTCAAGGTTCCCGTAAAGATGACAATCACAAGTCAAGTACATCATGCGTGGTTTAGGTGATAGCATGACAAGGTGGTGATGTATAGCAAGCAATAAAACATGACACTAAATGTATCAAGGGCGGGTCAATCATGGCATAACAGTATGGTCTAAAAAAGGGGGTGGCATGCCAGTGGGTCAAGTAGTAACATATTATGTGTTGTGTGATATACATGTGTTAAAAGAAGATAGTTAACCGACGAAGTTATGTTAAGGTAATGCAAGTGGAAACATAGATACGACTTAGGGTTCAACGACCTCGAAGGGTCTGCACGCATGTTATAAAATAGGAAAGCAATAATATCACGGCAATGTACAAGCATGGAAAGAAATAGGCAATTACAATGGTCATACATGAATTGATAAGATGAGGTAACTAGGGTAACGTACTACAAGTAATAGGTTATTATGTACAAGGTTCAATCACATGACCCAAACATAAGATTCATCGTGAAACATATTATACAATACAAGTATGAAGCATGAGACAAGACTAAAACAGCACATATGCATAATCAAACAAGTCCTAACATGGGGATAACATGATAACAATTTATGGAGTGTAAGTGGTGTAACCAACGGAGTTTTTATGATAACTTTCATTCTACGTATAGGAATAGAACGAGGAAAGATTTATTAGAAACTAGACTCACTACCTTTCCAATGACCTATTACATGATAGGTTTGATTAACCAAACTGCTCCAGAAATCAAAAACCTATCAGCGTGCTGAATTCTGTAGCAGGACAGTTTTGACCAACCTTCAATGTTCCAGTCATAGCTTAAGCTACAGGTATCCGATGATGACATGGTATGAACCGTTGGAAAGTAGACTCGATTAGCTTTCTAACGGTATATTACATGACCTAATCCTTATTGAATATCCTACGAAAGAAACCCCAAGATTCTAGTTTCAGTTTTGGACAGACATTAACAGATTGTATTATTAGAGCAGAAAATCAGAATTCTACATGGATTGATTCTAACAGTTAAAAGTGGGGTTTTTATGGCATTATAGGACCTGATCTACTACTACAAGTATACTAAAACAGAAAATAGCCCTGGTGATTAATATGTCACATGGAAGAGTTAGATTTGTGTGTTAATGACTAAAAATAGGATTTTTGGGGGATTTGTTCTAATGTCCCAAAGGTAGGATTTTATCACTTTAGGGGACCTGATCTAACACACAAGTACACTAAAGATAGGTTACCTAGGTAATTAGAGAAATTCACATGAAAAGATTTGATTTGAGTTCTTGATGAACTAAAGGTGGGATTTTTAGGTTACATGACTACAAGGAACTTAATACAAGTAATATAGGAAGCTAACTAGGTCTTGGTGAGTAAGGTACTCACTAGAAGGGGGTTCAATGGAGCTTGATCCAAGGAGAAGGTGGTGGCTTCAATCCATGAGTTGTAGAAGCTTGATTTGAAGAGGTTGGAGCTTGGTGTTGCCTTGGAGGTTGATGGTTGAAGGTGGTGTCCTTGTGATGAAGCTCTAGATGGGTTCTGAAGTCCTTGAGGTTGGTGGTGAAGAGATTAGGGTTGGTGGAGGAGATGAGAGGGGATTT